>VZQC01005527.1:522133-561307 GCA_009823505.1 Rhizomys pruinosus
CCGCAGCTTTCGGAAGAGTGTGTTGGATTCCCCTGGAACTGGAGTTCTCCTGGAATTGGAGTTACAGATGGTTCTCAGCCGCCATGTGGGTGCTGGGGATCGAACCCGGGTCTTCTGCAAGAGCAGTCGGAGCTCTTAACTGCTAGGCCATCTCTCCAGCCCCAAATTTGAACTTTATGATGTCCCACATTTCCTGAAGATTCCATTCCTTTGGATGGTGAACATTTTTACTGTCATCTCAATTTGGTTTATTAAGTTTTGCAATTCCATATTTATTTCAGCCTGAGTTTTCCTCAGTATTTCTATCCCATGAATTCACTTTTTAAAATTTGAATTGTCTTTGTTATTTCATTCAGCTGTAAATTGGTGTTTTGCTTCAGTTTCAGTCAGGAGTTTATTCTTATCCTGAGTTATTTGACTTGTTCCATTGTGTGTTCTTTAAAGTCATTGATTTCTTTGATTATGTTTATGAGTGTTCTATAAATTCTGTGTTCTGAGATTTTTCTTGGTAGTTCTCATTCTAGAAGACTTCTAGAGTTTCGTACATATTGGTAGGGACATAATAGATTGTTTTTTTCATAAAATTCTAGATTGCCTTTATTGAGTTGACATTTGGACTGTTTTTACTGTTGATGTAACTTGGTTGCTTTCTGATCATGTATGAATAGTTATTAGATCTGTACATCATGTTATCACTTTTGACTTTTTATTTCAAGGGACCAGATGGTCCTAGGCTGGAGAGTTCACAACTCTCCAGCAGGAGAAAGGAAATTAGGACTAAGTCCAGAATAGTTTGGTCCCATAATAACTAAGCAGGGATGTGAGCCTTTGAACAGTATTATTAAGCCTGGTCTCAAAAGAGGGGGAAGGTGACACAATAGGGAAGAGGATCTGGCACTCTCTTGCAGTGGCAGCAAGATGGGACTTAAGCCCAAAGAGGGATGAAGGGGACAGGAGAAGCTTTCACCAATTCTCACCAGCTAAGCAGAGTGAGTCATGGAGTAGCATATAGTCAATTTGTTAAAAAGTTGGCTCAAGTTCAGTAAAAATTACAGATTTAATGATGATATGCAAATATATAGTCTGATTCTACCTCTATAATTGTATTCAACATGATTATTTATTTATTTATTTATTTATTTATTTATTTATTTATTTGAATGTACTGTCTGGATGTACGTTTGTGCACCCGTGTCATGCAGTGCCGCGGAGGTCAGAAGAGGGTGTCGGATTCCCCTGGAACTGGAGTTCTCCTGGAATTGGAGCTACAGATGGTTCTCAGCCGCCATGTGGGTGCTGGGGATCAAACCTGGGTCCTCTGCAAAAGTAGTAGGTGCTCTTAACCACTAGGCCATCTCTCCAGCCCCTCAACGTGATTTTTATGCTATGGTAGAATTAATGTTGTCATGTATGTTGTTTGTATAGAAAGATCTTAGAGGGCTGGAGAGATAGCCTAGCGGTTAAGAGCACCGACGCTCTTGCAGAGGACCCGGGTTCGATCCCCAGCACCCACATGGCGGCTAAGAACCGTCTGTAACTCCAATTCCAGGAGAACTCCAGTTCCAGGGGAATCCGAGACCCTCTTCTGACCTCCGCGGCATTGCACGACACGGGTGCACAGACCTGCATGCAGACANTTGGAGCTGGAGATAGGGAAGGTTGCTAGCCACTATATGGGTGCTGGGAGCCGAACCCAGGTCCTCTGCAAGAACAGTCAGTGTTAACAGTCTTAACCACTGACTCATTATTCCAGCCCCAAACTTGTTTCTATATTAACCAAATTTTATAACATTTTCAGACTTACAATTTTTAATTTAATATTTATAATGAGTGATATCTTACAAACTTGAAGTTTTCTCATTGAAAAGGCATTTATAATAATAAAGACCTTATGGACAATGCTAGTTGTGAGCTGATACTATAGTTTAGAGGCAAAGCCCCCTGTAATCTGAGACAGTACTTTTGGATGTGTGGTTCTTGATAAATTACAGAAATTCCATTTGAGATAGGAAACCTGGTACAAAGCTATGAACTGTCTTCTGAAAATGTTAGAAGATAAAGAATCCATTCATAATCTCAGGCATAGAGGACTCTGTGAAACATGATAGAAAAGTCTTAAGAATTATGTTAGAGAAGCGAGTCAGAAAGATGAGGTTACTTACCCAACACATTATTTCCCCTCCTAGATCATGCTTCTGTTTCTTTCAAACTTCCATCCTGATATGTATTGGTGAAGATATATATGATTGGTGGAGACAGTAGATACCGAAATAAAGTCCTTTCCATAAGTCAGATACATGTTCTCCAACTGAAGAAGTCCCATGAGTGTACTGGCTTGTTCAATGTTCTGAGCAAAACAAGAACTATGGAAATAATTATGTTGGACATCTCATGGGGATGTCTTTAGATGGGAAAAATTCATGGATGAACTTGCACAATAGAAGGGCCAGGGAGATTCATTTGGCACAATAGGCCCTAACACTATTAACTCTAGAGGGGGTCTGTGGGAGAAGGGGTGTAGGTGATTGAGGCTGATTGAGATGCTATGTATGAATACACAAAAGTCAATAAAAATGAATAATTAAAAATCCTTGTATATGACAGTGAAATATTATAGTCTTTTTTTAATCCACAAATCAAATATAGGCACATTATGTAGTATCAATGACACTTTATTATTATTTTTTGTCTTTTTTGAGACAGGGTCTCCCTGTAGCCCCAGCTGTCCTGGAACTCACTCTGTAGATCAGGCTGGCCTTGAACTCACAAAGATCCACCTGCTTCTGCCTCCCAAGTGCTAGGATTAAAGGCGTGTGACACCACGCCCAGCTTTTCTCTCTCTCTCTCTCTCTCTCTTTTTTTTTTTCTTTTTTGAATGACACTTTAAATAAGAAGTATATACTTGGATTTAAACTTGTACAGGTAAAGAAATTCCTAGTCTTATTAATTCCCTTAAAACTTGTGTATAATAGGTAAGATTTGTAACTATTGATATGTTTCCAGTGTGAGGAATTCAATGAAGGAAAGGATATATAATCAAAATGTTTATATATATTTATATATGTATATTAGTTTCTATTACATGAGAATTAGACACTGAATAAAATATGCGTATATGAGATTGTTGCAAAATGAATATTACCACAAACAAAATATATATTCTTAAAAGGATATCTAGCATTGAATTTATTGCAATAAAAAATCTTTAAGAAATTAAAAAGCAAAAATATGACTGATATAAAACATTGCATCCTTGTTTAAAAAAAACAGGCAGAAAACTTAAATATATTTTATATCACCTTGGCATTAAAAATTAGTGAAGGTTAATGTTATCCAGTTAAGCAACAAATAGTAAGCAAGTGCCCATTGTAATCTTAATTTTTAACTCTCTTTACATAACCACAAAATAATAAAATTACATTCCTACTTATAAGAAATACTATGGACTGAAAAATGTTTTATGGCCATTAGATGAACCATGTTGGGAATATAATGCCCTGACATGTGATAAGGATGTTCAAATAGGCAGGGGATCTTGACTAAATGGCTGATGTATTTTTTTCCATTTTTAGATTTGCTTTTTAAATTTTATGTGTATGCCTGTTTTGTCTGCATGTATTTAAATGCATGCATGTCCTGTAATTTCCAGGGAGGACAGAAAACATCCTTTCAAATTAATTGAGATTTATTCATGCCCCACATATTATATACCTTGTTGAATGCTATGGATTTCAAAAAGGAGAATTCTGATAATTTGCATAAATATAAATAACATTGGTTTATCTCCAATTCTGTTTTCGAATTTCTATATATTTATAATAGATTTTGCATCAGGTAACACGATCCCTCTTGTTATATTCAATTTACTAGAAATTACAGTGANTTTGTTTGTTTGTTTGTTTGGCTGTTCTCAGAATAAAGCCCAGGGTCTCAGTAATATAAGCGCTGTAGCACTAAACCACATTCCCCAATCCCAGTTCTATCTTGGTTAATTTTCTATATGTATTTTAGAACTGACTCTTCAAGTGCCATGGAAACTCATTTTGGTATGTTAATTAGAATTGCATTGAATTTAGAAATTAATCTGGATCTCCAGGGAAAGGTACATAACTTTCCATTATTTTAGTCATCTTCAGTACCTTTCAAAAATGTTTTATCTCCTTCATAAAGTATTGCACATCTATTGTTAAGATTTCTTTCTGTGAGGCTACAGAGGTAGCTCAGTAGTTAAGAGCATTGGCTGCTCTTACAGAGGATCCAGGTTCAGTTCCCAGCACCCACATGGTGGCTCACAACCATCCATAAGTCCGATTCCAGAGAGGTCTTCTGGTCTCTGTGGGCACCAGGCATGCATGGAGTGCTCTTACATATATGTAGGAGACACACTCATGCACATAAAAGTAAATAAAATCTTTTTAAATGCATTTCTAGAGTATTTTATAATTAAAATATTTTGATTATTAATAAATTTGATTTTGGCTTTTGAGAGCTTAGATGTAGCTACCTTGTTGAACTCTCATCATTTCAAGCTTGATTTTTTTTTTCCTCAGTCTCACACCATAGCCCAACCTGGCCTGGAACTCAAACTCACTTATGTAATGCAAAAGACCTGGACACCATGGCATCCTCTGCCTCAGCCTCCATGCGCACAGCCATGCCCAGCCTCCTTGCACACAGCCATGTCCAGCCTCCATGCGCACAGCCATGCGCAGCCTCCATTCGCACAGCCATGCGCAGCCTCCGTGCGCACAGCCATGCCCAGCCTCCGTGCGCACAGCCATGCCCAGCCTCCGTGCGCACAGCCATCCCAGCACCAGATCTATCTTGGTTTCTTTCTCAGCCTGGTTGTTCCTAGTACTTTGACTTCTCATCTCACCCATGGATGTTCTCCTGTTCTCTCGCTTCTACCGGGTGTCCCCTGGAAGTCCCCTTCCTTTCCTGAGAGTGTGGTCCGTCACTTCTGCGGGCTTCCGTCCCCTCCTGTCCCCTTCCTTCCCTGAGAGTGTGGTCCGTCACTTCTGCAGACTGCCGTCCCCTCCTGTCCCCTTCCTTCCCTGAGAGTGTGGTCCTTCAATTCTGCGGGCTGCTGTCCCCTCCTGTCCCCTTCCTTTCCTGAGTGTGGTCCTTCACTTCTGCGGGCTGCTGTCCCCTCCTGTCCCCTTCCTTTCCTGAGAGTGTGGTCCGTCACTTCTGCGGGCTGCCGTCCCCTCCTGTCCCCTTCCTTTCCTGAGAGTGTGGTCCGTCACTTCTGTAGGCTGCTGTCCCTTCCTGTCCCCTTCCTTTCTTGAGTGTGGTCCTTCACTTCTGCGGGCTGCTGTTCGCTCCTGTCCCCTTCCTTTCCTGAGAGTGTGGTCCGTCACTTCTGCGGGCTGCTGTCCCTTCCTGTCCCCTTCCTTTCTTGAGTGTGGTCCTTCACTTCTGCGGGCTGCTGTTCCCTCCTGTCCCCTTCCTTTCCTGAGTGTGGTCCGTCACTTCTGTGGGCTGCCGTCCCCTCCTGTCCCCTTCCTTTCTTGCGTGTGGTCCATCACTTCTGCGGGCTGCTGTCCCCTCCTGTCCCCTTCCTTTCCTGAGAGTGTGGTCTGTCACTCCTGTGGGCTGCTGTCCCCTCCTGTCCCCTTCCTTTCCTGAGTGTGGTCCTTCACTTCTGCGGGCTGCTGTCCCCTCCTGTCCCCTCCTTTCCCTGAGAGTGTGGTCCGTCACTTCTGCGGGCTGCCATCCCCTCCTGTCCCCTTCCTTTCCTGAGAGTGTGGTCCGTCACTTCTGTGGGCTGCTGTCCCCTCCTGTCCCCTTCCTTTCCTGAGAGTGTGGTCCGTCACTTCTGTAGGCTGTTTGTGTCCCCTCCTGTCCCTTCCTTCCCTGAGAGTTGTGTCCGTCACTTCTGGGGGTGGCCATCCCCTCCTGTCCCCTCCTTTCCTGAGAGTGTGGTCCACCACTTCTGTGGCTGCCGTCCCCTCCTGTCCCCTTCCTTTCCTGAGAGTGTGGTCCGTCACTTCTGTAGGCTGCTGTCCCTCTTGTCCCCTTCCTTTCCTGAGATTGTGGTCCTTCACTTCTGCGGGCTGCCGTCCCCTCCTGTCCCCTTCCTTTCCTGAGTGTGGTCTGTCACTTCTGCGGGCTGCTGTCCCCTCCCGTGGCCTTTCCCTGTACCCTTTGGGAAGCCCTACTACTAGAATATTGGAGACCCTCCCCCCCGCCTCACAGGAGCTGAGCTTGCACCCCCACTCTGGTGTGAAGCCTGTGCCCTCAGTCCCTGGGACTGCTGCACATCTCTGCCTCCACCTCTCCCAGGGACAGCGGCTCCAGCGCCTGGGCCTCTGGTCTGCACTTTCTCTCCCACGCTGCCTGATAGTCATAGTCAGTTGTGGAATAGTATTTCTTCCACTGTCTTCCCAGACTTGGAATTCTGGCATTAGTTTTAATAGTATATTTTATAGCATTTAAATTTTCAGTAAGATTTTTTTTCTCTCTCTGTGATCTTTATGTGCTAGATTTTATACATACACTGTATTATTCTTCATTAATGCCTTTAAGATGATTGTGCTTTGTTACAAGGAATTGTTTCTGGATTCTTTTAAATCATTTGAATTTTAAGTTTGAGTAAAAAGTTAATAATCTCAAAAGACTTGTGGGAATTCTTGGCCATGACTTACAGAGGTGAGGCGTCCTGTGATGCTTCTCTGCTCTGTTCTTTACTAGATTCTCTGTCTGGTCAACGTTAGTCACAATGGTGTGAGTGAGTCAGAACTGATGGAGATCTACCCTGAGATGTCCTGGGCCACCTTGTCCTCCATTATTCACAGTTTACACAGAATGTGTCTGCTGACTTACGGCTGTGGCTTGCTCAGGTTTCGACATCTTCAGGTAAGTATCATTTCAAGCATCTCTTAATAGGGTTTTTACTTAGAAATGTCACTATAGCTGTCCATGTTATTCTATGTTGTGTTAAATGTTTCAGAAGTTAAACAAAATAAAAAATTCTAAAATTTGGAATTATGAGTCTAGTTTTTGTGATGATTTAAGCTGCATGTCAAACTTTTTACTACTAAGTGTATGTAATACCTTCATGAGGCAGCTAAAAGTGGCACCCGAGATGCCTTAGTTCTAGAGAGCTGCTGGAAAATATTGTCTCTGAACTTTTTATTAAGAGAAGCCGGGTTGCACTTATCACGGCACAAGCCTATGACTACCGCAGGACTTGTAAGATGGAGGCAGGAAGATCGAGAGTTCAAGACTAGCCTCTGCAAATTCACCCAGACTCGGCTAGGTGAGATCCTGTCTAAAAAAAAAAAAAAAAACACAAAATTTATTGAGAAGATATGGACTGGAGAGATGGCTCAGCAGTTAAGAGCACTGCCGTGCACCCAGGTGGATTCTTAGCACCAGGTGGTGACTAACACTGTTCTTAACTCCAGCCCAGGGGGTCCAATGCCCTCTTCTGGATTCTCTGAGCACTGCATGATAGAGGTACACTTACATACATGCATCAAAACACTCATATACATAAAAAATAACATTTTTTTTAAAAAAGGGTTGGTATGGTGGCAAATACCTGAATCTCCAGAGAGTTTGACAGGAGCTTTATAAATATAAGGCCAGACTAACCCATAGCAAGACTGTCTCAACAAAAAAAAATGGCTGGGCCTGGTGCACATGCCTTTAATTCCCACACTTGAGGCAGGGGAAAGTGGATCTCTGAGTTTGAGACCATCCTGGTCTACATAGTGAGTTTCAGGCCAGCCGGGGATATATAATGAGACCCTATCTCAAGAAAACAAAAGGGCGGGGAGTAGTTCTCATGATACATGTTACACAGGTGGCCTCAGACTCACTGTGCAGCCCAGACTGGCCTCAGGCAGATGTGCTTCCTGCCTGCACCTCTGCGTGCTGGGTTACAGCTGTGCCTCCTGCCTGCACCTCTGCGTGCTGGGTTACAGATGTGCTTCCTGCCTGCACCTCTGCGTGCTGGGTTACAGCTGTGCTTCCTGCCTGCACCTCTGCATGCTGGGTTACAGCTGTGCTTCCTGCTGCCTCTGTGCTGGGTTACAGCTGTGCTCCTGCCTGCACCTCTGCGTGCTGGTTTACAGCTGTGCTTCCTGCCTGCACCTGCGTGCTGGGTTCAGTTGTGCTTCCTGCCTGCACCTCTGCGTGCTGGGTTACAGCTGTGCTTCCTGCTGCACCTCTGCGTGCTGGGTTACAGCGTGTGCTTCCTGCCTGCACCTCCGCGTGCTGGGTTACAGCTGAGCTTCCTGCCTGCACCTCTCGTGCTGGGTTACACTGATGCTTCCTGCTGCACCTCTGGTGCTGGGTTAAGATGGCTTCCTGCCTGCACTCTGCATGCTGGGTTACAGCGTGCTTCCTGCCTGCACCTCTGTGTGCTGGGTTACAGATGGCTTCCTGCCTGCACCTCTGCGTGCTGGGTTACAGCTGTGCTTCCTCCTGCACCTCTGCGTGCTGGATTACAGCTAGTGTTCCTGCCTGCACTCCTGCGTGCTGGGTTATAGCTGTGCTCCTGCCTGCACCTCTGCGTGCTGGGTTACAGCTGTGCTTCCTGCCTGCACCTCTGCGTGCTGGGTTACAGATGAGCTTCCTGCCTGCACCTCTGCGTGCGGGTTACAGAGGCTTCCTGCCTGCACCTCTCGTGCTGGGTTACAGCTGGCTTCCTGCCTGCACTTCTGCGTGCTGGGTTACAGCGTGCTTCCTGCCTGCACCTCTGCGTGCTGGGTTACAGCTGTGCTTCCTGCCTGCACCTCTGCGTGCTGGGTTACAGCTGTGCTTCCTGCCTGCACCTCTGCGTGCTGGGTTACAGCTGTGCTTCCTGCCTGCACCTCTGCGTGCTGGGTTACAGATGAGCTTCCTGCCTGCACCTCTGTGTGCTGGGTTACAGCTCTGTGCAGCACCACACAGCGGCTTTCTGGAAATTTTAAAAGTTTGAGTTAAATTGTGCTTTGAGTCCTTAAATATTAGTATAATAATTTTCACACCAAAATAAGTTCATCACATCAGTATATCCTGAATTTTGAAGTATTCTAGTACCATTTTGACTATGTAACTATACAAGTTAAATAATAAATTCCCTTTTATACATTCACTGTCAGATGTATAATGACTCAAAGTCAAATGCAGTATTTTTCCTTCTTTCTCTAGGCGTGGGAAACAGTGAGACTGGAGTACATGGAGGATCCCATGGTCGTGTCTTCATACAGGGAAAAGCTGATTGGCTATTTCACCTCACAGCTAAGGTGTCAGAAGTGTTCCTACTCTTCTCTCTCTTTCTTAGCCTATAAATTCAAGTGTAAAACTTTAGCCAGGCCTGGTGGCCCAGGCCTGTAGTCCTAGATACTAGGGAGACTGAGGCAGAAGGATCAGAAGTTTGAAGTTGCCTGGGCTACACAGTGAGTTCAAGACTACCCTGTATAGCTTAGTGAGCCCCTCCCAATTTCAAACTTTTTTGAAAAATTAAAGGCTTGGAATGTAGCTCAGTAGTAGAGCACTTGTCTAACCTGTGCAAAGCCCTACATTCAAACCTTAGTATTGAAAAAGCAAGATAGGGCTGGAGAGATGGTCTAGAGGTTAAGAGCTCTGACCGCTCTTACAGAGGACCCAGGTTCGATCCCTAGCAGCCACATGGCGGCCGAGAACCGTTTGAAACTCCAATTCCAGGAGAACTCCAGTTCCAGGAGAATCTGACACCCTCACGGATGCACACACCTGCATGCAGACAGTACATTCATACACATACCGAAATAAATTTTAAAAAAAGTGAGAAAAAGCAAGATAAAATTTAACTATTATGTTAATAGTACTTTATTTATTCTGTAATAATGTCAAGAAGAATAAAAGATAACTTTGGAGGAGGAACATTTTACTATTATGCTAAAGGTTAAACCAATGGTGAAATCAATACAAGACCATGTTATTTATCTTTATTTCTATTGTGCTTAGTTTAAAATAGCTGTGCATCAAACGTGCACCCTCACACAGGTGCACACAAATACAGATACAACGTGTTCATATATATGCTTATATATACACATATATATTCTATATATACTCAAAAGATTTTTAAAGGTTTTTTTTTTTTTTTTTTTTTTTTTTTTTTTTTTGGTCTTTTTGAGAAGGGTCTCCTGTAGCCCCAGCTGGCCTAGAACTCGCATGTAGACCAGCTGGCTTGACTCACAGAGGTCCATCTGCCTCTGCCTCCCAAGTTCTGGAATTAAAGGCGTGCACCACCACACCTGGCTGCTTTTGAAAGTTGTTAAATGGTTGCCGTTTAGGGGAGTGCGGGGGTCGTAGAGAGGTGGCTGGTGAAGACCACCCTCTCTAGCTTCCTCGCCACCGGAGATCTTCACTCCATCGGCCCGTGACGGAGTGGGGCTGGGGAGAGCAAGTGCGCTGCCGAACCGAAAATAATCACGGCAGGGAGTCGAGTCAAAGTGTTACAGCTCAAAAACTCAACTTTATTGCAGGTTCACTGAGGCTTATAAGCCGTGCTGGCTTCCCCATTCGGGCATATGTCTCTTCCCAACTGGTCTTTTTAGGAGGCTTAATTTACAAGTTCCTAATTAATCCAATCCCTTCCCTTCCTAGCATAGTCCCTAATTATCTATTAGTACACGGAAGCTAGCCTTCCTTGCTCGGATGGGCGGGGTAAGTTCGCGAAACTCCACAGGCTTCTTTTGTCCTACAGGCCTATCTTCTCGGCTAGTCCATGCCGTCATTTCCCCTTTTTGTTTTTATTTGGCATAGCTCCTGTCTTAGTTGGTGCTTTTACTGGGCTCAGCTCTTCCCCGTCTTTGAGTAGATAGCAGCTTTGGCTATCCCCCTGCTTAGGTTGGCGACCCAAAAAAGCCCTTACCCGTTTTTGGAGTCTGATGCTGCTTCTTTTTAGGTATTGACGAGGGGGAGGGCTCATACTTTGCCCGTAAGGCCATTAATTGGACTTCTTCTGCCTGTTTTTTTAGCGAACCTTATGACCGTTGAGCAAGCAAGGGCCTACCGTGAACAAAAGTAAAAGAATAAGAGGTCTTTCTTCTTTTAAGGCTGTTCCTAAGGTTGTCTAGATTTTTTGTAATTACACCAGAGTGGTCTGCATAAAAGTAGCATTCTTCCCCTAAAGCCGGGCATATCCCTCCCTGTTCTAGTGCAAGGAGATCAAGCCCCTTCTATTCTGAAGGACCATCTCTTCTAAAGAATCCAATGATGCCTTCATGTGTCTCAGAGTTATTTTACCTTTTTTTATCGAGAGCTGTTCCTCCAGTAGCTGCCCTGCGATCCCACTCCTATTATGCCCGCCAGGGCAAGGGCGGTTCTCTTTATGTCTAGAGAACTGAAAGCCTCCTGCTGGGTGGTATAATGCACAAGAGTCTTTACAGCTTTTAGGTTGACACAAGGATTAGTCCCAGGGCATACATCATTTCCCACCTCCCTTCCTCCCTTGGCACTGTTCCCATTGTCCATTGAAGTAACCGGCCTGCAATGAGGCAGAAATTGGTTTGGCCTTGACATTTCCAGTAGCGACGTTCACTCACTGACCAGATGATGGTGCGAGGCCTGTGTGACTCGTCTGATGACTCAGTCTTCCCATGGGGCCATAGGGGTAGAATTCTGATGGCCAGGAGCATCAGTTTATTTCTGTAAGAACAAGGGGGTTTACCTTAAGGAGTTCATCCTTAGGTTGGGGGTTAAGAAGTTTCCGGAGGTCATATTTGATGTTCCTTGCCGGGACCCAGATAGTGTATTCAGAGTCTTTTGGCATAATACAGCCGAATCCTCGGCCTGTGGTTATAAGTGGGTCGGGCCTCGCCATTGCTGGGTTAGAGGATCTCTCCACTGGACCTGTATTGCTGGTGTCTGGGGTAATTGTCCCCAGTGTTTTTGAAATCTATCGTAATGTACATTTTTGAGAAAATTTAAAATATTTATGTTTAATAATGCCCTGCCAGCTGCAGGTGAGGACTGGGTACCAGTCCCTCCCCCTTTTTGTTTTTGTATTGGTTGTTTTAAAGTCTGGTGAGTTCTTTCAATGATCGCTTGTCCTTGTGGGTTATAAGAATACCGGTGATGTGTTTTATATTCCATCTATTAAAAAATTGGCTTAGGGACTGAGATGTAAAGCAAGGCCCATTGTCTGTTTTGACCTGTTAGGTAGGCCCAGGTTTGAAAAACATTGTATAAAGTGTGATTTATCTACTGAAAAAAGACAAATTTGAAATGTTGCTCTGAGAGCTCAACCTCCCCTCCACAGGGCCCCCTTTCTCAAAGAGGGGAAAAGAGGGGGAGGAGGGTCTCATAGAGACTCCACACCCAGGGCTCTGAGCCAATTTATCTCCCCCAACACCTTTTGTAATTGGGTGATTTCAAGGTTATACCCTTTTTACCTGAAAACATCCACAACTCCTCCCAGTGCAGGGACAGCAAGCCCCAGCCCTCAAACACACATTCATCTTGCCCACATCCCTCTCACTGGTTCCAATATGCTTGAATTATCGCTGGCCTGGAGCTCGCTCTGCAGACCAGGCTGACCCGAGCTCACAAAGGACTGCCTGCCTCTGCCCTCCCAGTACCGGATTAAGGTGTGTGGCCGCCACACCCGTCCCAAGGGGCACAAAACTGCCCCACCCAAAACAAAAGCTAGATAATTCCAAAGCAAGCAATCACACAATCTTGAAAGCAAACACAAACCAAAATGGGATCTTCAAAAGTCACTTCTAGAGGCTGATTCTCTATAAACAACACACACCTTTGTGAAGCATTTGATAAACTCAGAGACATAAATCTAGATGTTGCATTTGTTTTAGATGTTGAAAGAGGTAACCAGGTGGTGATTTCATTATTCAAAATTTTTTGATAGATAATCCATAACTTTTGTTGAAAGAAATGTTTTTGGCTGTTAATATAATTTGCGTCTTAAGATGGAAGGGCCAGTTCCAACTTAGAGGCAATGTTCTTATATTATCATGTCTGTTAACATAATATACTTAGAACAAAAAAGTACACTCATCCATACACACATGTGCGTGCACATACATACATACATACATATTTGTTAGGTTGACCTGTAAGAGAAGAAAGCCATATCGTTTGATGTCCAATGAAAAACATGAAATTTTTATAATCTGGTTATAGGGTTATTTTACATAATTAGAATAAATGTCCCTTGTAACCTCATAAAACAGCTTGAGATCCATATGTCCCTTTTAGGCCCATTTGCAAACTTTGCCTTTAATGAACTATACCTAAAGTTTACTATTTTTCCCTATCTCTGTCCCTTTGGTAAGTATACTCCTAAGCTGTCCCTCTGCTAAGCCTAACTGACCCTATATTATTTACAAATCTAAAGATTGAGAGATTCCCAAAAGTAGACAGGCCAAAGTTGTTTGTAGTCTTGAAAGTGACCATCTTGTCTTGCTATTAAGGACTTTGGAAGAATATAATTATTCATAACCACAACATTATAACCATTATTATATTAATTATTATCACAACAGTAATTATAAATAATAATGGTCAAAAATACAGCCAACAATGAACAATTTACTATTAGACTGAATTTTTATCAATTATTATCAATAATTATATTTAATAACAATAACTATAACTATTAATAACAATTACACTAATAATTAACAACAATCTATCATTAAACTGAATAGTATGCATACTATAAACCCATTAAAATTGTTAACACTAAGGGGTATAAAGCAACCATTTTCATGTTATAGTAGCTAAATAGATTTAAACCTTAGGACATAATGAATTGAAAGCAGGAACTCACATTCACACATACAGCTCGAAGATGGGCCTAAAGAAGCGTAAAACAGTCTTATTTCAAAGAATTTCTTATTTAAATAAACCAAAATATCAATTTACATTATTAAAGAGACCTTTACCAACGTTCATTAAAAAAAGACAATTTATCAGACAAATTTTGTTTTGTTAGAACTTCAAGGCCTGTAAATTCTTCTAGACTTTAACTTTGGTAGGGTGGAGGTCCACAGTCTGTCTCCGGAGGATTGGAATCAAGGCTGCACAAGAACACTGCCCCGGGCTAGGCTTGTGCCTACAGAAGGCCAGCCTTCCCCCACCAGCCATCCTGCTGTTTCCAGAGCAGGAGAGGGCACAGAACAAACATTGGATCTACAAACAGCTACATGACCACCACCAAGCCTAGAATTACAAGCTCAATTTGCACATAACAAATTTAGGAGTGACCCCCACTTTTCGCACCTCGGCGTAAGCGGTGGTCGGGAGGGTTCCTCAGAGAAGCGTTGTCCTGTCTCTCTGGCCTCCTGCCTCGAAGCCGGTAGGGGGAAGGGATGGGGGCCCGTGGAGTCTAGACATCAGGGGCATCCCAGGCCGTATGCTCCTCCCTGAACCAGGGGGTCCTCAACCTCTTCCGAAGCGGAAATTCCACCCCCAGGAGGTGGAAGGGAGTGGGTGAAAAGTGGCTTTAAGGGCCACAATCATGGGGTAAAAGCCCAAAGGGAGGTCCTGCTCGGAGAATCCTTTCTCTTTCTCTGCCAGCTTTTCTATTCGCCCCCAAACTTCCCAGGAGAAAAGGTTGGCCCCTCTTACTCAGGGGGCCAGAAAGAGGACGTGGTCCCAGGAGGCTCCGCGACGCATTGGTCAGTTCTAATCCCCTGGAGTTTTAACATCAATCTCAGCGTTTTAAGTGCATGGGTCCTTATTTTTCCTGTTGCGTTTCCCATCGTGGGACTCACTTACCCGAAAGACCAATGTGGCCCCAGCTGTATTTCTAGCCATTAGGGTCTCGAGGGGGGTCTTCGAGCCCACGTTGGGCGCCAGATGCGGGGGTCGTAGAGAGGTGGCTGTGAAGACCACCCTCTCTAGCTTCCTTGCCACCGGAGATCTTCACTCCATCGGCCCGCGACGGAGTGGGGCTGGGAGAGCAAGTGCGCTGCTGAACGAAAACAATCACGGCAGGGAGTCGAGTCAAAGTGTTACAGCTCAAAAACTCAACTTTATTGCAGGTTCACTGAGGCTTATAAGCCGTGCTGGTTCCCCACTCAGGCATTGTCTCTTCCCAACTGGATCTTTTTAGGAGGCTAATTTACAAGTTCCTAATTGATCCAATCCCTTCCATTCCTAGCATAGTCCCTATTATCATGTTAGTACGGGAAGCTAGCCTTCGTTGCTCGGATGGGCGGGGGTGAGTTCGCTAAACTCCACAGGCTTTCTTTTTGTCCTACAGGCCTATCTTCTCAGCTATTCCATGCCATCAGGGGAGCACTGGAGTGTGTACTTGTGCTGCTCTGGGACATTCACGTCTCTTGGCCCCTTTGTCTTCCTCCTGAAGTGTTTTCTCTTCTCATGGAGCTGGAGACTCTTGATGATGGTCTGGATCACTATTTTCTCATCACAGTGAGGATGATAGAACTCTTGGTGTTGATCTAACTTCCTCAGCACTGGACGATTACTGGAGTCCGTGTATATAGCCAGTGCCTTGGAGGCTCCTCGAGCCTTCAGAAACCCTCTCTTTGTCGGAGGGTCTCACTGCACCTCCCTTCTCTTCTCCCCACAGGCAGGACAGATTGACCTGGAGAGCACAGATGAGCTCCCGTGGCTTTTCCAGCAGCAGGGAAGTAAACAGAAGCTGCAGATTGCCTGCTCAATCTCTTCGTGTCACAAAACCTTACAAAAGGTCAGGAGCTCCTTCTAGAACATCTCTCCCCAGAGAGACAGGCAGTTTTTCTCCTTACCAACACAAAATAAATTATTTTTATATTTAAAAAATCCTAATTCTAAAAGGCGTTTTCAGTGGCACCTGAAATGCAAACAGCGTAGGAGATTCTAAGAGAGTTTAAAGATTGAGGTAAGATCGTATTTGTCCAGGAGGAGAAAGAATACTGGTGCTTTTAAAAAATCAGAGTTAAGGGAGCTGACGGAGATGGCTCAGCATTAAGAAACTGATGCTCTTGCAGAGGACCCAGGTTTCAGTTCCACAGCACCCACATGGCAGCAACAATTGACCTGTAACTCCAGGTTCTAGGGGATCCAACACCCTCTCTAACTCTATGGGCTTTGCAGAGAACGGCGACTTGCAACATGCAGGCAATACATTCAGACACATAAAATAAAAGAATAAAATATTTCTTTAAATCAGAGTTGGAATGGTCATAGGACAATTTTATACCNGTCTCTGGCCCCTCCCCAGTCTCTGGCCCCTCCCCAGTCTCTGGCCCCTCCCCAGTCTCTGGCCCCTCCCCAGTCTCTGGCCCCTCCTGGGTCTCAAGCCCCTCTTCAGTCTCTGGCCTTTCCTGAGGTGCTTTCTGTACTTGCCCCCACCATTGTGATGGCATCCATTTTGAGATGCTCACTAGAGTCAAAAGAATGCAGGAGGCCTGCCTTTGAACCTCCAAAACTGTGAGCCAAATAAATCTATTAAGAGAACCTAGACTGTTCTAGTTCTTCAGTCAGTTCTGTGACCCCTTGCATTTGTATTGCTCCATATTATGCATATATATATATATATATTTATATATTTATATATATGTATATATGTTGCATATATACCAAAATTATGTCCTCTGAAAATAAACTGTATGGTAATTCCCAAAATATGTTTAGGAGTTCACATTTTCCCTTTAATTTTATATTACTCTAAAATATGAATACATACCCTCTACCCATACACTGCAATTACAAAGTCTGAAAATAAGTGGTAAGTTAATTCCAGAGCCTGTTAAGGGATTCACATATTAACAGCACAGTTGCTTTCAGATAAAAAGAAATTAGCCAGGTGTGGTGGCACATGCCTTTAATCCTAGCACTTGGAAGGCAGAGGCAGGCGGATCTTTGTGAGTTCAAGGTCAGCCTGGTCTACAGAGTGAGTTCCAGGACAGCTGGCTACAGGGAGACCCTGTCTCAAAAAGACCAAAAAAAAAAATATATATATATATAACATTAACATTGCTCAGCTTGCCTTTCAACTAGGCATTTGGTGCTAGCATCCACAAATGCGGATACCATTCATCATTTGTTTTTCTGGGACTGTGTTACTTCTCACTTAGCATAATTGCTATGAGTTCTATCCAAAGTTCATGATGTCATTTTTCTTTACTGCTGAATAGTACTCCATGTGTAGATGTGCCACATTTTCGTTATCCACTTGGCATTTCCTTAATTATTAGTTACATTGAACACTTTTTTTAAAATTAAAAAAATTTTTTTTATTTCTTTATTTATGTGTATGAATGTATTGTCTGTGTGCAGGTCTGTGCACCCGTGTTGTGCAATGCCACAGAGGTCAGAAGAGGGCATCAGATTCCCCTGAAACTGGAGTTCTCCTGGAATTGGAGTTACAGATGGTTCTCAGCTNCCCACCCTTCCCAATTCACCATTTCAGTCAGTTTTCTGATGCAGTCTTTCTGTTGTTGTTCTTTTAATATGCATCCCTCTCCACAAGAAATATTTGTAACTGGGTTATTGGCACTAGCATCCACATATGAGGGATACCATTTGTCGTTTGTTTTTCTGGGACTGTGTTATTTCACTTAACATGATGTCTTCTAGTTCCATCCATTTACCTGCAAAGTTCATGATGTTGTCTTTCTTTACCACTGCATAGAACATCTTTCTTATCCACTCATCAGTTGAGGGACACCTGGGCTGCTTCCAGCTCTTTGCTATTGTGAAAAGAGCAGCAATAAACATGGTTATGCATGTATCTCTGCTATAAGATGCATCCTGGGTATATACCTAGGAGTGATATAATTGGGTCAAATGGTAGATTCATTTTTTTTTGTCTTTTACAATTTCTCCACACTGCCTTCCATAGGGTTTGTATGAGTTTGGAATCCCACCAGCTGTGAAGAGAAGAGAATTTTCTTTAAAGGAGTGATGGTAGTGGCTGGAGAGTTGGTTCAGCAGTTAAGAGTGCTGACTGCTCTTACAGAGGACCCAGGTTCATTTCCCAGCACCCACATAGCATCTAAGAACCATCTTTAAGCTAGGCGTGATGGCACATGCCTTTAATCCTAGCACTCAGGAGGTAGAGGCAAGCAGATCTCTGTGAGTTCAAGGCCAGTCTGGTCCACAGAGTGAGTTTCAGGCCAGCTGGAGCTACAGGGAGACCCTGTCTCAAAAAAGGCCAAAAAAAAAAAAAAGGAGTGATGGTATGTATGTTGACCAGTTTTAGTGGATGGACTCACACTGAAGGACATTTGGAAATATAAACTTGGCCTGATAGGCTTTAACATACATGATAGAATGCATGAAAACCAGTGGACAAGTTATGGAGGGGAAATAGTAGAGGGAGTTTAAATATGATCAAGATATGATCAAGAAAGAAGAAAAATTGTAACAGCAGATTAACAGTGCTATTTTTGTTAAATTTTCTTGAACAACAAAATAATCAGTGAAGCATGGAGGCAGCAGATGACTATAAGTAGAATGTAGAAAGTTGGGAATTTTAAATTAGTTTTTATTAGACATATTTATTTTCTTGGTGGAAGAAGTATGAACAAGCCCCTGAGTACAAGTGGAGGTCAGGCCAACTTTGAATTGATTCTCTCCTTTAATCAGTGGAGCAAACTCAGATTGTCAGTCTTGGTGGCAAACAGTTTGACCTTCTGAACTGTCTCCTTGGCCCTAAAATAGTTAATTTTAACCGAATGTTAAGTAGACATTAGAAATTTTCATAGAAAGATGGAAAACGGAAGGGCTTTGCATTTATTTCGTAATTTCTTTTTTTTTAATTTTTTTATTATTTATTTTTATTTTTACATGTGTATGAACGTATTGTCTGCATGCAGGTCTGTGCACCCGTGTCGTGCAATGCCGCGGAGGTCAGAAGAGGGTCTCAGATTCCCCTGGAACTGGAGTTCTCCTGGAATTGGAGATACAGACGGTTCTTAGCCGCCATGTGGGTGCTGGGGATCGAACCCGGGTCCTCTGCAAGAGCGTCGGTGCTCTTAACCGCTAGGCTATCTCTCCGGCCCTACTAATCCATTTCTGATGATATGCTTATTAAAATATCTTTTTCGGGGGTGGTTGTCTCTTTTTTTTTTTTAATCTTTTTGAGACAGGGTCTCCCTTTAGTCCCAGCTGGCCTGGAGCTCACTTTGTAGACCAGGCGGGCCTTGAACTCACAGAGATGCACCTGCCTCTGCCTCCCAAGTGCTAGGACGAAAGGCGTGCGCCACCACGCCCGACGGTTGTCTCTTTCTTAAATTTTATTTATTTTTGTGTGTGTATGAATGTACTGCCTGCATGTAGGTTTGTGCACCCGTGTCCTGCAATGCCTCGGAGGTCAGAAGAGGGTCTCGGATTCCCCTGGAACTGGAGTTCTCCGGGAATTGGAGTTAACAGATGGTTCTTGGCCGCCATGTGGGGGTTGGGGATTGAACCCGGATCCTCTGTAAGAGCGGTCGGCGCTCTTAACCGCTAGGCCATCTCTCCAGCCCTAGAATGAATTTTAAATAAATAAAAATAAAAACCTGTTTCGTGTGTATTTCTGCCCTATCTTCAGATTTCTAAGACGTGTACAGGGAGATTGTATCTATGAACACGTGAGAAAGACATAATCATTGATCAGAATCGGAAGTACCATCCGTGCTTTAATCGTGGCGGTTTTTTTTTTTAGACTCTGTATTTATTTATTTACTTATTTACTTAATTATTTACTCATTTATTTTCCCCCACCTTTTTTTTTTTTTTGGTTTTTATGTGTACGAATGTATTTCCTTGTTTTATCTTGGTAGGCCTTTTAAAAAATAAATTTTCAAAAATTATTAATTAATTTATTATTATTATTATTATTATTATTATTATCATCATCATCATTTGGTCTTTTTGAGACAGGGTCTCCCTGTAGCTCCAGCTGTCCGGGAACTCACGTTGTAGACCAGGCTGGCCTTGAACTCACAAAGATCCGCTTGTCTCTGCCTAGGTTTAAAGGCGTGCGACACACGCCCCAGCTTATTCTGGTGTCTTTCAAAAGTTCCCCAAGAGTTACTTGAAAATTTCTTGTAGAGAGATTTATTTATTTAATTCATTCATTCATTCATTCATTCATTCATTCATTTCACTTTACTTTTGAGGCAGGGTCTCCCTGTAGCGGGCCTGGAAATCCTTAGGGAGGAGGACTGGCTGACTTTCATGTCACAGTGATCAACTCGGCTGGCATTAAATGCAGGGGCCATCATGCCTTGCTATGGCTCTTTCTTTCCTTTTCTTTCTTTTCTTTCTTTTCTTTCTTCTTTCCTTTCTTTTCTTTCTTTCTTTCTTCTTTCTTCTTTCTTTCTTCCTTCTTTCCTTCCTTTCTCTTTTCTTTGTTTCTTTCTTTATTTTATTAATATTATTTTGTGTGTGGTGGTGTGTGTGTGTGTGTGTGTGTGGTGTGTGTGTGTGTTTGGAAAAGCGTTTCCCTGGAACCGCAGCTGGCCTGGAACTCAGAGAGTTCCTCTGGCATGCTGGGATTAAAGGCCTGGGCCACTCCATTTGCAAGACAAGGAAGACAGCTGCTTCTGGTAAAGTGACTTGGACGCCCCCTTGAGGGTCAGAGCTGTCCATACAACATATCAGGCCAGCACTCTGTGTAGGCCCCATTTCATACATTTTTTAGGCCTAAAACTACCACCTCCATCTTTTCAGCTGTTGGGGTCATTAAGAAAACAAACAAACGAAAGAAACAGAAAAACAGGGGGAAAAAAAAAGAAAAAGAAAAAGGAAGCTCGGTTCAGTCACGGGTGCCACCCCACTGCCCCTTCCTTGGTTTTCATTGCAAGTGGCTGGCATGTCAGGATGATGGAGGAGAAAGGTTTGAGAACCTCAGCTTCCCCTCCAGGGTGGACTCTCATCCATGCAGGCGATACACTGGTAGTATCCGCATAAAAAAATGTCATCAATTACGAAATGGGATTTGTTTGTTGTTTTGTTTTTTTTTTTGTGTACGAATGCATTATTGTTTTATCTTGGTAGGCCTTTGAAAAGACACATATGTTTCTTGCTTCCATACGATTCCCAGCACCCACGTGGCTGCTAAGAATGGTCTTTGACTCCAGTTCCAGGGGAATCCGACAGTACACTCATACACCGAAAAAGAAATAAGCTAAAAAGCCGGGCGTGGTGGCGCATGCCTTGAATCCTAGCACTTGGGAGGCAGAGGCAGGCAGATCTTTGTGAGTTCTAGGCCAGCCTGGTCTACAGAGTGAGTTCTAGGCCAGCCGGGACCCTGTCTCAAAACAAAAAGTAGTTTCCAGTTTGCTATCTGCCAAAAGTGTACAGCTTCTTCCCCCTTTGGTGTCCGTAAGGCTGTCGCGGTCAGCATTTCCCACATGGACATACTGGGTGGATTTCGTTTTTTATTTTTTAGGATGACTGGTATCAGTTTTCTGTCTATTCTTTTCTTTTTTAAATTTTTTGGGCAGGGGTGCACTCTCATACATGAGGGCGATCCACTCGTACATACGCATAAACGCAATAGATTACTGAAATACACCCTATGGAGACCAACCAGGTGGTTTGGTTGGTGGGAAATGCTTTCCAATTCTGCTGCGGACCGGCTCCGGCTCCTTCCATGTAAACACGCACATTAAGGGGCAGCCCTTGGTGGGAAAAGCTTTCCAATCCTGCCGCCGACCTGCTCCTTCCATGTAAACATGCACATTAAGGGGCAGCCCACCGCCCCTCCCGTGTGTCCTGCCCCTCCCGTGTATCCTGCCCCCCTCCCCCGTGGGAAATGCTTTCCAATCCTGCTGCGGACCGGCTCCTTCCATGTAAACATGCACATTGAGGGGCAGCCCCCCGCCCTCCCGTGTGTCCTGCCCTCTTCCCCCCCCCCCGCCCCGCCTTGGTGGGAAATGCTTTCCAGTCCTGCTGCGGACCGGCTCCTTCCACGTAAACAGGCACATTAAGGGGCAGCTCTTGGTGGGAAAGGCTTTCCAATCCTGCTGCCGACCGGCTCCTTCCATGTAAACATGCACATTGAGGGGCAGCCCCCCCCCCNGTTTTCTTCTCACCCACTTGTGCCCCTTTCCCAAAGCCTAGGGAACAAACTGCGGAAGAGGAGGCGTGGTAGATTGTAAGGGCTGTGGAGAGATAGGGGTGAATCATGAGACTATAGGAATATAGTCTGGACACCTGATTGATCAACATGCCTGTGCATACAAGCTTCTCCAACTGGACTATGGGAACCTTGGGTTGTTCAAAATTTGGACATAGATACTTGCAAAATGCACCGATTACTTAATTGTATGACATACTGAGTAACATCATTGTTATCTGCAAACAACTGTGTCATTGTATTGTAGAATCCCTTAAAAATAAAAAAAAAATTAAAAAAAAAATAAAAAAAAAAAACAGTTCAGCAGTTCCAGAGAAAGTGGTAGATGATTCATCTGGAGTGCTCAAGTCATTAACAATGAAGGCGATGATGTAGGAATGCTTTGTAAACTGCCCAGTAGGAATACTGTCTTAAATGCAATTTAATCTTCACTTTTAAATTATGCTTATAATATTAATCTTGTCTTCCCATGATTTATACTTCATTTAATTTAAGCAATGATTAATACTCCATTTTCTTCATTGACCAATTCTACTTATTCACTCACTGGGACCCATTCTCTTTGATTCCAGAAATAATCAATTATGGATAATGTTGCTAGCAACAACTATGTGTAACTTTACTTATGGACAGTGTAGTCAGCTGCTTTAGGTCAATATCAAGGAGTTCATTTGGTTAATTATATGTTAAAAGTATGTTTAGTTTTTGAGCGCATACTAAACTGTCTTCCAAAGGGCAGGTGTTCACATTTCATTTCTACTAGCAACCATGCTGCTTCACATACCAGACAACACTTGGTGATGTCAGTGCTCTGGATTAAAATAGCTTTGTTTTGTTTTGTTTTGTTTTTTAAGTATGTGATACTTTTACAGTGTGTTCTTTTCAATTCACTTTGTTCTCTGTTGATCTTGATATATGTAAAAATCCTAAAATATTGTTCATATTATACACATCTAATTTAATCTTAATATTTTACTTTCTAGGTAAAGTATATACTTAGGATTATCTGCTTTATGTTGTCTCTATCTAGCTTACATTTACTCAAACTAGCTTATTATTGGCTTTATTTAGTAGGGAGAGCTGAAGTTCCAAATATATCTATTATCTCAAGATGTTTTCAAGGGATGATGAATTGCTCTATGAAAAAAATGTAAAAAAATAACAGTAAGAAGCCTATTTCACTGACTTTTGTAATAACAGGGTTCAAACCCAGAACCTCATGCATGCCAGGCAAATTCTTTACCACTAAGCTCTACCTTATCCTTAGATTTGTTTTCTAATTGTGCTTTTATAAATATTCATCTCTTGTTCAGACTGGTTGCATATAAGTTGAGGCAATGAAATGTTTTATTTATTACTCATTTCTTTGGCTTTCATTTTTGGCAATTCATCATTCATTTGACTTTATTATTATTTTTCCAATGATGATGAATTCTAAT
This sequence comes from Rhizomys pruinosus, assembly GCA_009823505.1. Classification (NCBI taxonomy): domain Eukaryota; kingdom Metazoa; phylum Chordata; class Mammalia; order Rodentia; family Spalacidae; genus Rhizomys; species Rhizomys pruinosus. Next base: position 545,594 of record VZQC01005527.1, read on the forward strand.
GTGTCACAGAGTTAAACTTCAAAAATATTTATTCCTTCCTCCTTTTATATTTTGTTTTATTATTTTGTATTTGATTAACATGCATTCATTGTTTATATTTAGAGAGTGCACCAGGGGGCATTTCAGCACAGGCATAAAGTATGAAAAAACAAAGTGTGTACCAGTAAATAATGTAATTTCAACAAATATTTCGCTAAGAATATGAACATTTTGAATTTTCTGAATTGAAGTCATTCACATTTGACCTTTACCACACTTTCTGATGCTAGGACATTCTTATCATAAGCATTGTTCTTGCAAATAGCTTTTTATCATTAATTAATAGATTGATACTTGTAATTTTCCCATTTTATTTCTTTTCTGGTTAGAGTAAAATTCTTAGATGTGGATTTACATTGATTATTCTTTTAGAATAAAAAATTGACTTATTTTAAAATAAAATTATAGGCCACTTGTGATGGTTAATCCTGGGTGTCAACTTGACTGGACTAAGGGACAAATAAGAGAAAAGGGGTCTTCTGATTGGACTGCCTCAACCCGGATGGCCCACCCCAAATGTGGGCGTTACCTTCTGCTAGCAGGCAGTATTTAAGGCCATGGCAGAAGGAGCTGGTCCTTTTTTTTCTCCTGTGGCTTGCCTCTCTCATCTGGTGAGTTTGTCTTGCTGCTGTGATCAACCTTTCGGATCCCAGCGTGTACTGAGACCGGCAGATCTCCTGGAACCCATTTGGGCCTTCAGCACTGGATTGGGACTGAGACATCCAGCCTTGCAGACTGAGCAGTTCCCAGGATTCTCATCTCAGCCTTTCCAGTGTGGTGCAGCTACTGAACTCTGTCACGTGAGCAAATCAATAAATTGTATATAGCTATATATATTCATCCTGTTGCTTCTGTTTCTTTAGAGAACCCTGACTAATACACCACTCATATTCATTTATTCTATCAATGCAATTTCCCCTTTTCAAGATATTCTCCTTTAAATCAGTATGAAATATATCCTATCATAAAATTCCTGATATTTTCCACATGGCTCTCATGATCAGTAGTATTATAAACAATTTCCTACAACTATTTCTTCATAATCAATGATATTATTTTACTAGTCAAAATTAATATTAAATTAAATTTTATGTGTATGAGTTCATTGTCTGCATATATGTAAGTGTACCTCTGTCATGAAATACTTGTAAAAAATCAGAAGAGGATGTTAGATTACCTGGAACTGGGGTTATGACAGTTGTTAGCTGCCATGTGGATTCTGGGATCCAAACAGGTCTTCTGCAAGAACAGCCAGTTCTCTTAACCCCTGAGCCATCTATCTAGCCCTCAAATGACATAGTGAGTTTTGCATTCTTTAAGAGTTTATATAATATTGTGCATGTGCATATTTATATATGTACATGTCTTTGGGCCCAAAGTTTAAGCTAGTCTGTGCTGAAAATGGGACCCTACCTCACAAATTGTCAATAGAATTAAATATAATAAAATACAATTTATTTCTACATGATTGTTTTAGTTTGAAAAGTATTCCAAGGATACAAAGTAATTTACAACAATTTACAAGATATACTTCATGATATATGTATATATATATATATGTATATATATATATATATATATACATTATATATATATATACATATATATATATCATGAAGTATATCTTGGTTCAAGTGTGAACAAACTCCGAGTTTGTAGCCATAATCTTAGTATTTTCATTTACTGGGTCTTCCATAGTAAAAGAAGCCCTAATATCAAAATTTTCAATTATCAGCCTATTTAGCAACTTGTCTTTTGTCAGAAGGGAAATAGGTTTTTGGGGGTGGGGAAATACTTTTTATTATTTGCATTTTGTAAATATAAAATATTATTTTGTGATTAAAGAGTATGTTTATATAATATTAAGATGATAATTTTTCAAATTATTATGCTTCCAATTTTCTAAAAACAAAATAATCAAAATTTAGTGTATAGAAACACTTGAAAATTTTTTGATTCATTTATTTGTCATTTTTGCATATGCATGTTTTCCCTGTATATATATAAGAGAACCCACGTCATAAAATGCCCAGAGATGGCACCAGAAGATGTCGATACACTGGAACTCATGTTAAGGGTGAATGTTAGCTTCCATAGAGTGGTGGGAACCAAACTCAGATCCCCTGAAAGAGTTGCCAGTGCTCTTAACCATTAAGTCATCTCTCCAGCACAACTGAAACAATTTTATGTTATCATTCTCATGAAACATATTTAAAATCTGAAGGCCTTACCCTACTTCTAATATACTTGCACAGCCATGTTTATTTTGAGGTTTTCAGACTAGTTAAGAATGGAAATAGCCAGGCATGGTGGTGCACGCATTTAATTCTAGCACTCTGGAGGCAGAGGCAGGCAGATCTCTGTGAGTTCAAGGCCAGACTGGTATACAGAGCGAGCTCCAGGCCAGCTGGGACTAAAGGGAGAACCAGTCTCAAAAATGCCAAACAAACAGACAAACAAAAATAAATGAAAATAACCTAAATTTCCCTTGACTGTTGAATGGATAATGAAAATGTGGACTATTTATACAATGGAGTTCTACTCTGCAGTAAAGAAAACTGAAAGCATGTCATTTTCAAGTAAATGGATCTAACTTGAAACTCTCATACTAAGTGAACCAACACAGACTCAGAAAACCAAGTAGCATTTGTTCTCTCTCATTTGTGGAACTTAGCTCAAAATCACAAATAAGTGCTACCTTTGAACCTTCATCTAAGAGACTTGTTTTTGACAGAGAGAGAGAGAGAGAGAGAGAGAGAGAGAGAGAGAGAGAGAGAATTGCAGAATTGGTAAAAAAACAGATAAGTGTCTATGAGAAGCTTAACCATAAGTAACACATCTTCAAAGCACCCTCTATATTTAGGATGAATCCATCTCTTAACTTCACTTGAAGTTAAGCATCTAATGCAGCAGATGATGCTTGACACAGAGACCCAAAGTTAGCCACTGGTGAAGAGAACAAGTGGCCATAGAGTATTTATAGGTGAATAGAACAACTATCTCAAGCCTCTGTCTCCCAGTGGTCAGGGATCATTATAGATCAGGCAGAAATATTGTAAGTGCTAGAGGGTGTGGATAACCACAAGGAAACAGAATCTTACAGACAGGTGTTCTTTACTTATATGATCTCAAAGCAACCGTGACGGCATGCTCAAGCCCTATGCAATCTCAAGCCAGACAAAATCCCAGCATACATGGTGAAGTAGGTGAGAAATCACAACCAATCTACATAACTTTTGGCAGTTGCTGGCTGTTGAGAGTGGGGAACATCATGTTTTACAGGTTTGGATTTCCTGGTGGGCAGGTAGATGGAATCACAGGGGGGATTCAATCAAAACCCTTTCCTACCCATGGTGATTTTGGTTGTCATGGTGTTTATGGATACCACAAGGAGTAAAGTAGAATTTATGTACCTCAAGTATTAAGTAAGTATCTTTAGCTTTTAAGATTTTCAGCTGATTGATCATTTACAGTTCAGATATTTAAATCAAATTATAGCATTTTTAACCACAGCAATAAAGCAAATTAATACCATTAGTGATTTTCCAACCAGTGATATAACATAGACAAGTTCACATACAGACTATCACAGATGGACAAAATTTTGTATTACGATTGTGAAAATGCACATATTCTATGAGACATAGTTATCTAACTTATAAAGTAAGACAATGCACAATGTAATTTCTATTTCTCATTTTATTTTGGTCTTTTTAAAACAGGGTCCCCCTGTAGCCTCAGCTGTCCTGCAGCTCACTATGTAGAGCAGGCTGGCCTTGAACTCATAGAGATCCACCTGTCTCTGCCTCCGGAGTGCTGGGATTAAAGGCGTATACCACCACACCTGGCTTCTCTTTCTCATTTTTATAATATTGCAACTCAAAAGGTCACCTAGAAGTAGTTGAATACATTAAGTATGGAAGAGAATACCAAGAAAAGAGTATGTTATACACTGATGCTGGAAAAATGAAGTTTTGTAGACTTGCAATCCAATTTAATAGTATTTCATATGGTTAAAATTTTGATATCCATAAAGTAGCCATTCTCGCCATCAACAATCTTTATACATACATGGATTTATACCTTAATATTTAAAGAAGAAAGCATATTAAAATTAAATAGAGGATGGCAGATAAATTTAGATAATAAAGCATTGAAAATGAATCCAATTGATGTTCTGCAGCTTTACACATAGATGTAATTGAAAAATAACAATCGGGACTGGAGAGATGGCCTAGCGGTTAAGAGCACCGACTGCTCTTACAGAGGACCGGGGTTCGATCCCCAGCGCCCATATGGCGGCCGAGAGCCGTCTAAAACTCCAATTCCAGGAGAACTCCAGCTCCAGGGGAATCCGAGACCCTCTTCTGACCTCCGCGGCGTTGCACAACACGGGTGCACAGACTTGCATGCAGGCAGTACATTCATACACATACAGAAATAAATAAAAATTATTAACAAAAATAAAGAAAAAAAAAAAAGAACAAATATCAATTACGCTTGTAGGGGGGTGCTGTTTGGGTGGAGCACCTTCACTCTGCCAGAAGTGATTTTGGGTTTTTAGGTGCATGCCTTTTGTGTCTTTGGCAGGCGGGCTCTGACGACAGGAGCCTGGAAGTGCTCCAGACAGTACTTATGGCATGGGCTAAGTCAGCACCCCCCCCCCAAGCCAACTGGAATTGATGAGCGAGTATCCAAGTGGACATTTATTTTGGAGAACCTTCGTGAACAGGAGGGAGGAGTGACTTAGGCTTCCAAATATCCAATATATAAACAAATTGAAAGCCTGAACCTATACAAGTCAATATTCCATAAACCAGGAAGGAGGAAAGAAAAAAAAAAAAAAAACAAAAGCATCAGAAGGAGGCAAAGCAAAACCAGCCACTAACATAGTGAAAAAAGACATTGTGATTTGAATCACAAAGGGAAACCCATATGCCAGGGACTCGACAAAGGGACAACATGGGAAAAGGTTCAAGGTAATCCCGCCCAGGTTTCTATACAACCCCCTGTGGAGGATTCATACAATGGGATCCCCCTGGTGGTGATGCAAGAGCAGACAGATATTAGAGGAATAATCGCAGACCTATGCAAAGAAATTAAGAAAATAAAGACGAATTCAGGCGAAATTAAAGAGAGAAATTGAAAAAATCAAAAGGGACCTAGAGGGCTACCCTGCCAAACTTCGGACAGAACTAAAGGAAGCATTGACAAAACTCCAGAAAGAACTAGAGGGAGAAAAAAAAAAACTGAACTTGAACGGAAGTAGAAAACACTGAAACAAGGAAGCCAACCATCGAAGTAAGGATCACCAAGAGATTGAGATGAGAAGCTTAAAAGGAGAGATTTAGAACCTCAAAAATGAATCACTCAAAAGATTGGAGCAAAGAAATAGAACTGAATGGTGACTTCACGAGGAGGCATTAGAGACGGCAGAAATCATATTTAAAACTGTTCAAACGTCATTCAATAATTAGAGAGATGTCAAATTAAAACCACTCTAGGATATCATTTCACTCTGATAGGACTGGCCAGGATCAAGAAAAACAAATGATATTTATCAAATGATGGAGGAGGTTGATAGGGAAGGGGAGGAATATTCCCATCATTGCTGGTTGGAATGTACACTTGTACAGCCACTATGTGGAAAGCAGTATGGTGAACACCCTTGGAAGATTCAAAATGAGCCTTCCATTTGCCCAGTCATACCACTCCTGTGCGTTATATACCACCAAGCTTCATATTCCTGCAGAATAGAAATACATGCCACTAGCTATATTTATTGTCGCTCTGTTCACAATAGCAAAAAGCTGGAAACCAACTCAAATGCCCCTCAACTGATGAGTGGATAGAGCAAATGTGGTACATTTACACAATGTTGGGACGTCTTATGGCTAGCAGTAAAGAAGGAAACTTCATTGAACTTTTGCGCGTAAATGGAAGGAGCTAGAAGATATGATATTAAGTGAAGTAACTCAGACCCGGAAAAACAACCAAATCGATTTTGACATGGTATTTTTTCCCTCATTTGATGCTAGCTCCAAAAACCCAGTTGTAAATATTTTTTCGCTGAAGGGATGCATATTATTAATAAGAACAAAAACATTTGTGGGGGCTTCAGCCTTGGATCCTCTAGCCAACATCTCGTTGGCTGAATAATCCATTGCTGTTATTAGAGCTCTCCTGTATTTTTTTGCTTAAGTGCATAGCTAAGGAGACTTTAGCATTATTTTTGGTTATGTAATAGAAAATAATCCTTTTCACAGTTTCTATGTTCCAGATCCACAAATGGTAACAGGCTCTTTGACTTCCAAACTGGGATACTGCAGAGAGAGAGGCGATGTAGGGCCCTGTTCTGTGAAGACCTCTGAATATTAAGCATGGGAAAGTGTACAGACCGCACTTGCAAGTATACCGAAGTTGGTCGTCTTGGGAATGCCAGAGAGTGTTCAAAGGACCACTAAACCATAAAGCAAATATAGGTCTCCTTTGAGGTCAAGCAAGAACTCCTCGTCAGCACCATGCTACTAATCTGCACTATCTGAAATACTGTGCAGCAGTGGCAGCATCTATGTCTCAATATTCCCAGATCTAATTGACTATTAGCATCTTACCTTGGAGGAATAAACCACGGATTAGGGCACACACTTACATCCTCTAATGGTTAGGAAGATGGTATATTACACTAGTAAGCACCGCTGCGTCATATTTACAAACAGAAAATGTAATATTGATTTTTACATCTACCATCCAAGACCATTCTGTGTCTAACCAAAGTAGCACTCTTACCAATAACAATTAGTACTTGTTTAAATACCTAATATATCTAATGCATGTGCTTCTTAGTAGGATCGAAAAAGGTTATGCCTGTGACAATTGCAATGCGCCATGAAAGAGAAACTAGCAAGAACTGACAGTCAGAGCCAAGAACGACATCTCCAGAGAAAAGTACGCACTGTTTTGCTTTCAGTCCTCCTGTGCCCCTTTTCTAGCATAGGTAAAATTCTGCGGAAGAGGGGTGGTTGTAGAATCGTGGTAGAATTGTAAGGGCTTCATTGGGGTTGGAATGGGGAAACTACAAGCAAATATAGACTACCACTCACTATTGTACTTTCAGACTGATTATAATACAAGCCCCCCCCCCGTGCTTGCTAGTTGGGACCCATAGGTGTGCTGGTTTTGGGCCAACTGCTCGGCAATAATTGGTTTTACGAAGGACTGCTGTCTACTATCAAAAATATAATATTATTTTAATAATGAAAAAAAAGAAGGAAAGAAAACAACACAAAACAAATAAAAGCAAAGAGAAAGATGCAGGAAAACGAACGGCCCAGAAAGATGTGCTTGATCTGGGATGGGTTAGGGGTGGGGTGGGGGGAAGGGAAGGGGATATATGCCTGAACCTAATTGGAACATTGATGTAGACATTACACCAACCTAGCATCCACTAAAAAAAAAAAAAATAAAATAATTTTATAAAAAGAAAAAAATTTACAAGAAAAAAAAAAAATAAAAGAGCAACAACAGAAGAAATCTGAATAGCAAACTGACTGAAATGGTGCATTGGGAGGGGTGGGAGGGGCGGAGGAGGGGAACGTCTTATTGGATTAATGTTTCTATTAACGTGATGTGAGTTCAAACAAGTATTTCATTTTCCCCAGACTCTGTCTACAGGTTACCTGGTGTTGTGTTTTAGGACTGTTCAAAGTAAATAGGTGTTTTGTATATTAAACAAACATTGGTTTAAAGGTTCTGATAAAATGTACTGCATCTGAGTTAATTGGAAATATTTATTGTTGTTGTCCACATTTGTTTTACTTAAACATCGTTATAAAACAACTTTGGGATTGGCACATTCAAATGTTATCTATAATTCTTCTGTTGTCCTATCACCTCGTAGGCCTTCCCTGTTTACCTGTAGGAATGATTTTTAACTTAAAGAAAATTTTAGTTTGTTTCCCAAGTTAACGACATATAGTCACCCAAAACAGCTTGGGTGACTTTGATGAAATCTGCTCCTTGATTCCTGCCTATAGGTATGTGTACTACAACTGCCTTTTTGAGACTCATGGGTCAAAAAATAAAAACCAAAAATAAAAAGGGGGATACAGATATATATATATGAAACCTTTTTGTCAAAAACTTTGCAATTTAAATCTTAAAACTATGGGAAAAATTTGTGTGTTCCCACAGGTCAAAATATAGTCACCCAAAACAGCTTGGGTGAATTTGATGAAATCTGCTCCTTGATTCCTGCCTATAGGTATGTGTACTACAACTGCCTTTTTGAGACTCATGGGTCAAAAAATAAAAACCAAAAATAAAAAGGGGGATACAGATATATATATGAAACCTTTTTGTCAAAAACTATGCAATTTAAATCTTAAAACTAACTATGGGAACAATTTGTGTGTTCCCACAGGTCAAAATGTCACCAACTTAACAGCTGAGAAAGAAAAGATACAGCTTTGCATTGTGCAGTATGCACCAGGAAATGCCAGCAGAAAGGTTGGCCTGTATGAGCATTGAAAGGAAGAAAATCCTCAGACTGCTACAGGCATCAAACCCCTCTGTGGATCCTACTTGTAACAACTGTTTATAATGAGTCTTAATGAAACTTACCCTCTAGGTGCCACAAAGTTTTAATACAAGACACTCTTACCTCCCCTTCATAGAACAAGGAGGAATATGATGATGATGAGTTCGTTCTGTAACTGCAAATTGGAGCCAACTGTTATAGAGGTAATCTCTTATAAAACCGGTAAAACTGCCTTCTTTAATTGACTAATAGACATAGGAACTGTAAAAAGGATTATTCTCTATTCATAACCAAATATAATACTAAAGTCTCCTTAAGCTGTGCATTTAAGCAAAATATATTAATATAGGAGAGCTCTGATATCAGCAATGGATTATTCTACCAGGGAGATGTTGGCCATGGGATCCAACCCCCCCCCAAAGAAAAGGTAAATGCTTCTTGCCTGTAAACTGGGAAACCTGCAAGAAGAGAGGCGATAAGGCCCTGCTGTCCAAGACCTGATGTAAGCATGGGAAAGATGTATCGAGACTGCACTTGCAAGTGTAAAGTTGGTCTCTGGAATACCAGAGAGTGTTGCTAAAGGCCACTAAACCAATAAAGCAAATATAGGTCTCCTTGAGTCAAGCAAGACTCCTCTGTCAGCACCAGCTACATCTCACCTATCTGGAAATACTGTGCAGCAGTGGCAGCCATATGTCTGCATATCCCAAATCTAATTGGCTATTAGCTCTCTCCTTGGAGGAATAACCCATGGTTGATGACACAAGCTTACATCCTCTAATGGTTAAAAGATGTTATAAGTCACAGTAACACCCTGTCATATTTTACAGAAAAAAACTTAATTCGTGGATTAACCTACCATCCAAACATCTGTGTCTATACCAAAGTAACCTACCATAACAATTAGTACTGTTTAAATACCTATATATCTAATTGCTTGTGCTTCATTAGTAGGATCAAAAGGTTATTCCTGGACAAATTGTCAGCCCATGAAAGGAAACAGCCAAAACTGACCAGAGTCCAAGACAACAGCTCCAGAGAAAGTAGACTGTTTTGCTTCTCATCCATCTGTGCCCCTTTTCTAAGCCTAGGGAACAATCTGCTGAAGAGTGGGCATGGTAGAATGTAAGAGCTACAATTGGGGTGAATGGGGAAACTACAGCAATATAGACCGAACACTTATTTGATCAACTTGATTATACATACAAGCCCCCCCCCCCCTCAGCTGTATGGTGGGACCCTAGGACTGTGTGGGTTTGGGCACAACTGCTTGCAAATTGGTTTTACATGAAGGATGCTTGTACTCATAAATTATTAGTTATTGTTAAAAAATGAAAAAAAAGAAGTAATAGAAAAAAAATGAAAAATAACAATCATACTCTTCCACAGACTTGTCCCCCACCTAACAGGTTATACTGGCAAATTGTGGACAGATCCCTTCTTCCCAATTTTATTTACACTCCCTAGCTCAGAGCACCCCAAACTTGACTGCTGACACTCTGGAGGCAGGTGCATTCACTATCTTATCAAATATGGCTCTATTTGGTATACACCCCCACACGCACACACTCTGTAAGTAACCCCTATTCATCCTCATTGTAAATAAACACTTTAGGATTTTCCAAACTGTAACTTGCTTTGTCATTAGGGTTCAAGGGAGGAGAGGGTTGGATGCCTCCCAGAAGGAATTTATTGACAGTACTGTTTGAAAACTGCTCCTATTCAAATAAATATATATTCAGAATATTTAAGTAATATTCAACTAATAAGCAACATCCACATTATGCTATTTTTTAAAGTAAGAATAAGCTGGGCATATACACCTGCAATTTTAGCACCCAGGAGACAGAAGCAGTGTGATTGTGAGTTTAAAAACAGGCTTAGCTGAATAGCAGTATTGTGTCACACAGAAAATAATAATAATAATAATAATAATAATAATAATACTAGTAACTTCAACCCAAACAACTTGAATAGATTGGAGAAACGACATCTCCAAAAATGTAAAATACAGTTAATTTTTTCTCATTGATTTTCCATTTTTAAATGGCTTGAGTTTTGATGGTTGTTAAACTTCTGTTCATTAATATGATCTTTTTGCACAGTTAATATATTTGCATGTGAAGATAAAAATTAACAAAATTTTATTAAAAATATTTTGCAACGTATATAAAATACTGGTTTGCTTAATGTGCTGGGAATTTTATAATATAGAGCAGTATAATTGAATTCTTTTTTTTTTAATTTTATTTATTTATGTATGTGTATGAATGTACTGTCTGCATGCAGGTCTGTGCACCTGTGTCGTGCAATGCTGTGTAGGTCAGAAGAGGGCGTCGGATTCCCCTGGAACTGGAGTTCTCCTGGAATTGGAGTTTCGGGCGGTTCTCAGCCGCCATGTAGGTGCTGGGGATCGAACCTGGGTCCTCTGTAAGAGCGGTTGGCGCTCTTAACTGCTAGGCCATCTCTCCAGCCCTGAATTCTTATCTCTCCAAAATAACATTATTTTATTTATAGTGAACCATATGCAGTTAGAACATGATAATTGGAGATCATTATCTTTTGGTGAATTGGTGATTAATTGACAAAAGTTTCTAAACTTTTCCCTTCATTGTGGATGTATACCTGTGCACACTGATGTTTGTGTATTTCAGGCTTTACATAATTTTCACTTAATTAAAGCTCCAAAATAACTGGTAGTAGAAGAAAATTCTTTTCCTGGCACATGTATTCATGACTTAAATAAGCTAAACAATGCTAATGATGTGGATTAGATAAAAGACTACACACAAATGAGTATAGGAAGAATTTGAATATTGGTAGAAGTTAATCATATTCATGCTATCTATACCATCTGTCAACTCTTCCAATAGTATAGTCTAGAAGCACTATGAGTTCGTGTAAAACACACATGAATGATACTTTGAACACTAAAATATTCCTTTACAAGCTGCCTTATTAGGTACTATGTCTGGCAGATTCAAGCTATGTTTGGAGAACAAGCTGCATTTGGAGAACCTATCAATGCAATCTTTTTTAGAGATTTAAAATGGCTTATGCTGTATATTGTAAAAGAAAGTTAAATGATATTTTAATGGACAGACTAAATGTAGTAGGTTCTTTGAATATAGCTTTTATTATTATAGTTTATGGAACTAGGAGCAAAGAGAATACTCTGCATTAGGTGACTTGTTATACATATAATAAACATAAACATATATTATCTCAAAAGTATTTATTCAATCTTTTGTATGTGATTTTTTTTTCCTTAGCAAAGATTTTTACAGATAATTAAAATACCAGAATTCACTGAAGAATAATATGAAAATTCACCATGTAACAAAAGTAACTATGATGCTTTCCAGGTCCATCATTTGAGTTTTGAGACTGAGGTCACTTTAACTTGAGGTGTAGCCCTTAACATACATACACAATTTTTGGTATTCATTATTCATTATTTTTTATAAGCTGGCAGCTGTTTTGAGAAAGCTATACAAAAAAATTTATTTTTCTACCACATGTCAAATATGTGAAACCAGGCAATAGTATATTTTGACTTTTGAACATAGAATGATTCTATCCTTACACTCCATCAAGTCCAGCATTGTAATCCATGTATAATGCATGTAATGATGTATTTTAAAATTCACACAAATCATTTTACTATCATTTTAAAACATCAGTTGAATATATGCAAATTTATCTAGATGCAGTTGACATTTTAAATATTTTAATGGTTTATATATTCTGGAAATCAATGCTTTCATTTCCAGAATATATAAACTACTCAAAAAACAAAGAAAAAAGAAAACAAATGACCCACTCAATAGATGGAGCAAAGAACTGAACAGAGACTTCACAAGTGAGGAATTAGAGATGTCTGAGAAACACCTCAAGAACTGTTCAACATCACTAATCATTAAGGAAATGCAAATGAAAACCACTTTAAGATATCATCTTACTCCAATAAGACTGGCTAGGATCAAGAAAACAAATGATACCAAGTGCTGGAGAGGTTGTGGGGAAAGGGGAACACTCATCCACTGCTGGTGGGAATGTAAACTCGTACAGCCACTATGGAAAGCAGTGTGGAGAACCCTTGGAAGACTTGGAATGAACTTGCCACCCGACCCAGCCATACCACTCCTGGGCATGTACCCTCAAGACTTACGCCACCACAGAGATACATGCACGGCCATGTTTATTTCAGCTCTCTTCACAATAGCAAAGAGCTGGAACCAACCTAAATGCCCCTCAACTGACGAGTGGATAGAGAAAATGTGGTACATCTACACAATGGAGTTCTATGCAGCAGTAAAGAAAGACGACATCACGAGCTTTGCAGGAAAATGGCTGGAGCTAGAGGACATCATGCTGAGTGAAGTAACACAGTCCCAGAAAAACAAACGACGAATGGTATCCCTCATCTGTGGATGCTAGTGCCAATTACCCAGTTGTAAGTATTTCTTGTGTAGGGCCCCCTGAGCTTTTGTACAAAGCAGTTGGGCATAATGCATTTTAGAAACAACAACAACAACAACAACAACAACAGAAAAGACTGCATCAAAGAACTGACTGAAACAGTGAACTTCTGCTCAAAACAGTCAACTTCCCCATGGAAAATATTGAGAAAGACTAAGAGATGAAAAGCATGTTTGGCAGAATGCATGAGCTCTGGCGGGGTGGGGGAATGAGCGGCGGGAACACGGGTCTAGATTTGTTAAAAATAAATAAATTTATGTGAAAATAAATAAATAAATAAATAAATAAATATTTTAATGGAATGCCATTCAAATTGTACCAAATATAATATAATAAATGTTTATCAAGTATATACATATTAATTCAAATGTATTTGATATTTTCTGATCAATTTATTATTTTTTTAATAGAACATATATTCACTCTTATCTTAAACTCAATATTTTTATATTCTATTTATATTGATGGAATTAATACAAAATTAGTTATCTTGAACATTTAAAATCACTGAATGTCAGGCCAAGCATAGTGGCACATGACTTTAATCCCAGGAGTGGGGAGCCAGATGCAGGTTAATCTCTTTGACATTGAGTCTGTATAGTGAGCTCCAAAAAAGCAAGAACTACCAAAATAAAATATTTCACACAAACAAACACCCACTTTGTGTTATGTCATCCCTCTCTGTCTTTATTTAACATATGTAGAAAAAAATTAAAAAAGAAAACCAGGTTTCTATTTCCAAACTTACTAGTTTATATTTGTTCAAAGACTGAACTAAATAATTAAAATTTTGAAGCCCCCAAAACTATAGTTGCCATAACATACACATGAGTCAGGTTTAAGGGAAGATAAATCATTAACAACCTTTTAAATATCCTTATTAAGCCAGTATGTATTGAAGAATCCACAGTTACGTACTCTGCCCTAATTCCTGAGTATAAGAGTCCCAAACTATAGCTCATACAAGAGCTAGCTTTGTCTGTGTGTTTGTGTGTGTGTGTGTGTGTGTGTGTATGTGGCAAAAAGATTCAAAGGAACATTTTATTTTCCAAAAGAACACTAACATAAAAGGAAAACTCAAAACATAACTGGAATTAATTAAAACATGAAGTCTTTCTTACCTAGCAGTACTTCAACATGTAAAGCCTAAGGAAGAGAAAAAGCAAGACTGAAGGCTTTATTTGGGAACTACAAAGTACAGAGATTGGAAGAGAGTAAGAGTTAATGTAAATTTACAAACTATATTACAGATTTAGTCATACAAGCTGTATGGATAGGGGGCAAACATAGACACATCGAACAGCACAACATATTTGAAGATCCAAAAATAAGTACACACAATATCAGCATTCCACAAGGGGCCAAAAGCACACACTGGAGAAAAGACAGCATCTTCAATACATGATTCTAGTAAAATTAGATCTCTGCTTAAAGAAGAATGAAATGAGACCCCAATTTTTCACCTACACAAAAGTCAATTCCAAATGCAAAGACTTCAATTTGGAACCTGAAACTCTGAAACTGCCAGAAGAAATCATTGGCAGTATTCTACAAGATATGTGTATAGGAGAGGACACTTTAATTTCTACATCAGTTGTTCAGGGATTAAGATCAACATCAACATGTGGGACCTCATTTAATGAACAATCTTTTGTACAAGGAAAGGAACAACCAATTAAGTAAAGAGAAAATCTACAGAGTAGGAGAAAATCTTTGCCAGTGACACATCTGACAGAGGTTTAATATCCAGACTCAGAGACAAAAATTCAGGAAAACAAATGACCCAATTAAAAGAAGGGCGATAGATCTGAACAAAGAGTTCTGAAAAGAAAAAAAAATAATAATAATAACAATGCCTAAGAAACATATTTTAAAATCTTCAAATATCATTATTAATTGGAGATATGCAAATTAAAGCCACTTTAAGATTTCATCTTACCACATTCACACTGGCTGATATCAAGGGAACAAATGGTGCCAAATTCTAGAGAGGATATTGAGAAAGTGGAATGTTCATTTACTGCTAATGGGAATGCAAAATTGTGAAAAAGTCCTAAAAATCTGAAAACTAGCCTGCCTTATGACCTGGTTATACTCCTTGACATATACTCAAGAGACTCATCCTAATGCAGAGTGACTTGGACACCCATGGTTTTTGCTGCTGTTTTTACAATAGCTAAGAAATGAAAAGCTTCAACTGACAGGTACGTAAATATGCATTTATACAATGGAGCTATACTCAGTAGTAAATAAGGATGAAATCATGAAATTTTCAAGTAAATGAATGAATTAGGATCTGTTATGCCAATTGAAGAAACACAGAGTAAGAAAACCAAAAAACATATGTTCTCCCTCATTTGTGGAATTCAGCACCAAATCCTTATGTGTAAGAACATATCCTTAGTGGGCTGGAGAGATGGCCTAGTGGTTAAGAGCGCCGACCGCTCTTACAGAGGACCCGGGTTCGATCCCCAGCACCCACATGGCGGCTGAGAACCGTCTGAAGTTCCAATTCCAGGAGAACTCCAGTTCCAGGGGAATCCGAGACCCTCTTCTGACCTCCGCGGCATTGCACGACACGGGTGCACAAACCTGTATGCAGACAGTACATTCATACACATACAGAAATAAAAAAAAAAAAAAAAAAAGAATAT
>VZQC01005527.1:561787-630578 GCA_009823505.1 Rhizomys pruinosus
TTGCCTTCCCACCCATAGAACAAGGAGAAATATGACAATGATGAGGTCGCTCCCCAACTGTAAATTGGAGACAACTATTGTAGAGGTAATCTCTTATAAAACCGGTAAAACTGCTTTCTTTAATTGACTACTAGACATGGGAACTGTGGAAGGGATTACTCTCTGTTCAGAACCAAATATAATACTAAAGTCCTAGGGCTATGCACTCAGGCAAAATATATTAATACAGGAGCTCTGACATCAGCAATGGATTGTTCTACCAGGTGGATGTTGGCCAGGGGATCCAAGGCCCCACAAAAGGTAAGGGCTCCTTGCCTCTAAGTTGGGATACCTACAGGAGGAGAGGCAATAAGACCCTGCTGCCGAAGACCTGACGTTAACATGGGAGGGATGTATTGAGACCACACATGCAAGTGTACAGATGGCCTCTGGAATGCCAGAGAGTGTTACCAAAGGCCACTAAACCAATAAAGCAAATATGGGTCTCCCTGAGTCAAGCAAGACTCCACCGTCAGCACCAGCTACACCTCACCTGCCTGGAAATACTGTGCAGCAGAGGCAGCCATGTGCCTGTATATCCCAAATCTAATTGGCTATTGGCTCTCCCCTTGGAGAAATAACCCATGGCTGATGCCATAAGCTTACATCCTCTACAGGTTAGGAGATGTTATAAGCCACAGTAAGACCCTGTCATATTTAACAGGGGGGAAAATTGTAATTCAGAGCAAGAATGACTTTTAAGGGAACAATGGAAACATCCATGTGTATTATTTACTTTTCTCTTGTTGTGATAAGTTATTATGATGAAGGAAACTTATAGAATGAAGGTTTTATATGGGTTTACAGTTCCAGAGGAAGAGTCCATCCTGGAGACAGGCTGAGCAGAAAGCTGAGGGCTCACATCTTCAATCACACAGGAAACAGAGAGGGAACCAGGGTGTTGGACAAAAGTATAACCTCTCAAAGCTAATCCCTAGTGGCCAGCTTCTTTAGCTAGACCACAATTCCTAACTTCCTAAAAGTTTCATGACCCTCCCCAAACAGCCCCAACAATTAACCACATGTCCAAATACCTGAGTTTATGGAGGTCTTTTTCATTCAGTTACCTACTATCATCAACCCACTGTTTTGCAGAGGAGGATTTAATTGAACATTGTGGGGCTCTCAGACTATTTTAGCCATCTAGTAATTTTCCACTAGCAGCTTCCCAGCAGTGAAATATTCATGAGGATGTTGAAGTCCGTTGTGACTTATCACAGGAGGTGTTGCAAATGTTTGCCTTAAGTAAAGATCTGTATCTGCACATTCTTTCCAATATGTAAGCACTGAGGTGCCTGTGCCTTGGCAATGCTTCCTCATTCCCTGCCCTTTATATTCTTCTTGTGTTCCTACAGTAAACGAGACTTGATCAGAACCTGTCTTGTCTCCATTCCTTGTGTCTCTTGCCCCTTCCCCTCACTCCTTCTCTTCCAGGACCCCATTGACTGACCCGTGGGATGTGTCAGAACATTTTTTTTTTGGTGTTTTTGAAATAAGGTCTCCTTTTAGCCCCAGTTGGCCTGGAACTGGCTCTGTAGACCAGGCTGGCCTTGAACACACAGAGATCTACCTGCCTCTGAGTGGCACCATCATGCCTGGCTTAACTGAACTTTAAATTCTCACAAAATAAGGAAGGATTTAGCTCATGTTGGAATGATGTACATAAGGCGATAAAAGTATGACAACATAGGATATAATGCAATTTAAATTGTTTACTTTAAACTGAAACACAATATAAATATAATTAGCACATAATTCTGTATCCTTTTTTATACATAAATATATTTAAATAATGTATATTTATATATATTGTATACCAAGCTAACAATACCTAACTCCTTAAATGCTTTCCTATTTGTACTAATTTTAAATGTTTTATTGCTTCTTTGCATTTCATATAAGACAGCTTAATCATCTTCATCATACCCTTCTGAGATCTGCACCCACCCATCCCCAGATTTCATGCATTCTGTAATATATGTTAAGATATATTGAGTCAATTTCATATACCCAAATGTTCCTAAGAGAAATTTCATCTACTGGAGTCCAAGCACATTCAAATTTCTTAGAAAATTGTATACATGTATACAATATAACTCAAACATATCTACATCCAGTCCACTCCATTTGTCCTCTGTATGTATGCTATTAACACATCCTCCCCAAATTCATTTCCTCCTTTTTCATTTTTTAACCCATTGAGTCTAATATTGTTGCTTGTATATACATGGACATATAAAATGGCGTGGGCTACCGACAAGTGACACCCGTCCTCTTAAATAAGTGGCTCTTCTCCCAACAGTAATTAATTAGCAGTTGTTCCTCAAGTAGTTGATGGCATGTCAGGGACCCTATACCATCCATGCTAGAATTTTCAACTGGCTAATCACGAAAGCATTCAACCTATCTTCTAGATTGATGAGATATATAGTACACAATCATTATGGCAAGCTATTGTTGTATGGCATACTGCAATGACTTATTTCTATTTAACTGAAAATTAACATCTAGTGGTAGACCCTTTCCACACCTCTCCCTCCCTATATTAGAAACTGCCTTACAACTTATGGGAATCTGAAAATATGTAGAAAATTTGAGATGTTTTTTATAGATTCAGAAAAAAAAATCTTATGTAAGTTGTCCCAAAGATAGATTGAGAACAAAAGTTTTAGTAAGTATGATGGTCAGATTCAGAAAACATTTTAGGACTGATAATATATACATAACATTGTTTCAAAGAATGCTGTGATGAGAACTCAAACTTAAAAATCTTTGAGGCTAGAGGGTGTTGAGTGAAATAGAGCAAAAATGATAACTGTTATTCAGGGAATACATGTGGCTAAGGAGACTAAAGGATTCTGAACACATGAAGAAGAGATGATTACTGTGACCCAGAGGTGTATCAAGATTGGTTGACATGTTGTCTTTGGGAACTAACTGGCCCAAGTGCAGGAAAAAGTGATTATGGTACCACTTGTTTTATAAATTCCCAAGTAGGTTCAGTTCAAGTGTTATGACTGAGAAAATGAATTTGTACTCTACTAAAAATGTGTTGTTTAGTATTTTAAATAATTCCTTCTTAAATGTAACTAAATATTAATTCTAAAAGATATTGAACAAATATTAGCCTGGATGCAAAGCAAAATGCAACTGTATCACAGAAAATTCTGAATTATGACTAGGAAATGCAGTACAAATATACAAAATTTAGGGGATTGATGAAGGTCAATATAAATGCTTCCCTTGAAACAGGTCTAACCATTTTAGAATTCTTATTATACAGTACTCTGTTTTTCACGTGTACCACCATGTACAATTGACTTCTTTTACTCCATAGTGGAAAAATATATACTCATCATGTATCCTTATTTAGAGAGTATTTTATTATGTCAGTTATGACATTAGGTTAGTCTTATAGAACATAAAGGTAAATTCAAAAGCTGGATGTGGTGACACATGCCTTTTATCCCAGAACTTGGGAGGCAGAACTTGGGAGGCAGAGGCAGGCGGTTATGAGTTCAACACCAGCCTGAAATTCATAGTGAGTTCCAGGACAGCTGGAGCTGCAGGGAGACCCTGTCTCACAAAGACCAAAAAAAAAAAAAAAAAAAGGTAAATTTAAAGTATTAGACAAGGAACAAGTTTCCAAAGAAAAGTAAAGAATGTTTAAAGAATAGAAAAAAGAACCTGAACTTAAGTTTTAACTTTATTCATAGCTAAGCATAATTATGTTCATGCATTTTTTTCTGTTTAATAACATGTTTTTAGAAACATTCCATTGATGGAACATATATTTTCTTCATGTGATATAAGTATAGAGAAATAATATTTTATTTGGTAGGTCTAATTTAAAAACCCTACTCTCAAAAGGACTGATAGTAAATTGAAATTGACTTATATAACCAAGAATATATAGTTATATAATATATATATATTATATATAAATATTATATCTATATATATATAAAAGTCAGTGAGCTTTTATTTCTGAAGATAAACAATATAAAACTTTACAAATTATACATGATCTTCTGCCACATGATTTTAAGAGAGAAAACTAAAAGAATAGAGAACTATAATATTAGTATTGTCAAGACTGTTGGAAAATATTAACAGAGTATCCAATGTTTCTGGCACAAAAAAGATCACTCGAGTTTTGTTTAAGAATAAGAAAAAGAAATCCATGTCACAGAATTCAAACCTCAGACCCGAGGGTAAGCTGTCATGATAGCACACAACTCTTGGTCCCTCAAGGAAGGTCAAAATGAACTCATCACAAATGCAACAACCAATGCTGAAGACAATCTTTTCTGTAGTGGGAAATTTGTGCAGAATAAGTGGATTTTTCTTTCCTACTTGTATGCTACCATATTGGAACATCCAATATCTGAAGAATTTCAGCATAGAACTAGAGATGGCACCATGAGCAGAGCTTATTATCATGGAGTCTCACTATTTATGTAGACTCTAGATGGAATAGGAGATAATCATTTCAGGAAGTAATTTCAATCAAGAACTGTGGAGATTTGAAAAGGGAAATAGATTTTTAAGGATAGTTATAAGATATTATACTGGAGATAAGCTCTCTTGGTGTTAACCATGAGTGAGCTGCTAAGAAAAAAGAAAAAAATCGTATTTTATAGTATGGAGAGAGAAATATGGACTAGATTATAGGTTCAGGAAAAAAAAGAAGTAGTGCTGATATATTTCTGGAGAAATATTCTGTATAGTAGGAGCTTATTAAAGTAGGGAGGACAAAGCTCAAGTCCTTCTTAAGAATGCCATGATTGAGCCTGGAGTGGTGCTGCAGGCCTTTAATCCTAGCACTTGGGAGGCAGAAGTGGTGGATCTCTGTGAGTTTGAGGCTTGAGGCCAGCCAGGGCAGCTGGAGCTGCAGGGACACCCTATCTCAAAAAAGACACCCCCCTCCCCGCAAAACAAAGAATGCAATGCTATGATTGAAATCAATCAGAAGCTCCCTCCGGTCATTCATGTCAATAAAATCAGCATCATAAAATCAACATCATCTTCACTGTGCCAGTTACTCTTTTATTTGAAAATATACTTATAGTTAAGATTTATGAAGGAAAATTAAATTTTCAGAAGGTTTATCTCCAATTATCAGACCATGAAATTAAAAGTTAGAGGTGTTATCAACTACCCCAAGTAAGCAGACTGGACAAGATTCAAATAAAGATTTTTCCCACGAAACTTACAGGCTTTTTTTTCCTGGTCTTGTGAATTCTTTCCTCCAGTCATTATATTAGCTAAATGTCTTCATGCACAGATCTCGCTTAATCAGTGAGACTGAACAGGCAAATGGGAATATTTTAGCAGGCAGTGCAAGAGAGATCAATTTGTCAGACTTGACATGAAACACAGAGAAACAGATCTACTATTTTTGGATAGTTAAGCCAATATAGCTACTATTGAGTAAATCCATTTATTTGCTGTCATGCAAAACAGATAGATTAAAACACTTACTTTTAACCTATTTAAAATAATCAATTTAATATGGCCTGACAAAATATATGGAAACAAGAAGCTGGAGCACAGGGGTGTAGTAGAATCACCACTAGCCTGAGTCTTCCACTGGACTCCCGGGGTTCTACCTCAATCCACTTTTGAACTTTATAGCAGGAAAATTTCTCTAACACTTATTCCCTTAAATTTGGGTGGAGGATTTTATTTTACAAAAAAATAACGAAACAGGAGAAAATGATATTTCAGTGTTTTTTGCCCATATATAGTGATGAAAAAAAAAAAAAAGAACTGATGATTTCTTTGAGGAGAATTTTGTGTAACACCTTTCATCATGTTTTCTTCTGCCTGGTCGACACTTCAATTTGAAAGAATGGATTTCTTTTTAAAATTAAACTTATCTCCCTTACAATTAATTTCTTCTCTCCCTACCTCAAACAGCATTATCCTAGGATGCTCTGTTCAGAAACCAGTATTACCATTCCAAATGTTTCTGCTCTAAGATTCCTAAATTATTTTATTCACATTAACTGAAAGTCCATGTCTAATTATTTAACTCATTGAAAAATATCCTGTAGCAAATAACTGTATAAAAATTAGTCATGGGGCTGCGGAGGTGGCTCAGCGGTTAAGAGCACCGATTGCTCTTGCAAAGGACCCGGGTTTGATTCTCAGCACCCACATGGTGGCTAAGAACCATCTTTAACTCCAGTTCCAGGGGAGTATGATGCCCTCTTTTGACCTCCCCGCAGCATTGCAGGACATGGTGTAACAACCTACATGCAGACAGTACACTCATACACATAAAAAATAATGAAGAAAGAAATTTAAAAAATACTCGTAAACATATCAATGAATTTGAAAAGTTACTATTTATTACAAAACTTACAACTTACTAAATTTTTAAAACTGAAATATCATTTAACTTTTTTGAATGTTGTATAATGCCTACAAATTCTTCAAAATATATATTGAACTAATTGGAAAGTTTATTAAAAGATATGCTAATTTTAGAATATAAGTTGACATTTTTATTGTTGAAATGTAGCACTATTTTAATTTATACATCATTTACTTTTTAGATATTTAACTACTTAATATTTGACTTAAGATTAAAATATATTCAGTCCACATTTCAGTCTTCCATTTTGAAAAGCAAACCATGACCCTATTTAAACTCAGCTCCTTATTTCTACTCAATCCAATAATCATTTGAATATTAGACAAGGATTGTAAATATTCAAAAGTTTGTATTGTTTTGTGAAGCTTTACTGTATAATTTCAGGAAGTCTGTATCAGTGTTAAAAAAAAATTAACAAGAGCCCATACATTAAATTATTCTGATTGTAGAAAGCAATCACTTAATGTCCCATCATATTTGTCCTTTTATTTTATTCATATTCATGTTTTATGTGAATTCCAGATATAATTTTGTTTTAGGGGTTTATGATTATGGAATAGTGTGTTAATGCTCACCATCACTAAATTGAAGGTTTCAAAGAGGAATGAGGAGGTACTTGCATGATTTCCACGAACTATTTGTATTTATTGACTTGTACAGAATATTTTCAAAAAATGCTAATATGAAGGGAATAAAATATTAAAAGAGTGATAAATATATGAATTGATTAAAATTTAACACAATGCTCAAGTGAATTCTTTTCTGGTACAAGTTATTAATTTGAGAATTCATATGTATTTGTGTGTGCTCTGGAAACTTTCCCAAGATACGCTGATTATGGTCAGATCACCAAATATACAAGTGTTTAGTTTTAGAAGTTTCAATATCTTAGATTAATTTGTAAAAATTTATTCTTAAGCCAGATGTGGTGGCGAACGCCTTTAATCCCAGCACTTGGGAAGCAGACGCAGGTGGGTCTCTGTGAGTTCAAGACCAGCCTGGCCTACAGAGTGAGTTCCAGGCAAGCTTAAACTAAAAGGAGACCCTCTCTCAAAAGAGTCCAAAAAAATTTATTCTTAAATTTTACAAGTAAATTTAATGCTTCTCAAATAACAATCATGAAAACAATACATTTTGTGCATTGACTCATATAACTGCATATTTCTGGATCTTTTTTATTATCAATTACCTATTTTAAAGCAAAAACTAGAGTTACACACACAATTTCATATACGCATTAAAGCTTTGTGGTTTAATAAACATAATCACTTAATGGAAAATTATACGGTCTCAGTATTATTTATTATCCATTATCATATTAATGTGAAAAGTTTGTTAGCTATGGTACCTCATGCATGAAAGGAATTATAAGGTATAAATCTGATATTCTTGAATTTGACATTATTCATCTTAAATTCATTGCAGACCTGCTGTTTCTTATGTTCTGAGTAAAGCCTGAAATAGCTTTTGTAGATCAGGGAAAGTAAAAAGTCCTGAAGAATGAAAAGTAGAAGGATTATGTAGTAAGTGGGTCGTACTTAAAAATAGAATATAAAAATCAAACTGCAGCAAAGCAATGCCTTTTAAATATCAGTATCCAGACTAAAACCAAAGGCCTTTGGCAAATACTACTTTCCCTCTTTCAAACGCATTTCAATTAGATGAAGCATGCTCTCCTAGTGAGGCTTTACGTATGCACTATAAAGGAAGTCCATTCAGCACACTCCAAAGTCAAGACCTATTGAACATTTTCTCCAGAACCTAGGTGGCTCCATTTCACTGCATGTTTCGATTCTATTTTTACTTTCAGATTTGTTTCACACTGTTTATTGTACATGAAAACTTCCCTGCACCCAGTGTTCATTCATCTGCTATCTTTTTATTCTATCCATCTTGTTAGTTCAATTTCATTGTGGAAACAACATGCTTACATGCTTGTTTGTCTCTCCTCTCTCTCTCTCTCTCTCTCTCTCTCTCTCTCTCTCTCTCTCTCTCTCTGGGTGTGTGTTGGATACAGAATGATGGTAAAGTTGGAGAAAAATGACCACCAAGGTTCATGCCTTGAAAAAGAGCAAGCTGAAATATCTTTGAAACAAAAATACTTTAAAATGTAAATATAGAAAACAATAATAGTTAAATGCATGTGCTTTATTTGAACTTATAAATTATCCATTTCAATGACTGCAATGATTTGAAAAAGGTCAAACAAGATTGGCCAATTACGTTTATTTCTTTCTGCACCTGATAATTCAAAAGCAGGCAACAATTCAGTGAGATCTTAAAGGATAACAACATTATTTCCGATATATGAGCAGAAATATATTTGTTCCAAATACATAACACAATGCTAGTGATTTCTTTCATTAGTCAAATCTGTATACTTTGTCAACTAGAGGGAAAGAATATGATTTTAGGAAGAGAAGAAAGTGGTTTCAAGGTAAATGTTTTCTTATCTGCTTTAGTTTTACAGCAGTATAAGGATCCTTATTGGACAACTAAATAAAATAAAACCTTTAAAAATGTTGTCAAACATGTTTAAAAATATATCAGTAATTGTAAAGTGTGATCAAAGGCCAAGAAACAGGTAGCTGGTAAGTGGGGGAATCAAATCAGAAAAACATTTGGCTTTATTGTGAAACAGGTCAACCCTGGGCAAAAGGAACAAGTGTAAAAAGTTGCTTGTCCTGAGAGGTAGGTAGGAGCAATGCATATGTGCCATTAAAGGACCCAAAAGTACCCTTCACATGTAAATAAAGTGAATAACTGAAAATAAGTATGAATGAGAAAATACTTAAAATATTAAGGTTTGAGACTTTCATTAGTCCGACAGAGGAAGCAAATAGAAAATTCTTCCTGAATACAATATAATCTTCATAAAATTCATATATTTGATGTTGATCATACGTGAGATCAGAGATGAATAGCAATTATCCATTTTCACAGAAAATATATCCATGTGATATGAAAGAGAAGAAATAAGAAAATAAGACTTGCTAATTATCAAATTGAAGCTGTGGTGATGGTTCGGTGTTAAAAAGCACTTGCTCTTCTTGCAGAAAAGGTATTGGCTTCTAGGAACCAAATTTCACTCCAGTCCCAGGGGCTCCAATATCCTATTTGGCTTCTGTGTGAATGGGGCACATACCTTGTACCTATAGAAATGGTGTCAGTATACAAAAACAAACAAGCAAGCAAGCAAACAAACAAACAAAAAACCAAAAAACCAAAAACATACAAGCTCAATCAGACAAAACCCAGTTTAGAATTGGGGAAATGGCAGGAGACTGCAATTTTACTGGAAGAACTATGGTAGCTGTTAGCTGGTTACTGCAGGGTAAGGGAGAGCTGATCTTTCTTTCTTTCTTTCTTTCTTTCTTTCTTTCTTTCTTTCTTTCTTTCTTTCTTTCTTTCTTTCTTTCTTTCTTTCTTTCTTTCTTTCTTTCTTTCTTTCTTTCCTTCCTTCCTTCCTTCCTTCCTTCTTTATTTATTTATTTATTTATTTATTTATTTATTTTTTGGTCTTTTCGAGACAGTGTTTCCTTGTAGCCCCAGCTGTCCTGGAACTCACTCTGTAGACGAGGCTTGCCTTGAACTCACAAAAATCCACTTGCCTCTGCCTCCCGAGTGGTAGGATTAAAGGTGTGGGTCACCACGCCCAGCTGAGTGCTGATTTTCTTTAAGGGAGTGACTCTTAATGTGAGATACATACTCACAAACACATACTTTATCCAACAGCTAGCATGATAAGCTAAAAGCTTTTTCTCTGAAATATGGATGAAGACAGTGATGCTCACTTGTACCAGTTTTATTCACTGTTGTGGTAGAAGTTCTGACCAGAGAAATAGGGCAAGAAAAAGAAATAAATTTCATCCAAATTGGAAAAGAGGAAGTTAAACTGTCAGTGTTTCCAGATAACTGTGAAAATTCTAGCCTCCACCAAAAAGCTATTGGAACTAACAAATATATTTAACAAAGTTGCAACACATAAAATCAAATGCAAAAACACATTATCATTGGGGCTTTAGGGGTGTATGATGTAAGTGCACCTATGTTGTGCAATGCCTGGGACGATCAGAAAGTGGCTGTCATAGTCCCCGGGGATTGCAGCTACACCTGATTATTAACCCCCTTGTGTGTGCTGGCAATTGAACCCATATCCTCTTAAAGAGCAGCTAGTGCTGTTAACCAGACATCCATCTCCCCAGGCCCATTGTTAAACATATTATAGATACTATTTGCTGTATTTCATAGTACATTAAAAATATGCACATGGACTTCAATATATGTGGTACTTTCTACCTGAACATTCTGAATTGGCTAGAATTTTCAGTTGCATGCACATAATCAAGAACTGATTTGATAGAATTTTCATTCTGGTTATTTATTTGTAAGAAAATTCATAGCAATAGACATTCTCGAGTGTGTCTACAAATAGGAGAACTGATTTTCCTCTCACTTTCACTTGGTCTCCGTCACCTGTTTGTCTTGGCCCATGGGATACAGGCAACCTTATTTAACAGTGTAAGTGTAGAAAGCTGAAATGCTCTTATTAATTTCACCTTGACTCTGTTTCTTTTATGACAAAACTATTGTTGCTGTGATTCTTCAGAATTAATTTTCTTAAAATTTCCTCACAGCAGCTGACTAAAGCCTGGAACAGAACTGTCCATATAAAGGCAGCCTTTATCACCCCAGTCATTTGATTGACACAAACATGGACATAAATGAGAATAAATTATTGTTGTATGTCCTGTGTTTTATAACAATATCATGAAAGTTAATGACTTATATAAATGAATCTAAATTCACAAGGATTCTTAATCTTCTATTTTTCATTTTCAATGTATAGTAATTATAACATACACCAGTAATGTGATATATAAAAGCCATTATCTTACCTACCACTACGTGCTTAAATATTCTTAAAATATTAAACTATGATCTGATTTTACATGAAATTAATGTATCTTGAATTGAACTTTGTTGAAACAAGGGCTCTGTAAACTGTTTTGCTTCCTATGGAAGACATGGTTACTACCTTTCATGTGAATCATAGAACACATTTTAATCCTTTCCAAAGATTATATTATTCAACATGTTTATGAAAAATTTATTTAAAATATTTCTAGTATTCTCTCTACTCCTGTTTCACTATGTTTCATTATAGATATGTCAATTAAGGTTGGATAGCTCACAAATACCTATCCTCTGTGTTTGATCAGTTGTAGAACTTTCTAATAGTTTTCATCTGCTTCAAAAGAAGCTTGTTTGATAAGTGGTCACAAGTATAATTCTCCATAAGTATAAGGATACACATTTACCATGGAGTAAGAAATTACATTTGTCTAGGGAGGTAACAAAAGTAGGTTTTGTTCTAAGATCTATGACCTCTCCACCCATGTATATTTGGCTATGTTTACTGTACCATGAATGACTTCCTTTCTATTGAGCAGGCTTTCAGTCCACTTAGATAAGCAGATGAAAAGCAGCATAGAACTGAAGAAATGGTCAAAAATCCCCAGCCTTAGCTCAGGTACTACTGTTGATTGCTGTGTGAGGGACAGTTGACCTTCTTTAAGGGAGTGGCATGCATAAGCTGACCAGGCTCCAATGGATGAACTCACACAGATAGACATATGAGGACACAAACTTAACTAGATAGGCCATATTATACATGACCCAATGCCATAAAATCTGCTGGAGAGACTGTGGGATTGGAGAGAGGGGAGGATGTAGAAATATGATTAAGGTATATTGAATGAAAATGCACAAATTATATATATATATATTATTATATATATATATATAACTATATATATATTATAAGAGAGAGAGAGAGAGAGAGAGAGAGAGAGAGAGAGAGAGAGAGAGAGATATGCCCTTCTCCTTCATCCCTCCTCTTGGGGACATACCCCTCCTCAAGTGGTCTCTCTCTCTCTCTCTCTCTCTCTCTCTCTCTCTCTCTCTCCAGCTCCATTTTCTTGACCACCATCTAGGCCTGGGATCTCCTGTGGGGGCATAGGTAGTCCCAGACTTCACTTTCAGTGTGTGGGTAAATCATGGAGGCTGGAGATGAGGCAGAGAACCAGCCACACTGTCAGGGATTGGGGTGGAGGCAGCAGCGGCCCTTGTGAGGGCAGATTAACCCAGTGGGGGAGGGGCGAGGAGGGAGAGAGCCACATGGTCCGCCTAGCTACGGGCAAGCTGCTAGTGGGGCCACCCCTTCCTGGCACAGGCTTGGGGCTGGGGCTAGGTTTGGTAGCTGGGGAGCCCTGGGACTCTAGCAAGGCTTCCGGAGGAGAGATATCCTGGTGGGGAGAGTTGGGAGAGGGTAGCTTTGGGTGGCAGAAGGAAGCAAGATATCACGGAGGTCCTGCAGCAGAAAATGACCATCACCATCCAGAGGCTGGACAAGGCCCAGACCAAGAAACACGCTGCAAAATGCCACCGAACGAAGCCTGCTCTCTTTCCTGTTCTGTGTGAAGTCAACTGGCCGCAACTTCTGAAACACCCAAGAGGAGGAGCCGGTGGACCTACAGCACATGCACTTCGATGACGTGCTTCTGGCAAAGGGTATGGCCAGACCCGAGAAAGAGAGCAGAGGAGACTGCCGCTGCAGCCTCCCGAGGTGGTGCATCGCCTAACAACTCCATTGAGCACTCAGAATATCGCAGCAATCTTGTCCAGGTCCACTGCATGGAGCTAAGGAAGTATGAATAGACATGCAGTGAGTTGACAACCCGTGTTAGGTTGTGCTGAGGCAACAGAGTAGCACTGGTCCAGGCACTAAAGGAGATGGAATGATTGGTGATCATATCCACAGAGAATTCAGCGCCACCCAGATGCAGCTGAAACAGGTACTGGCTGGTGGTCATGATCCTGCGGTCTGGTTTCCTTGATTCCAGGGGTAAATGCCTCACCTTCAGCAAGTGGGTCACGAAGATCCTAATTAGTATCTCTACCCTCCCTCCCCAATCTCTGTTGTAGTGAGGAGGCTAAAGAGGAGCTCTCCAAAAACGCAGCATCACTGCCTTTCAGGTCCCCAATGGTATGGCAACACACGGATTCCCTGTAAGTTTCAAGAAGATGGAAATATCTATGTCACCCAGTGGGTGCACAGTCACAGCGGCTCCCTGACACCCCTTCCCCTGCAAGGTATTGTGGTTCTTTTAATCTCTCAGTATCTTGGGGCAGTCCAGATGTATATTCCTCAGGAAAGGACAGCCAAAAGAGGCTGACAGAAGGCTGTGACCCAGTCCTCAGTGACATCCACAACTGAGGGGCTAGGAATTGTTCACTCAGACACCTCCACCTGATGTTACCCATCAGGGTCGAAATGCTACAGGCTCCCACAATAGAGCTCTTGAAGAAGACGCAGACATCTAGAGGAAAAACCCCAAACAGAAGGACAAACGGAGTCCTGCCCTCTCTATATAGACTCTCAGTGCTGAGTGCTCTCCCCTCTTTTCCTTTTCACTGGGTGTCTTCCTCTTTTATCCTTTTTCAGTCTTTCTCTTCTCCCTCTCTTACACAGAAAGCAG
Source organism: Rhizomys pruinosus (assembly GCA_009823505.1). NCBI lineage: Eukaryota > Metazoa > Chordata > Mammalia > Rodentia > Spalacidae > Rhizomys > Rhizomys pruinosus. Next base: position 575,750 of record VZQC01005527.1, read on the forward strand.
ATACCCATTTTTCAGATTTTCTGTCTCTGTCTCTGTGTCTCTGTATCATTGCCTCTTTGTCTCTCTGTCTCATCTACACCCACATACAACTATTCTGTTGTTCTCTCTGGCTTCCCCCACTTTATCTTCCTCTCTCCATGTATATAGTCTAGAATCTGGAGACCTCAGCCTTGCTCAATCCAGAGATGCCAAAAAGTGGACTCTTGGACAGGGGACATGTGCCGGGTCTGCGAGCATCTCCACCCTCTCTGCCTCCAGAAGGCTTTATTGCCACATTCATAGCTCATCTTAAACCAACAGAAACTCTAGGGGGACAAGAGTGTCTGATTCAGATGTCTACCTGGGAGTTTCAGCTACTTAAAGAAACTGTTTGGCTGGAGAGATGGCCTAGTGGTTAAGAGCGCTGATTACTCTTGCAGAGGAGCCGGGTTCGATCCCCAGAACCCACATGGCGGCTGAGAAGCGTCTTTAACTCCAGTTCCAGGGAAATCTGACACCCTCTTCTGACCTCCACAGCATTGCATGTCACGGGTTCACAAACGTACATGCAGACAGTTACACTCATAGACAGAAAAAATAAATAAACTAAAAAAAAAGTTTAAAAAAGTTAAAAAAAAAAAGAAATTGTTGGCTGGGCTTTGGGGTTATTTTTTTCCTTTGAAAGAAAAAAAAAAAAACCTAGGACATGTCTATATATTTTTTATTCTTTCTTTATTTGTTTGTGATTCTAAATGTCTAATTCACTTTGAGGGCGTAGTTTTCTATTTTTTAAATAAACATATGGATTTCTTTCTTTTACTTTTGCTTTCCTATGTGAAGGTGACAACCGGAGGATAATGGTAAGAGAAAGGGCACAAATTACTGGTGTAGGACCAGCAGGGGCGTGGATTTTTCAGGACACTGGATTCACACCCACAGTCATCTAGGTGCTCTTACCTTCTACAGACACGTTTCTGCTGTATTGGGTGTGGAGCCACGATGGCTCTCCCTGTGGCCTCCTGCTTGTCCTCACTCTATCCCTCTGCAGGGCCTGGACTGGCCTCAGTAATTTTGAAGAAGTCAAAGATGCTACCCTGTGTCACACAGGTTTTTTTTTTTTTTTTTTTTTTGACTGTGTGGCAGAGGTTTTTTCAAACTATGTTAATATGGGTTAGATGCTTTTATGTATCCATCCCTCAGTTTCCCCCCCAATAATGTTCCTTGTTCGCTTTTAATCTCACACAAAAATCAAATCAATGGGGAAAGGAGGAAAGACAAGTCAGGTACTGGGGACTGTTCCATCTCATCCCTAAACACTTCTATCTGATTCCCTCAAACATCCTCAGGATCTTACAAGACTGTCACTGGAGGGACCCCTCCCATCAAAATCCAGGCAGGATGAGGGAAATGTGAGGAGTGCTGGTAACATGAGGTAGGGGAAAGGGGCATTTTTTTACATATTATATTAAATTTACAGATTCACACTAAAAAAAGGGGGGGGGATGTGGCCGACACTAGCTTTAATCCAGCACTCAGGGACAGAGAGAGTTGACATTTGTAGGTTTAAGAGCCGTCTAACGAACAAGCTCCCAGGCCAGCTGGGACTAACTAAAGAAGACCCTGTCTCAAAAAACCAAAAAAAATAGTATAGGACAAAAAAATCTTTAAATAAAGAAAAATTTCCCCTGGGATAGATTATATATATATATATATATATATATGTGTGTGTGTGTGTTTGTGTGTGTGTTCACATACACACACCATATATATATGGTGTGTGTATGTGAAATACAAAATTGATGCTTATATTGTTAAAAGTATTCTGAAAACAGTGTTATGTACTATACATATGTTAACATGTTTTTCTTTATGTGTATGTGAATGTGCTGACTGAGGACAACAGCTTTGCTATAGGATAACACATGTATATTATCCTGTGGTAGGAGTGAAACCTAATTAGAATTTTGACTTGTGCTAGCTACCCAAGACAAATGATAGCTGTTTCCCCTACTCATTATTATAAATGGGAATAATGTTCATTTACAAAGATTTAATGAGGCAGTTTCTGGTTTTGAGGTTCTGCTTCATTTATAAAGCTCCTATTTAACTCTCTTTACATTCATATTCCTTTTTCTGTTTATTAATACATGGTGTCTTAAGTTTCATCTTTCAAATTATTTTATGATTACTAGAAAAGTTTGGATGAATCATTTATGAAATTTTCCATAGTTCAGAATATGCTCAAGATACTTACACTTGATTTAATACCCAAGTCCATTTAATTTATTTCTTATTAACTTGGAATTAGTGAATAAAACAAAAATGAATAACTGAGAGATTTTCAAACTAATATCAACACAATCTACACTGTCCTCTTTGAATTTATTTGTACTATGATTTACTGACTGACCATTAAATCTGACTCCGAAATGTAGACGTCTCATGTATTTGAATCATTGGTGCATCCATCCTGCCACTGTTAGAGAGGATTATTCAACATTTGGGTTGGGGTTCCTCACTAGAAAAAAACAGATACTAGGAATCAGCCTTTGAAGGACACACCTGCTTCTTGTCCCTGTTTTCTTTGCTTCCGCTCAGGCCTCCATGTGAGGAGATGTGCAGCATGATCTTGTGTCCATGGAGCTCCTAGGTCATGCCTTGTCCACTAGGACAGAGTGAAATCCCTCAAAATACTAAGCCAACATGAACGTTTCCTTCCTTTATTTGCTTCTTCCCCTTACATTTCTCATTTTCATAGCAATATACCATAAGCATTATAATACCATTGTAAAGTTTTAACATTAAACAGCAATACGTGTACTAAAGCTTACTAAAACCTAAAGTGTAAACAGTATAATCTCACCTTCAGTAACTACTGACAACATTAATATTTTTCTGAACTCAGGTAGTTCGCATTATTTATGTTACACATTCTATTTCTGTTCAGGCATAACTGAACTTGACATATTCTCAGATTCAAATATTAAAAGATGACTCAATGCATACAAATGTTCACAGTCTAAGTTAACAACAAATTGAATATCATGTAGGGAGGACGATGATAGAGTGTACCTCCATAGATAAAACAGATTGTGATATTTTTTGAGGAGAAATAAAATGTTTTCTTAGAAAATTATTATAGTGCATAGTCAGTCAAAGAGGAAAAGTAATCTTTCTTTTTTTTATTAATTTTATTTATTTCTGTATGTGTATGAATGTACTGCCTGCATGCAGGTTTGTGCACCCGTGTCATGCAATGCCGCGGAGGTCAGAAGAGTGTGTCAGATTCCCCTGGAACTGGAGTTCTCCTAGAATTGGAGTTTCAGACGGTTTTCTAAGAAGTGTAAAAACAGATGATAATAAAGGCAGAGGCTCAGAAGTGTGCATGTGTATGTGTGTCTGTTTGTATGTTTGTGTGTTTGTGTGTGAATGCTTCAAATGAGTTTGGAATATTAGGAAATGGAATGTTTGGGGAACTCTGTTGCCGTCTTCTGACTTTATTGTGTAGCTGAGAAGAAATAAGACAAAAATACTCAGTGAATGGATAAGGCTGATTCTTGCTTTATATGTCAGTTACGTGACCAAAGAGGGAGTAAAGAAATGGTAAAGAAAGAAAAACAAGGACAGTCTACTTATAGAGGAAGGATAAATTAAATCACTGAAAATTATTTAGTAATGGAATATCCATGGGAAATATTTTAAGTAGTTTTATTTATTTATTTTGGTAAGACACCAGAGGAGAACACTCCTGAATTTCAGATAGGCAGGAATGAATAGAAGACATTACTAACTAAAGTGACACATAAAAAAATGGCTGTGAGATGCCATGTGCTTGGTGGGAATCTACCCAGTCATCTGTAAAGTATCACATGTTATTAAAATTGAACATACCTCTAGCCTGGAGCAAAATATTTTATTTGTTATCAAAAACTAGCAAAAGCAGAAGTGATATTAAAGATGTGGAGATATTGGGATGTTGAAACAATGAAAATAGAAGATCGTCTGGGTCTTGAAATGAAAAAAAAAAAGAGTATTTGTAATGAAGTCTATGGAGTTTTTTTCTATCACTGGCATAAAATTACCCATTTGTTAATTTTGGTAAGCTGTTAATAATTATAATGTATTTTATTTTCTACCTAAAATTTATTAAATCAAGATGTATTATGTTACACCATCTATCATCAGTTATTCTTTTCATTGATAAAATAATTCTGAAATACATGGATATTTGCATGAGTGAAGTAAAGCATCAGGAAACTTGGACTGAACATAGTAGATCATTGCAGGTGTGAGTAGTTGTCCTCTTTAGCTTTGTTTTGTAGTGGTGGCACAACCCTCCATTAACTCTGTAAGCCCTGATTTCCTATGAGGTTGCTGGACAGCATGCCTATTAGGTCTAAAGTAGTTTTGTACCTATGGCAGTTTCTAATTGAAACCTTCTAATTAGTTAAATTGCCTTTCACTTTAGAGTACACAAATGCTCAGCCTTGGTATTGTTTCTTCTGGACCATTTAGGGGAGAGAGAAAGTGAGAACAAGGGTATGGATTGAGGGCTTTTGTTTGAAAATCTGGGTGGTAATTGTTCAAAGTTTACACTGGGAAAACAAAATAAATGAGTAATTAAATACAATTATAACAACGACCAATAAGGGCATTTGCAGAAATGAATTCAAGTAATTAATTTGACCTCAACACCAATAAGAATATTTCCAAGTACATTTTTCCAAGGTACATAGTAATTAAGCGTGCTCATTTCAATTAGGATATTTATTACAAAAATTATTTACTCTTTCACTATGACATCATAAAAGGTATAGTTTAAAGGGTCCCTTTTCTATTCCTCATTTTAAATTTCAAGTGATGATAATAACCAGGCTTTCAATAAGTGAAATTTTATTTCACAGAATAATGCAACTGAGAGATTGTTTTAGGAACTAATTACATTATCACTGGTATTTAAGAACAAATATGAAATAATTGTTTCTTCTATATATATAACATGCCTTGCTGTCAAATATATCATATTGTTGCATATATTGTTTAGTAATTTTACAATAAGCAGCCATTCAGCATAGATCTCTGATAAGGTAAGAAGTGCCAAATACTAAGAATGGAAGGGAATGTAGGGAAGGGAGGAAGATAGAGATGGATGAAAGGCAGAAGACAATAGGAATGGAGAAAATAGAGAAACAGAGAGAGGGAGAAAAAGAGTAGAATATGGAGGAAGAAGAGAAAGGGCAATGGGAGGAAATATGTAAGCTTAAATTGCATATAAGAAGATAAAAGTTGAATAGCTTTACAGAAAAATGAAGGCACTTTTCTGATAAAACAAGAGTTCTTACAATTTTCTAATATGTTTACATTTCTTTTTTGCAAATTACAATACTAAGAAGAGAGCATGGAGATTTTTCCTATAGGAATGTTTTGGCCTTGTGTTGGACTGTAAACTCTATTGGTATTCTTGATATGCATTTTTTTGTCATATCCCACTATCCTTGTGTTCCTGTGAATGTTTTATTCACATTTATCATACCAAAATGCTTAGGTCTGTGTAACTTCTTAATCTTGAAAAGGGTCCTATCAACTGTGTAATAAAATATTTATGAAATATTAGAAGGTAGGATGTACTCAATAAAGCAATTCCAGAAAGAAGAGAGTTCCAGCCACCACTGGCATTTTACCTTCCCTTTCATCATGGACTGTGCTCAACCTGTGAGCAACAATAACCATGTATCTCCTAAAAAGGAAGGGTCTTATTTATTAATATAAATATACTCAGAAATTTTATTTTGTAGTTAATTATCTATAAATATTTTCATATTTGCAATAAGAGTATGTACAGGTGTATTCTTTGAATGAGAATGAAAGCGAGAAGAAGAATGTGACCAACAAGGAGATGAGGTTGTTCCATCCTTCCTTATTTTTATTATCTGTGGTGGTTTGAATGAGAATGTCCCCCATAGGCTTTAAATATTCAGACATTTTGTCCCCAGTTGCTGGCGCTGTTTTGGGAGTTATTAGAAGGTGTGGCCATGCTGGAGGAAGTACATCATTTTGGGGGTGGGCTTAGTGAGATTAACAAGCCTTGCAGTCTCCAGTCTCTCTCTCTTGACTTCCTGTACTCATTGCAAGATGTGAACTTCGGCTTTCTGCTCCAGCCCCGGCCACCATGCCTCCTGCCACAATAGACTATAATTCCCTGGAACTGTCAATTGTAAGCTCAAATAAACTCTTCCTTTTATAAGTTCCCTTGGTCATGGTGGTTTTATCACAGCAACAGAAAAGTGACTAATACAGTATTTTGGTACCTGACCATGTGGATGTTTGGAGAAATGTGGAAGACTTTGGAACTTTGGGCTAGAAAAGCTGTTGACTACTGTAAGCAGAGCTTAATGGGCCATTATAGTAGAAGCCTGGAAGAAGGCATTGTTGCAAAAAACATTGTTCCAGAGGAAAATAAAGACTTAGGCAGCAACTGGGATATTTTGATAGTCTTTCAGCAGTTTTCCCACAGCCCAAATGCTTGCCTGATGCTAAGTTGAAAAGCAATGCACTATTGTCTTTGGTAGCAGATATTTCAAGATAGCTTAATGTAGAAATGGTGGCAGTGGCTATTAATGGTGAATATTGTGCAGAGCTACAGTGAAAAAAGAGCAGATGGGGCAGAAAGTAATGCAGAATGTAGAGTTTGGATCTGAAAAGTGCACTAGGAAGATTAAAGGTGGGGCCAAGGCTTGTAAAGGAGCGGATCCTTTGCTGGTCCATATGCCAGTGGAAAGGAGAACTGACGATCAGAGTCCAGACATGAACTCTAATTCCACTAAATTATTATTGCATTATATCAGTTTTAATTAGTAAACTGAGTCAGAGCCCAGAGAACTACAGTGTTATTAGAAGTTTTCTTTTCCTCTGTTCTTAGAATGAGGGGGGAGTTACTATTCAGTTTTAAGAATGCATATACAGGACTCTGGAGAGATGGCCTAGTGGTGAAGGGTGCTAACGGCTCTCTCTTGCAGAGGACCCGGGTTTGATCCCCAGCACCCACATGGCGGCTAAGAACAGTCTGTAACTCCAATTCCAGGAGAACTCCAGTTCCAGGGGACTCTGACACCCTCTTCTGACCTCCACAGCATTGCAGGACACGGGTGCACAGACCTACATGCAGACAGTACATTCATACACATACAAAAATAAATAAAATTAAAAAAAATAAAATTTAAATTAAAAAAAGAATGCATATATAGGAAGCATATGGTCACATCATTGCCTTTGTAAGAAATTATGTATGTGTGAGAAGAAATAGGCTAGAAATAGACATCTAATTTGAAAAGAAAACAAAATGACATGGAAAAATTAAAAAGACTTTTTTGAATCCTCCAGTTTACACGGACGTTCTTTTAATTAATTAATTAATTAAGCTATATGAGTGGTATGCTTACATGTATGAAAGTGCATTCATATCATGCAGTGCACACAGAGGACAGAAAGGATGAGAGATAACCTGGGATTGGAGCTATGGTTGCTTTTTAGCCTCTGAGATCTGAACCTGACTGTTCTACAAGAACAAACACTATTCTTTTTTATACTATTTATTTATTTATTTATTTATTTATTAGCATTTTATTGAAGTTACATGCATTTCATACATCGTTTCTTACTGCAGTCTAGATTCATCTTGTCTTCCATGCCCTCCCACCCCACCCAAAGAGTATTCTTAACCATTCTAGCATCTCTCAAGCCCTCACATGTATAGTCCTATAAAGAGAATTATATTTGATAATTTGTGTATCTCTAATTAATCAAGTAAATTATAAACTGTTTTCTGTGGTATAAACCACCACAACTGTATTGTAGAAAGTTCTGAGAAAATAAGAATAACTATGTAGTCAAGAAACTACCCACAATTACTGAATACTGTTACTGTCTCCATATGTCAATAGGAAATTGAAAACTTTATTGATTCAAAATTACTGAAAATTTCTTAAGTTTATTTGAACTTGTTAGCTCAAATACAGCTGTAATTTAATCCAACTTAAGTTTTCTTCATTAGATTATTACATAATGTTGTTTCTATACACAGTTATGGTTGTTTTCATGGCTACTTGTACAATGTTAGAACATCATTTGCTGTATAATAAATCACTAATTAAAGTGTGGAACACAAAAGACTATCAGAAAAATAGTATAACAGGCCATGAAATTCAATATACAATGACATATATTTAATAATAAAATAATCATATTTAATAAATATTACTTATTTACCAAATTATTTCCATATATCAGATAAATATTTTGTGATGCATATATGTAGAAATCATAATGACAGTAGATATTTGACATCTCAGTTATATAATCTATGCTATTATTATGATAGTATTGGAATTACATCAAACTTTTCAATGTAAATTCTGACAAATAATAGTGTCAAGCATTTGGTATAATCATTCACTATGGGCTAAGGTATACCAGACTGCATAATAAAATAATTTGGTAAAATATAGGAAATTATCAGATATTAAACTATACCATATCATGGTAGGTGGGAGCTCAGAATTGCTATTCCTTTTATGCAGAAATTAAGTAGTCTGAAGAGGTGTATTTGAATCTCAGTATGATAAGAATTAAACCTACTGCACAGTACTTTGTCAACAAAATGAAGCTTGGAGATGTTCTACAATTGTTTTTCTCTTTTTTTATTCAGCTGATTGCAAATATGCATTTTTCTTGTTTTTTTTTTTTTTGTTTTTTTTTTTTTGATTCAAGTAGACTTTATTTTTTCATTATTTCCATTTTCCATGTGTGTGTGTGTGTGTGTGTGTGTGTGTGTGTGTGTGTGCTGTGTCCATGTTGTGAATACATTCTTATAGGCATGCATGTAAAGGTCCAAGGTTGATGCCGATGAATCATCCTGATCGCTCTTCCACCTTATTGGTTGAGCCAGGGCCTCTCAATGAAACCTACAGCAGGTCAGTAAGGCTAATCCTGCTAGCCAGCTTGCTCTGGGAATCACTTCTCTGCCTTCCGGGGTTGGGGTTACAGATGGGTCACCACCCCTCTCTGGCATTTACATGAGTTTCTGGAGATCTGAACTCTGCTCTTCATGGATGTGTAGCAAGTGCTTTAACCATTGAGCCATCTCCTTAGCCCTTATTTGAGTCAGGGTTTCCTGTAGTTCAGGCTGGCTTCAAGTTCACTATGTAGCTGAGGGTCGTCCTCACCTCCTGATCTTCCTACTCCTACTTCCTAAGTGTTGGGATTACAGGCTTCTGCCCCCTACGCTTAGCTACTCTTTGTGTTTAAAACACTTTCATATCTCTGAAGGTCCACATGGGTTATAGTCATGTGCCACCAAACCTGGTTTTGGCATCCGTTGGTAATGCACAGGTCATTAACTTGTGGAGTCTTCCATTTGCCAAGCTAATCCTCAATTCCATGGTGAACCAAATATGCATTTTTCTGAGTGCATTTTGGTGATAATATGAAGGCAAAGTGAAGGAGAAGCAATTCTCTTCAAAGACCATAGTGGTACACATGCACACATGGCTCGTCCTCACCTTGTCTACACACTGTTCAATGTTTGCCTGATGGAGGACCATGCTGACAAACAACAGCCTTAGCTGCTCATGCTCACTTCTAAAGAAGCCTTTCCTCCACAGAAGTAGCTGCTCAGTGGTGGAGTGGCTTCCTGGTATCAGCCGCTCTTGCTCCCACATGGGGTCCCATGTGCTTGGATTGGGAGACTGCATTGTCATCTTTTGTTCCTTGTCTTTGGACTTCAGGCACCCTAGCAAGCAATTAGTTTTTTTTTTTTTTTTTTTTTAATCTTTTTGAGACAAGGTCTCCCTTTAGTTCCAGCTACCCTGGAGCTCACTTTGTAGACCAGGCCGGCCTTGAACTCAGAGATCCACCTGCCTCTGCCTCCTGAGTACTAGGATTAAAGGCGTGCGCCACCATGCCTGGCTCTCAATTATTTTTTATGATCAACCATCACCAACTTCCAAGCTTTCATTTTCCCAGGAAAACCTATGAACTTCTTCATTTGTGAATATCATTTTAAACCTGAACTCTTAATGCTCATAAAATCAAAGCAGGTTCTGCTTCTGTGATTTAAGCTTCCCTTGTAGCAATTCAGTGTTTAATTTATTCTTAATGAAACAATAGTAATACTTTATGATGAGGACAAGCAAAGTTGCATTTATCATTTTCTTACAAGATGTATTTTATTATTTTATAACAGTTAAAATTTAAGCAAATATTTTAACTCAAAGGAAACTAGACAAACTAGACTTTTCTTTAGTAAAACCATGATATTAATGGTTTGGGGTTTAGGGGATGAGTGTATATGTATGTGCAGGTGTTCATGCACGTTTGTGTGTAGACCAGAGGATAGCTTATGTTGTTACATTTCAAGAACTTTTTATCTTATATTTGGAGCGAGGGTGCTTAATTGCCTTAGGTTTGCCAATCAGTATGTTTTCATGATATTAAAGATTGAATTATGTTCCTCATGCTTCCTAGCTAGCATTTTACAGAGCTAAAAAATCTGCCCCATAATTATTTTTTTAGACCACATGTTTGTTGACTACATTCTCTTGATTTTTTTCTGTTTATAGTAGCCAGAAAAACTAAAGAAGTCAATGATGATACATTAAGGTATATACAAAATGTATGTAATTTTTATAGAAGTGCCATTCTCACATTGCATTTATCAACATTATTAAATTTTATTCCATCATTACCACTTCACAATTTTTCAGTTTTATGTGTGTTTGTTTATTCTTATAAAATGACTCAACACAACAATCTAACTGACTCAAATTAGTAACAGTAACCCACACATATGAGTAGATAGTTTTGGGGACACAGGTATTCATATTAAAAACTCATATGCATTTTTGTCTTGCCTTATAAGTGAAAGAACACTTAAACTTATAAAAGTTAAAGTAAATAATTATCTGATACAGAGTATTAGGTAGCAAGTTTATTCTTCAGTGTAATTTGGAAAGAAAATTCAGAAATAATAAGTCACTCAAACTGTAATCAACCAAGTGCAATTAAACTGGCAAAATACAGTTAAACAAAACCAAAGTACAGTACTTATATTCAGTGCTGCCATTGTTTCATCAAATCAACTACAGTTTTATTATTATAACTAAAAGATGCATATTTACATAGATAAACATAAAATTACTTATTAAAAACAGTCCAAATGTGGAAACTAATGCATATGAATATTCATATACACCTGTCGTAAAAAACACAAAAAATATGCTACAAATTGGTTAATCACTTATTGAACAAAACACATATACACATACACTTACAAGCATTTGTTTACAAATACATTGCTGGTGGGCTGGAGAGCTGATGCAGCCATTAAAAACTTGGGCTGACAACCAAAAATACAAATACAATGCAAGTACTTACTCTGGTCAAGTATTTTAAGGACTGTTCTTGTCTCATATAAGTTAAAAAGACCCTTCTCAAATGTTGGTATTCCAGAAATGGGAAAAAGATATATATAGCAAATATGGCACAGGAAATATGAGCAAAATAGGATAAGGATGCTACCTCTATGAGAGTTTTGCATAGCTCACAGTACTAGGGACTAAAATAAACGTAGTGCCTTAAGCATTCAAGGCAAGCACTCTACCTCTAAAGTTGAGCCCCAGCACTTAATGAGACATATTCTAAAGGGAGGATGTTGATTTTGAAGTTAGCCATTTTCAGATAATTCTTACTACTCCCTAAGTCATGGATGTCACAGAACTATTGAGCATAGGTAAGATTATACAAACAATTTGACTGTAGGCACAGCAGGATTTCCTGGGAGAGCAGTCTGCCTTGTGAAAGAAAAGGGGGGGTGTGGAAGAGAGTTTGATCACGAGATTTCAGCTTGACTCAGTTCACAGTTAGACTTGTTAAATAAGGAAATCTGATCCATAAATTTGTGAGTGATGATCAAGAGTTTATTTTATACATGTGAATCTGAGCTGTCTGTCAAAAATCTAGTTCATTTTATACATGTGAATTTGAGCTGTCTGTCAGAAATCTAATTCATTTGCCAAGAAAAGCACTTGGGTTCAGATTACATTTTGAGAAACCTGAGCTTGGAAATGTGTAATTCGGAGTTTTCAGCATATGGTGTCTAAAATTATGAATTTGGATGAGATCACCATGGGTGTGGGAGTAGACAGAGGAAAGGAAAGCTCCTCTTAGGGTATGAGGAGCAGAATCAAACAAATAAGACAGCAAAGAGGATGCTAGTTAGGTTAAAGGTAAGTTACTAGCAAGTTCACATGTAAAAATCCATGTTTGGTATTTGCATTGAGGAGACAAGCATGTTTGGATGAATCAAATTGAAGACAGATAATAGTATACTACATATTTATTCTTTTATGACGTGCCACAAAATTTCTTGGAAAAAATGGATATTACTAGTATGAGCATTTATATTTGGGAAGTAAGAGAGCACATAATTAAGAACCAAGGTATTTTATCACATTCAGCTGAAACTTGCTTTGTTTTGGAAAGAGGAATCATTAAATATAATAAAATAAGCATACCTGAAAAAGAATCATTATCTATGCAACCAAAAATATATCAGATTACAACAGATGAAATATCCAAATGTGTTATATTTGGAAGGAAAATTCTCAAAATATCATGTATGGAGCTAGAACTATAATGGAAGCTAAAGCAAACTCTCATTAGTCATTTTTCGGATGAAACTTCAACTCCAGATGGCTTCTTTAAAATGTAAACATGCAACTTGAAATGAATAATGTTAAATAAGTAATCTCAAAAGATTTTTAAGTTGTGGATGAATAAAATTATCACAGAGCTCTCTGTAACAAGGGCCTTCAGCATAGAAAAGCCACTTGAAGTTGCTAAATTTGAAAATCAGATTGGGTATTAATAAAACTTGCTGAACCTAGAGCAGACTTCTGTAGCGTACTCATGGTCTGAGCTCTATACTGAACCCATACCTGTGATCTGTGATTTGGTGTTCATAACTTAACATTATGATAGTATATTCTTCATGTCTTTGCTAAAGTGAAGATTAAAATAAAAAGCACAAAATGTACACAGTTTCACACCATTGCAAAACATAGACACTGTAAATCAAGCCATTAAGATTCAGACAGAAGCAGAACCTGCATATACTAATCTAAGAAGAAAACTGTATGTAACAGAGAAACAAAGTTCTATGATTATGATTATAAGGAGCCTAGACAGAGGTTTAAGCTCCTTTTTGGCTCCTTATAACAGATCCTTGCATGGCTGTTCCTGGAAGACATGGCCTGCCCCCAAGAACCTCCTGCAATGTCACTGGCCACATTTTAGTGAGAATAGTCAACAACCAGTGCTTAAGTAGATAAATGACTGGCAATAGGGCAGGCACATGAGTTCTACAGACATTGGGGTTAAATGTGTCTTGTAAGTTAGGAATAAGGCAAAATATCTCTAAAGTACTGACCAAGTATGCAGTAGCTGAAAACTTAAGATGAAATGTTTTAATACCATTGGAAATCTTAACCATGAGTGTTCTGTTAAGGGATCTTGGAAAAATTAAAATCCTCCTAGAACTAAAGTTTGAGTGAAAAGAAAGAGGGCACCGATATATTTAGAATGAGTCACCAAGCACACTGTTTTCTCTCATGCTAAAAGCACTCAGTATAGTTTGCTAAATATAATTTAAAATGAATAATAATCCAATGAAAAGCCTTCATGCATGTTGGAAGTGCTCGTATTTCTTATTTTCTATATGACATAAGCAGGTGCATTTCTTGAAGAGGGGTTTGTTTTTAAAAGAATCTTACCCTTTCTCTTTCATCCTAAACATTAAGATGAAATTTTGTTTACATCGAATTTGAAAGTTTGCTTGGCATGAAAAAACAAAAGAGTAAATCTATTTTAGAAAAATGGTTAACCATTTATGAAAATATATTAGCTCTTGGTTAAAGTTATTAATCATAGCGCTGTGATGGGGAAACAAAGTGCATTGTCAGGGTGTTTTTCTGTGAATCCACAATATTTGGATGCTTTTCTAAAACTCTACATGTAAAATATTGATAACTGACAAGTTATCTGTTCCCATATGAAGTAATGGACCATCTTTAAATAAATTCACTTATAGAACCAGTGTATGGCACCATGTTCTCTTTCTCTCCAGTGCCATAAAATTAGCATCAAGTACACAAGGTTGCACTATTCTTCACCTCCCCCATGACTGTCATTTCTACACTGTAAATCACAGAGGAACAATAAACGAGGTTGTTTTCCTACTGTCATTCATATTTCACAGCTTTCAATACAGTGTGGAAGTATTTCATTTTTAGGAAGGATTAATGCCAAGAGTGTTTATTGCTGTCTCTAAGAAACATTTAGCCAGCTTTAGATATCCTACTGAAGAAGACTCTTTTCATTTTTGTGTACCTTTACCCATGTTTATGTGTGCATGAGCATTCACACGGGGACGATAAATTTAAAATGTGAAGCCATTACAGAAATGCTTAGAAAAACATTTAAAATGTGTTTCCTACCGTATTTATTTTCCTTAATTTTCAAGACTTCTCAGTGCAGCTACATGCCTCCAAAGTTATAGTAGAGAATTAAAGAATAATATTATGTAAAAGAAGCAATTAACATGTTGGAAATAAAGACTACTTGGCTGCTTGCTATATATTTATAAGTGATATGACAGTTTTAACACATTATAGATGGACTCAGAATCCAACAATCCAATAACTATATGTAGGTATGTAGGTGTGTGTGTGTGTGTGTGTGTGTGTGTGTGTGTTCATTTATGTGTGCAGGGGGAAACATAAATAAATGGTACACGTTACTACAACCTTATGGATTTTTAAATCTGGAGAAGGTATTCAAGCATTCACAGTCATTTATTGAGAAAAACAAGGCAAAAAAATAAGCAACTACAGAGGCAATTTAGAAAAATAAATGGGAATTTGTGGAAAAAGAAAATTCCCAGCTTTTGGATCAAGAAGATACCAAATGAACTCTGAATAAACAGCTTCTATTCTCACAAGAAAATTGTTAGTTGAAATTCTCTGCTGTGGATAAAGATAGTTATTAATCTGCAGTGATCAAGCAAAAAGGGTCATAGATTTCCATACTAAAGTTTCCTGCAAGAACTTGGATACCTCTAGAACAAGGGAAGGATGTAGCATTATTTGGATGCAGTTACAAGATCCACAAGAATGTTAAGGATAATGAGCAACTTGGCTCACTCCAAATCAAACAGTTTCATGATCCATCATTAACCTCAGTCAGCCTGGGCTTCATTGAAGCAACTCACTAAATGAACAGGTCACCACCTGTTCAAAAGCTTAGAGATTTGCTAATTTCCAAGCACTTTGAGTCTATGAGAAGTGACTGCCTGAGCTTGTACAAAATTGGAGGCAGCTTTGGATAGCTCATATGCCTTGACTTATATACTTATGGTAAACGCTATTCCTTGGAAGTTGATTTAAACTGAAAAAACTTTGCGGCATTATCTTGCATGAGTGTATTAAGTGTCAAGATGAAAAGAGATGACTGTGTCGAGAGATATTCCACAAGAGGAAATGTTTCCACTTAAAGCTGACTTTCATAATGCAATTGACTCCATTAGAGAGAATGGAATTCTGAATACTGTTCAAATTAACACAATGCTTTTAGAAGTAACAGCAATTCAGTAAGAATTATCAATGCCCATCTGAAGTGAGCCACTGAATTAAACCTTGGAGGGCAAAGATCAAACCATTCATGTGTTACTTTAGGTGTTCTAAATCTTACGTAGGCTCAAGCCCAGGTGTTAATGCTGATTCTACTCTGTACTCTTCAGATAACAAAACTGAATGTCAGAGCCAATTAAGAAGGAATTTAAAATCTTTCATAACCATTTTTAATATATCCAAGAAATTTTAGCTTAACTATAGAAAAATGTGGGAAATTGGGGCATTATACAGTAAATTTTGAGTTAAAAGAATGACCAGTACTTCCATAAATTATTCTGTCTTAAATTTTAAAACCTCTTTCTACATTCTGACATTTAAATTGTGTTCTTTTTATTCAACATTAGCACGAGAATATCATCCTATACTACATACAAATATATATGATGTTACTTGAAAATCATTAATGGAGGCCGGGCGTGGTGGCGCACGCCTTTAATCCTAGCACTTGGGAGGCAGAGGCAGGCGGATCTTTGTGAGTTCAAGGCCAGCCTGGTCTACAGAGTGAGTTCCAGGACAGCTGGGGCTACAGGGAGACCCTGTCTCGAAACGCAAAAAAAAAAAAAAAAAAAAAAAAAAAATCATTAATGTATTTTTTTTTCTTTTTATTTTTTTTTTCAAGATAAGGCTTATGGGACATTAATGTATTTTTATGCCAAGTTTTATGAATTACAATCCATTAAAAATATTCTCCTGGGGCTGGAGAGATAGCCTAGCGGTTAAGAGCGCCGACCGCTCTTGCAGAGGACCCAGGTTCGATCCCCAGGACCCACATGGCGGCCGAGAACCGTCTGAAACTCCAATTCCAGGAGAACTCCAGTTCCAGGGGAATCCGAGACCCTCTTCTGACCTCCGCGACATTGCATGACACGGATGCACAGACTTGCATGCAGACAGTACATTCATACACATACAGAAATAAATAAAATTAAAAAAAAATATTCTCCTGATGTGCATAGAAATGCTTTAATAAAATGTCTCACTCATCTACCTAAAGACAACTGTACTTTAAATGTTATGTAAATTGTCCAAAACCCATTTTATATGTAGGTATAGGTTTAGGTGAATTCATGTGGTT
The DNA here is from genome assembly GCA_009823505.1 of Rhizomys pruinosus. Lineage (NCBI taxonomy): Eukaryota > Metazoa > Chordata > Mammalia > Rodentia > Spalacidae > Rhizomys > Rhizomys pruinosus. Next base: position 592,547 of record VZQC01005527.1, read on the forward strand.
TTATTTATTCCTTCAATTACCATTCACCAACAAATGTTTATAGAGAGCTTTCAGGTGCTAGACACTATTGTGAAGAGCTTCAATCAGGGGACATGCAATGCATTTGTAACAATGTGTAGAAAATATTTGGCTTATAAGGTTATATCTCAATGCCCACCAGAAGTTGAAAAAAAATTTGAATTATCTATATTAACTTGCTATCATATTTTAGTGACCCAGTACATTGTAGAGTACCGGTCATTTATTATTATGATACCAAGGTAGGCTGGGAGGTGAGACTTGCTTTTTGCATGCAATATCACAAGCAAGTGATACTGCATCGTTAGTGCAAGAAACAATCACATATTAAAATTAAAAGAATGGATCCTACTGAGCTCACATCACTTTCACATCGTCATCATAAAGCCCAAGAACTACTAATTCAACACATTTTAAGTTAGGGATCATGTATAATTCAATGACATAATTCAATGAAATTAATGAAGGAAAAAGAATAATGATTCTCATTGAAAAGTAAATACAATTATAGTCAGAGGATAAAACATATAATTGAGAAGTAGTGCCATGCATAGTTTTGAAATAAAGTATATAAAGCTGTATGACAATAAAAACATTTTTGTTAGAGAAGACCTTTTCTGAATACAAAAGAAAATGGAAATGTTTGACTAGTTATTGATTCTCAAACATATGTAGTTATTTGACAGTAATACAGGTGGTTTTATCCCTGGATACTATCTCCAAAGTCACAATCGGAGGGAGCAATTGCAGAAGTATCATCAGAAATTCAAATAGGACATTATGGCACAATCTAGGTCTCACTGAGATAAAGGTAATTGGTGCTGTGAGACACAGAAGGCATTGCTTAAAGATATTTTAATGCCAGATAATGATTCTATGAAGTCATTGGAACTAATACGGAGTTGACCTGTTAGGAAATGGGAAGTGACGTCTCAGAAGTTATCCTAAGGTCTCAAGCTTACTATTTATAATTATATATATATATATATATATATATATAATCGTGTGTTTGCTTGGGTTGTAAATGCTTCTCAAAGTCAATGTACCAGAATCTTAATTTCAAAACTGTAGTAGTACAAAGAGGTGATACAACAATATGATGAAGGGTAAATAGAGGAAGTGAAGTTACTGGTGACATCTCCTTAAAGGAGATGTTGACAATGGACTCTCTTCTTTCTGTAGCTCCTGGGTACCAGGAGTTGAGCAATTTCCCTTACTACACATTGTATGTGATGATATCCTTTCTGTCTCACCACAAGCTCAGTGAAAATAGAGTCAACTGACAATGGGCTGATAACTCAAAAACATTAGGTCAAGTAAATATTTTCTCCTTTTAAGTTTTCTCAAAGATTTTGTCACAGGTATGGAAATCAAGGCAACACATTATATAATTAACAAAGACATATATGTTTAGGAAAATGAATAGAATATTTAGGTTGTGATGGAGACCAAAAAAATCAGAGTTTAGTTTTGAACTAGTTATTCGTGAAAAGACTATTAGGTGTTCAAGTAGAAAAACTGAAAATGTATTCTGTGAAGACAGATGTTGGAGAAATAGATTGAGTTCTCAAGGTGTGGTGGCACAAGCCTTTAATCCTGGCACTCCAGAGTCAGAGGCAGGCAAATCTTTGTGAGATCTCGGCCAGACTGGAGTCCATAGTAAGTTCCAGGCCAGATGGAAAGATGACATCATGAACTTTGCAGGTAAATGGATGGAACTTAAAGCCATTATGCTAAGTGAAGTAACACAGTCCCAGTAAAACAAGTGGTGAATTGTATCCTTCATTTGTGGATGCTAACACCAAATCCCCAGATAAAAGGCAAAGCTGAACAACATTATTGTTATATTTCTGTTTATCTGAAAGCAACTATGTTGCTATAATGTAAATCTCAATTGGTCCACCACTTACTTTCAGACTCTTTAATTACTGTGTATGAGTGGAAAGTATGTATGCATATTACAGAGTACTATAAAATTAAAGGAGGAAAATGTGAATTCTTAAACATAAGAAAAAGACTGAGAGAGAAGATGCAGGGCAGTTATGGCAGAATGCATGATCTGGGGTGGGGTTGAGGGAAGGGAAAAGGGAATATGTCTGAACTGAACTGAGAAATGATGTCTGAAATACACAAAACATCAATAAAAGCATTATAAAAATAAATAAACCAAAAGGAAAATGTAATTAAAAATACCAAAATAAAATATAACATAAAATAAAAACAAGATAAACAGAGAATGAAGCATAGTTTTGGAACTGAATACACTGGGAATATTTAAACTTGTGCTATTGAGAAGAATCACATTGCCATCCAGTCTCTATGTGAAGGGTCTACGACATTTTATGACTGAGTCCTAGGATACTCTGTCAATTGGGATCTATAAGCTTGAAAAAAAAAGAACACTCAGGAAAGAATAATGAGAAAAGTATGTAAGAAAAATAAAATTAAAACACACGTAAACTATTTCTGTTAAAAACACTCCAATAGAATTGGATATTTTGGATAGAATTGGATAGAATTGCTGAATTTTGGATAGAATTGGAATAGATTTGCTGAATTTTTAATTTTGATATTATATTATCAAATTTTGTGCCAAATATTTTGCACTTTAAAATCCATCTAACTCTCTAAGAGAGGCCTGTGACTTTTGGAGTTTCTCATTTGTTTGGGTGATGCTGGTCTTAATGTTTGTTCATAGAAAGTAACACCTGATTAGCAATACTCTGCTAGAGGATGTGCCAACTTGTAGACCACCTACCATACATTTTCACATTCTTCTTTTACCTATCTCTGTTGTTATATAACTTTAAGTATATAAAGATACTTGTTAAATGACAATGTAGAATATAGAATGTATTAGAAAATAAATATCTCATTAAGTCCCTAGTGATATGTTATACTGATAGTTTTAGTATGAATAGTATGCATGCTAGATCACATGACTATGGCATGTGTGGAGAACCCTTAGAAGACTCAAAATGAGCCTTCCATTTGACCCAGTCATACCACTCCTGGGTATATACCCACAAGACACAACTTACTGCAAAGATACATGCACAGCTATGTTTATTGCAGCTCTGTTCACAATAGCAAAAAGCTGGAACCAGCCCAGGTGCCCTTCAACTGACGAGTGGATAGAGAAAATGTGGTACATGTATACAATGGAATACTATGCAGCAGTAAAGAGGGACAACATCATGAAATTTGCAGGTAAATGGATGGAGCTGGAAGACATTATGTTAAGTGAAGTAACACAGTCCCAGAAAAACAAACGACAAATGGTGTCCCTCATATGTGGATGCTAGTACCAACAACCCAGATATAAATATTTCTCATGGAGAGGGAGGCATAGTAAAAGAACAGAAAGACTGCATCAGAAAATGGACTGAAATGGTGAATTGGAAAAGGGGGATGGGTGGGAGAGGGACACGGGTGTATATTCGATTAAGGCATATTTAATTGACGTGAGCTCAGCAAGTACCCAGTTTCGCCTAGACACTGTCTACAGGACACATGGTGTTTTAGGACTTAGTAAAAGTAAAAGTAAACATGTGTATATTAAACAACATTGGTTTACAGAATCTGATAAAAATGGTAATGCATCTGAATTAAATGGAGATATAATTCGCTGTTGCCCACATTTGCTTTACATAAAATCTGTAGAGCAAGAACTTTGGGATTGACACATACAAATGTTCTCTATAATTTCTCTGTTGTACAGTATCACCTTGTAGCATTCTCTTTAAGATGATTTAACGTGGGGGCTGGAGAGATAGCCTAGCGGTTAAGAGCACCGACGCTCTTGCAGAGGACCCGGGTTCGATCCCCAGCACCCACATGGCGGCTAAGAACCGTCTGTAACTCCAATTCCAGGAGAACTCCAGTTCCAGGGGAATCCGAGACCCTCTTCTGACCTCCGCGGCATTGCACGACACGGGTGCACAGACCTGCATGCAGACAGTACATTCATACACATACAAAAAAAAAAAGATGATTTAACGTAAAAATTAAGTTTGCTTCCCAAGTTAATCATATATAGTCACCCAAAACAACATGGGTGAATTTGATGAAATCTATGCCTTGACTCCACCCTATAGTCATGTATAATACAACTATCTTCTGGAGACTCATACGCTAAAAAAAAGGGGGGGGGATACAGAAAGACATGAAACCTTTTCATCAAACCCCTGCAATTCAAATCTTAAAACTAACTATGGGAAAAGATTTGTTTGTTCCAACAGGACAAAACGTCACCAACTTAACGGCTGAGAAAGAAAAGATACAGGTTTGCATTGAGTAGGATGTACCAAAAAGTGGCAACGGAAAGGCTGACCCGTCTGAACATTCAAAGGAAGAAAAGCCTCAGATTGCCATAAACAACGAACCCCTCTGTGGATCCTACATGTAACAACTAGTCATAATGAGTCCTAATGAAACTTACCTTCTAGGTGCCACAAAGGTTCTGATATGAGAGACTTCCTTGCCTTCCCACCCATAGAACAAGGAGAAATATGACAATGATGAGGTCGCTCCCCAACTGTAAATTGGAGACAACTATTGTAGAGGTAATATCTTATAAAACCGGTAAAACTGCTTTCTTTAATTGACTACTAGACATGGGAACTGTGGAAGGGATTACTCTCTGTTCAGAACCAAATATAATACTAAAGTCCTAGGGCTATGCACTCAGGCAAAGTATATTAATACAGGAGCTCTGACATCAGCAATGGATTGTTCTACCAGGTGGATGTTGGCCAGGGGATCCAAGGCCCCACAAAAGGTAAGGGCTCCTTGCCTCTAAGTTGGGATACCTACAGGAGGAGAGGCAATAAGACCCTGCTGCCGAAGACCTGACGTTAACATGGGAGGGATGTATTGAGACCACACATGCAAGTGTACAGATGGCCTCTGGAATGCCAGAGAGTGTTACCAAAGGCCACTAAACCAATAAAGCAAATATGGGTCTCCCTGAGTCAAGCAAGACTCCACCGTCAGCACCAGCTACACCTCACCTGCCTGGAAATACTGTGCAGCAGAGGCAGCCATGTGCCTGTATATCCCAAATCTAATTGGCTATTGGCTCTCCCCTTGGAGAAATAACCCATGGCTGATGCCACAAGCTTACATCCTCTACAGGTTAGATGTTATAAGCCACAGTAAGACCCTGTCATATTTAACAGGGGGGAAAATTGTAATTCATGGATTAACATATCCAAACATGTGTCTATGCTAAAGTAACCTACCATAACTATTGGTGCTGCTTAAATACCTATATATCTAATTGCTTGTTCTTCATTAGTAGGATCGAAAGGTTATTCCTGGACAGACTGTCAGCCCATGAAAGGAAACAGCCAGAATTGACCAGAGTCCAAGTCAACAGCTCCAGAGAGAGTGGACTGTTTTACCTCTCATCCACCTGTGCCCCTTTTCTAAGCCTAGGGAACAACCTGCGGAAGAGGGGGCGTGGTAGAATGTAAGGGCTGCGATTGGGGTGAATGGTGAAACTACAGCAATGTAGTCTGGACACTCATTTGATCAACTTGATTGAACAAACAACCTGTCACCCCCCACTGGATGGTGGGGCTGTAGGTGTTTGGGCACAACAGCCTGCAGATAGGTTTTGCTTGAAGGATGCTTGTACTCATGGATTATCACTTATAGCTAAAAATGAAAAAAAAAAAAACTGAGAGAAAGATGCAGGACAGTTATGGCGGAATGCATGATCTGGGATGGGGTGGGGGGGGAGGGAAAGGGAAATAAGCCTGAACTGAATTGGAAAAAATGTATGAAATGCACAAAGCATCAATAAAAATCAATTTAAAAAAAAAAAAAGAAAAGAAATATCTCATTAAGTCCCTAGTGATATGTTATACTGATAGTTTTAGTATGAATAGTATGCATGCTAGATCACATGACTATGGCATGATCACATTAGTCATAAGAAGAATACAAGAAGGATCCAATCTGTTAAAACCAAACTTATAGTGACATCTCATAGGCAGCTAGACACAAATGCTGAAAACTGATTTAAAAAGCTGTCTCTTTCTCTGTGAAACTATATTTTTTTCATTTCAGAAATATATTCTGGCATTCTAATTTTTCTTTAAGTAACATATATGTTAAAGTTTTACCAAGAGATTTTTCTGCATGCCTCACTCTGTATCCTTTGATAAAAATTAGAGAAGAGTGGAATTTTAATCAAATTTTACTAAAATATGCCAGCAAACACATTCCTTGGAGATATGGCAATCCTTCATGGAAATATTGATTCCCAGCATTGTGGCAGGATATTTCATTCTATACACACAGACACTCGTTGCTTAAAGACAGAAACCTGTACTGAGAAATACACCATCAGGCAATTTTATCATTCTGCAAATAATATAGCATATATTTACAAAAACTGTGATGGTTTGTGTCAATTAATCAGTGGACTGGCCCTCTTGATACAATAAAGACAAAAAAAAAATAGACATAACAAGAAGGAGATTGCTGCCAGACAACATGACACACATTTGAAAGTAAACTTTTAAAAGAACAGTAGTATGTATAGTATGAAATATTAATTAAAGCATTTTCCAGCAACATATTTTTATTATCAAGTATTATGTATTGTACATAATTGAGCATATTTTATACTACTAACAGCACCACAATCAAGTAATGTATTTTGATACAACAACTTATGACAACAGTAAGTTTTGAGCTCTGTTATAATCTTTGGAACCACTATTGGTGCGCAAGGTCTCTCATTGACTGGAATGGCATTGTGTAATTTGTATGTGCCTTCATTTTTATTTGAATTCAACTTTGATCATTCCTACAATGTCTCTTTAGAATTTTTTTCAAGTATACCAATGCCACTAACATCAAAGTAAGATAGTCTTAGAAAGTCTTATTTTCATTTGAAGATACAGTTTCTTAATATCACTTTCTAGTAGTTCTCAACATTTGCTAAGCATATGAAGCTTCATTAAGAAAAAACCCTTTTATGGATACATGAGCTACCTTAACATTTGCTTTGTGCTCTAACATGTAGTAATATATTATTTAATAAATACTGAAATATATAATAAAAATTAACATCCAAGTTTTAAATACTATAGTAATGTCAACACCTGGTTATTATTTAATCTTGAGTGGAGCCTTGTGTAGTCACAAGTGTTCTTTTCTATCACTCGTAGACACTTGTTAGGATTCTTTCTGCCCTCTTCATTCGTCCAAGTATCCATTTTTTAAAATGCCAAAAAAATTCACTACTTTCTCTTATATGTCTAGATGCATTGCAATTAATTTTTCTTAAGTGAAAAGGTAAAATTTCATCACAATCATATATTCTTCAGTAATTCCAGAAATATCCATCTATATCTATTATATACATCTCACAAATTAAGTGTGTGTTGATGTATGCCATGAAGTACTTGTGGAGGTCAGATGACAAATTTCAGGAGGGGATTCTGTCCTTTTTCCCTGTGGATGCTAAGCATTGAAGTGAGGTCATGGTCTTGATAGGAGGCACTTTTGTGCCCTCCGGTATCTCAATGGCCCAGGCATATAGAAGATAGATGGATGGATAGATAGATAGATAGATAGATAGATAGATAGATATAGATAGATAGATAATAGATGATAATAGATAGATGATAGATAGATAACAGATGAGAGATAATAGAAGATAGATAGATAGATAGATAGATAGATAGATAGATAGATAGATAGATAGGAAACCTGGGTGTAATTTTAACTTTTCACTCTATCATAATTAAGTCCCACACATAACAAATCCTGACTGACAATTGAATATTTCATCAATCCTAGTGAGCCTTGCTACTCTTATTTGTAATTGTCCTGTAAAATAGTCTTCTCCAATTAGAGAAGGTTAAAAGGAGAATGTAATGAGTGATGCCTGTAGAATAATAGTATACTACATTAGTAAAATAAAGCAAAAATCAAGAAGAAAAAGTATTGCCCCTAAATATCCATAGACTAATTCTCATGCCATTTCTTTAAACCATAACTCAAGTCTCAGATTATGACTTTTGTGCACCAACATGAAAGCAGTGAATCAGAACTCTCATATTTATACATGGGGTTATTTTCTTTATCATATTATATTTATAAAGTATTAGAGATACAGAACCATTGGTTATATGGCACACTGGTGATGTAATCACAATTACTTGAAGCTAGCATCCTATTCTGATGATTCTATATCAAAAAATCTGTATCTAAATGCTCTAATGTTCCCCACATATTTAGACTTGGAATTAAACCTGTGTTTCTGGAAATTTAAGCACTTCAGTTAAGTGTTGATATGGAAGCCCTTTATTTTTCCTAATGAGTTTCTATGTACATATTTGAGCCTCACATTCTTTCACTATAATTCTTGCACATATATGCCTGAATTTATAGATTTTTAAGAAGAATCTTACAGTTTATAATAATATATCAATGTATTCAAGCTAAGATGAAGTGAGTTATAGAGTATTGGTGCAGATATTCATAGAATAAAGTTTATAAGTAAAAATCAATGCACAGAAAATAAAATATATTCAAGATTTAAGTCATCATCAATTACTCATATGTTACAGTAATGGAAAACTGAATAAAACTAATTGTATAACATAATACACATATGCTCTGTTTCTTATATTTTAGATTTTCCTAATTGTAGGGCACAATGTTATTTAATATATAAGTAACTGTCTTTTAGAACATGTATTAAGGAAATAACACAAGTATAGTCATCATGTAGACCTCATTACTTCTTCAGTGCTTCATAGACAGTAATTTTTATTACTATAACAATGATAATTACTTCATTATTAATCATCATCTCATATGCTACTTTAAGGAACCACTATGCTGTTCTACATAAGTGCATCTACATATTCACACACACATATTTTTCCTTTTAAAGTTTGATCTTGATATACATACCTCATACAGAACAATTTGGGAAAATGCATTTGCTTTAAAATCAGAAATCAAAATGCTTTTAAGAGTTATACCTGTATAAACTGCTTGCTTTCCATGTGTCAATAAAGTAACAAGAAAGTACCTAATAAAAATTCCATGAAATTTCAAACCTTGTAAAATATATTTTAAATACTAATTGTATATATTTATAAAAGTAAAACAATATTCTTAAATAGTAAGGATGAAACATTTCCACTTATATTTAAATATAAATAGAATCATGAATTTGTACTCTATTATACACTAAATGCTGTCTATTGACCTGGTAATGATGAAATGATAATATGGGATATAATGACTTAAAAAATAAAAAAAAAAACAATGATTTTCTAAATACAGAGACCTACCTACTTTACATGAGACCCATGTACTCACATTTTTCCCCTGGAAATATAAAGGCATTTGCTGCAGGATCTACTAACAGGGTTTCGATTTGATATTTTGCTAGAAAACATGGCTCACTTCTAAGAAGCATCACTCTGTGCATCTTTCTACCACACTATTAGATTTAAGGATAGGGCACCTAGATGGCACAGGTATGAAAACATGATGTGCTTCATTGCATATAAGAACACTTTAAGCAGAATACCTGGAGCTTTATTTCCTTAGCTGGAGTGATTATGTAGGAGTCCATCGCAGTGCATTTTAACAGACAAGAGTAACATATTTTTAACAATACAGAGAGATAAAAGAATGATTGCTTTCAGCCCGTATCACAGAGTCTTATACGAAACAACCTCCCACAAATCAGGGATTTAAAAAAAAGCTCATTGTAAAATCAGTGTGATCCACTCATCTGGAGGGGAAAATATGTCAAATGAAGCATTAACCAGGATTTTTTTGTCTACATGAGCTAAGTACTATTTCTCATACAATGACTACTAAATACACATGGAACAGATGACACTCTCCCCTGTTAATTTAGCTTTCTTTTTTTGTGGTTATAAGCTGAAATGGTCACATCACTAAGCAGATCAGTGAAAGAAGCCAGCCTGAGTTAGAAAACATGCTTGGCTTGAAACTTACCCCTGCTGCTTGGGAATAGCAAACAGCAGTAAAGTTAAGAATATAGCAACTGAGGATTTGAGAAACACAGTAAGTTAGTACAATTATTTTATTTTCCATGAGAAAGAGGTTTAATGACAGTAATCTTGGAGTTACATTTTGAAATATAATTAAAAGGGTTAAATTCTGAAATTGGGTTTTCAACTTTACCTGGAATCTCTTATTTCTTCAAGAATTTCCCTAGGAGGTGTATAAATTGTTCTCATCTTTTTGCTGAGTATGCAGATAGTTCCAGATTGTTAAAATGAAGCTCACACTTTGCTTATGCCTCTGCACTTGAGAACTCCAAAACAACTCATCAATCAACTGCATATTGCTTGGAAAGAACACCCATATACCTTTCAATTCTGAAGGTACGTTCTGCTATAGTAAAGTAAATATTTCCAACCTATACCTATTCTGTTAGATTACTTTCTACCAACGATATTTGAAAAGTTATAAATGGTATTTTAACTGTTTCAGCAATGTGACAAAATGATGCTATTGAGTGATGAGGATGGATATTTCTGGATGGTTATGTCTGAATACTATTTTATGAGTTTTAAATCTGATCAAGTATACTGCAAAGATCACACTAACACATGCTAGATATATTTGGATCTTCCATGATTTGATCATTTATAGTGTAATTTAAGCAATACAATATATTCAGAGTATGCATCATTGACCCCCCCCTTCAGTGTGTAAGGTAATTTTCTCGGTGAGAAATGTGTGAATGAGCTTGAAAATACCTGATGAGAATCCAAAACCATGAAATGGTTCAGAACCAGCCAAAAGTATGTCAGTTGCTTCTCCAGAGAGTACAGAGAAATATGTCTGTAAGAGGCTCTGCACACTCTGAAGTATAGAGGCTCTGAAATCACTGTGGTGCCAATATATGGAGAAAAAGGAACCAATTGTGTTTAAAATAATATTTGTAAAAATACCAATAGTCTTCTGTAAAGGAAAAATGATTAGCTTCCATGCCCTCTCTCACACATACTTATGTCTTATATCATATTACTTTCAGCAAATGTTTTAAACAAAGTTAATTTTAAGATGTATATTATATACATCTTAACCTATGCCTTTATCTGCTATCTCTTCCATTTGTTCCAAGTTACTTTTCTGGTAGGAAACCCAGGCTCCAATACACTGAGAGGCAGGCTAAAATAACAGGAAATCATTTTAGACATGACATTTTAATAAAGACGGAAAAAAAATCGGCGTCAGTGAAGTGGTTAAGAGGAACTGGCAATTTGAAACTAAAGCATTATTTTGTTTTAAAAGATGAATAACATTAAAATCATTTCTGAACAACCAGTTGATCATCTAGCTTACCTACTTATTTTCATGTACAATTTACCCAATCTGAGGTATTTTATAGGTTGAATTGTCTCTCTCCTCGTTTAATCTAGCTTTTGCTGTGAAGGCGAGACTTGGTTAGAACTTGGAGAAGTTTCCCAAAGCAAAACCTCACTCTAGCTTTTGATTCGGATTCCAGGTCCGTGTGCAGTCTTCTCCAGCTTCTGACTAGCCAGGCGTCACTTTATTAATCATGCATGCGTTTCTGTGCGTGTTCCCTGAAGCAATCACACACACACACATGCACACAAAAATGCAACCCCAGTCATAAAAAGCCGTACCTGATGGCTGAGAGCAGCCGACAGCTGCAGCAACAGCAGTGGAAAAGGCACCAACAGCAGGAGGCAAGAACACAGCCTTGCTCAAAGGTGATACTTCTCCCTCTGCCTCTCTTTCTTTCCGCTTCTAAATCACCATAACAGCCCACTGCTTCGCATTTTGTCCCTTTTCATTCACAGAAGGTTCCCAGGCCAGGCAGCCAGCAGACACCACTTTGTTCCTGGAAGAGGCTGCCTCTCTTCTCAGAAACGCTTGGACCCCTCTCTGTGGCTCCCTCCACATTTACCCTTCAGATCAATAATGCTCTCAGAGCGGCTGGAGCTATGCTGCACCAGCTAGCGGCGAGCCAATGGGGGCGCAGGATCTCTTCCCTGTCATGTCCCCGCCCTCAAAACAAAACACAGCATGGCTTTGACACATCATTGAGTTGTGAAAAGTAATTGAATCCTATATTTACAATGTATCTTGTTTGTTCACTTCCCCCCTAGCGTTCATTGCAGAATTCTCTGAATGAATGGAAGGACTGCGCATCGCTCAGAAGAATCAATTAAGGTGCTCAAGAGAGAATCAAGAGGAGATGACTAAAAAGTAAAGAGACAGCACCTTACTTACCTGAAGTTGTGGTTTGAAAACGCTTGGGGTCTACTGCAGTTCAGAGAGTCTCCGACCACAAACAAAAACTTGGGTTTCTGTCCTTACTCCATTGAGGAGTTTGATTCTTTATCTTTTGTGGTGAAAAATAAATAAAAAACTCCATATGCCCCAAAGTTGTCTCATTCTTTGAGCATTGAAGAAAGATCAGAAGACCATTGGTGATAATTGCAACCCAGAAGTTTCTGGTTGCTCGTTTGTTTGTTTGTTTATTTATTTATTTATTTATTTTTTATTCTGACTTAACTCAGTTCCTGTATTGTGAGAAACTAGAATTTGTTCAGGCTATCATCTGGTTTCTTTTAATTTGTTCATATTAATCATTGCTAGATTTAAAATTAGTGTTAATTTTTAATAAGGGTGTATTTAGTTATTGCTTGAAATTTTGTAATATATCTTAATGATGACAAAAATATCAGTGTTAAAAATATAAGAACAAGTCCTCCAAAATCACCCAAACTTAATTCTTAATGATCTTTTTCAGTATTTCACTATTACATATACAAGGAATACAAATTTGTTTAAACAAAATCAATAGAAATAATTTCTCTTCATGTAATGGTAATTTTATCATTTATGTATCAGGAAGGCAGCAATATTTGAGATAATCATTTAATATACCAGGAAAAATCTCAAGTAAACAGACTTTAAATGGTTTTAATAATATGGATAAGAACGAGTAGAATTGTAACCTTAAAACCTGTGAAAATAACGGCTCTTCACTGTCAGTGTTGAATAAGAATAAAATTAATGTGTTTTTCTGAAATCTTTTGTGTTCCACTGAAGTAATACAAATAAGTTGATGCATTTGGTGTAGCCAAGCTTTGTGTATCCTGACAAGTTAAAATAGCTTGGGGAGGCTTTACAAACAAAACAATTTTGTTTCCTGTCCATCATGTGAAGAAGGCATAGAGAAATGTAATATTTACAGCACTGTATGTTGTGTCAGTATAAAAAAATGAATGCTAACATTATTATAAGTCACTTATGTAGCCAGTAAGATTTTATGCATTGCAATATCTGATGAAGTATGTATGTGGCCACTGAGATGTTCTAATGAAAGAATATGTTCATGAAATATGTCACAAATCGCCCTCTTCTGACCTCCGCGGCATTGCACGACACGGGTGCACAGACCTACATTCAGACAGTACATTCATACTTATTATTATTAATATTTATTAAAAAATAAATAAAATTAAAAAAAGAAATGTCACAAATATTATCTTCCTCAGCTGAATAATAAGCACGTTCATTTATTTAAGTTCATTCATTGATCACAATTCAGAAGGTGTTGTATTTAGTAAATTATCGTCCATGGATGAATATTTGTCAATGTGTGGTCCTGTCAATACCAATATATAATTCACCTAGAACTTGTTAAAAAATGCAGCCTTTTAATTCTTTTACTTTTATAATGAATAAACCATTTCGTGAGAGGTAGCGATCTATGTTTTAATATATTTTCAGGTGCTTTCTATACATGTTCAAATTCACCAGTTATTGCTCTAGGTGTGGTGTCTGGAAATTCCCAGAGAAGACTAACCATCTGATTTTATAAATTTCCTGAAATAAAATCACACTCAATCCTTTATATATTGTTATTGCTACTTTTGCAGTACCATGGCAGAAGTAATTTTTACAAAACCTTGCAGCTCAAAAACCTAAAATATTTACTGTTCTTCTAACAAGTGTTATTTTTTTATCTAGGACATAATAGATGCTTAACTTATTTAATATAAATGATACAAGTCAAGAAAAAAATATGTAAGTGTGCTTTGAGGGAAGTCAGAATAATGAAAATAATGGAATTTGGGGTAGAATTCAAAGGGCAGTTGATTTATTTGTAGTAAGGGTGTTTTCTAGAGACTTTGGCTATTAACTCTGAGTTTCTCTCTCTTCAGGTATCTCGATTGCTTTGGCTTTGAAGGAGAATTGCTTTGGCTGTTACAAATTAAACCATGATATAATTTGAGACGCAACATTCAACTTATACTAAATGAGTCCATGAGTTCGATTAATTTTGACTTTCTTACAAAAAAAAAAAAAAGCCGGGCGTTGTGGCCCACGCCTTTAATCCCAGCACTCGGGAGGCAGAGGCAGGCAGATCTCTGAGCGCTCAATGCCAACCTGGTCTACGAAGTGAGTCCAGGCCAACTGGGACTACAGGGATACCCTGTCTCAAAAATACACACAAAAAATTGACTGCCAAAATGACATAAAATCATCAGTCTATTAGGTATTTTTTCTAACATTGCATAGCTTTCATACAGACTTTCAGACTTCTTGCCAGGACTTCTGTAGTAATTTTTCCTCAACATATCTGTTAATTAGTCAACTGTAGCCTCGTTCCACAATTTTTTTTTACCTCGAGACTGAATCTGACTGATGGAACATTATAATTTTTTACAGCAGCTTCATCCATTATTGTGCAAACTTTTGAAGTAACAAGCTAACTCTCAGTAGGTGAAGATTTCTTATTTCAGGATTATAAATGAAGTATTTAGAAATAGAAATGATACAGATATAGAGGAAACAAACATTATTACTATGTAAAACTGGCGATCATAAAGGGTCCTTAACAGTCTATTACTGCCTAGAAAAAGGAGGTGAAGTGTCATCCATCGCAACCAGTAGATACTCATTTATGTATATGGTTTTAATTAAGTAACTAGTGATATATCCATTCATAATTTATTGGCCAAATAAAGGTATAACACATTACTAAAGCCTATCACTATTACAGAGTTATATAACATACCTGCAAAGAGAGAGCTGTACAAAAAAAAGCAATATTTTTAAAAATAAAACCTTTTTTCCTGTATATGAGTTTCTTTTTTTCCTGGTCTGTATTTACATAAGTATTCACTTGTCACACAATGTCTGTGGGAGACTAGGTGAGAGTATCAGATTCCTAGGAACTAGAGCAAGGTAGGTTGCTAGCCTCTATTTAGTGTTGGGAACCACACTCTAGTCTTCTACAAGAGCAACCAGTACTCTAATCCACTGAGCCAATTCTCCACTACATCAATTTTGAAAAATAATAAATTCTTCTAAATCTATTGGCCTTAACAAAATGATGATGTTGCCCACAGTGTTTTTTTTGTATCTACGATCTATAATTATTCCTCTTCATTTTACTGCTTCATATGTTGTATTTATTCTGTTATTAAAGTGACAATAGATAGAAAAAATAAATCAAAAGCAAAAATAATGAGTACCAATCATTGTGAAGGTGTACTATTCATGGATCAAAACAGTAGGGATCAAAATTCTTTATTACAAATCTTAAAAAATCATGCATCTTTTTATGTGTTGTCCTTACAAAGAAGAAACAGCAAAGACTAATGCACCTATGATTTCCTATGTCAGGTAATCTCCATAACTACTAAAAAGAGGCTACATAAGATGGGCAACAGTAAATTACATGAATTGATGTCACTGAGTTTCTAGGTGCTCACAAAATTGCCTTTTCACATTGCTGAAAACTGTTGTCAGTGGTATAATATTTCTGTCTACAATCTTCTTCAATATTTGAAGGAGTTTGATAAGAAAAAGCAAACAATCAATGCTCACTTGAGGGATTTTTTTATTAACAAAATAGTGAATAAATAGTGACCATATGTTTCTGTTTCTCCTTTTAGCTAATATGGAGATACAAGTTAGAATGTCCATGTCAACTTTCAGTTGTTTCCATGGATAACAAGTATCAGAAAAAAGGTAAATTCATAAAACCGTAATTCTGCATATCTGGGGATTCAGATTAAAGTAGATTACTCGAGAAGAGTAGAATGACCTGATGATTCTAGAAACAGAACCCAATCTCCTTCCACAGGGTGTAGAAGAAAATCATCATTTGGCTAGTCAGGCACCCTGTTGCATTAATAATAATATAATAATAATTACTATTACTCTTTTGGCATATGTATGTATATTCATATTCATATGATTGCCTGCATAGATGTGTTTAAGTGCATATGCACATGCATATGTTTGCATGTGGAGGCCTAAGTTGGTTGTTGGTTTTCTTCCTTTATTTCTCTCCACCTTACATCTTGATGAGGGATTTGACTCCTAACCTGCAGCACATTGTTTCAGGTTGTCTGGCTAGCCAGGTTGCTCTGGATATTTCTGGTCTCTGTCTTACCCTTGGTTATCATGGTAGGCAGGTATCCACTCTTTCCCTGTTTCTGTGTATTCTGGGGATCGAATCTCTGATATTCAGGCTTGAGCATCAAGTACTTTACATGCTGAGCCATCTCCTTAGCCAAGTGGTGACTAACTTCATCAAATTTCCAAAGTCTTAAAATCACTGAGGAGACAAAGTTTATAGCAAATCCATAAGAATGATTTCTTAGAAGTTTAACAGAACAGTAAAAACCTGCAGGGTACTGGTTACACAAATCCATGGGATTGTGGCATGATAAAATGGAGAAAGCAAACAGTACCTACCTGCATCTCTCCCCTTCTTTCCACTATCTACAGCAGTTACCATTGCTCAGCCTGACTCATAGGCCTACTGCCCTGCCTTCCCTTCCCTGATTAGACAAGCCAAAACCAACCCTTTTTCCTCAAGTTGCTTTTGTCAGTTACCTTGACACATTGACAAGAAAAGTCACTGGTACCAGCAACATTAAGCTTATTAATACTGACAAATCGATACTTTCTAAGCTCTTTATTCAGTATCATGTTTGAGGGATATATACACCAAAAATGAAAGTGGTAATTCTGCATTCTTCAATTTAAAATGGGAACAAGCAACATTGAGTAATTAGTGCCTATATTCACACTGAACACTAAAATAAAAATAAGCCACAGCACCAAAACTCCAGTACTTACTGTCTCTTAATTTTATGTCTACTTTATGTGTGTGAATGCTTACTTGCATGCATGTATGTGTACCACCTGAGTTTTCAGTCCTCAAGGAGGCAATAAAAGGAAATCAGGTTTCCTTTGGCTCTAGAGCTCCAGGTGGTTGTGAGCCACCATTTGGGTGCTAGGAAGCAAACCTATGTCCACTGAAAGAACAGCCAGTGCTCTTAAACACTGAGCCATCCCTACTCTACAGGTAGAAAAAGACATTTTTATTAGTATGATTATATCCAATATTTCCATATTGGCACTTTATAAACATACCTAAATATAAAAGTTTAATATCAATACCACAAAACTTCTTGAGTATTAACAGTTCTCGGGCTTGCATCACAGCTTAGTGGTAGAGCATTTACTTAGCATGCGTATCACTCTGGTTCAATACCAAAACAAACAACCAAACACTTTCCATATGAACTCATCAATATCACATTAAACTTTCAACAAGTAACCGTTGATCTCACACAACTGTGGTATCTGCCTGTATGCTTTTGGTTATGGCAGGAGCTAGTGGTGAATATGAAACACTATAGTGAACAAAATATTATCAGGGGGCTCAAGAAAAAGTATTTTATCTCAGAAGCTTAAAGCAAGTACATATTTCAACTACATGCATATTTAAATAGTGTTTTAGTATGAAATAGAATTTCATTCTTAGATCATAAGTTTATCTCTGTGGGAAACAAAAATAAATGCAAAATCTCAAATAGAAAAATGAAAATAATGGAATATTTTGGCATAAAACAGAGAATTTCAGATTCAGGAAGGTGGGAAGTGAAAAGAGATCAGACCTATTACCATAACAATTTACTCAAGTTTTCACTGTGTTGACAGGAAGTTCACTTGAGACTTGGCTGCATATGAAAGGAGATAATTATCAAAGGCCATGTGCGTGTTCATCATAAACTTAATCTTCAAATATGAAGAAACATTAAGAAAAGTTGGCTAGGTCATGAATGAATAAAGAACATGTAA
Organism: Rhizomys pruinosus; assembly: GCA_009823505.1. NCBI lineage: Eukaryota > Metazoa > Chordata > Mammalia > Rodentia > Spalacidae > Rhizomys > Rhizomys pruinosus. The sequence goes on from VZQC01005527.1 coordinate 610,730, forward strand.
ATATGGGTTTATTTATCATTTAAAGCCTTAAAATCACAACTCTCAAAAATAAGTTAATGGGCTGGAGAGATGGTTCAGAAGTTAAGATCGCTCGCTGTTCTTGCGGAAGACCAGGCTTTGAATTGTAGCATCCACCCTGGCAGCTAACACTTGTCTGTAAATCCAGTTCTAAGGAATCTAACACTTCTGCCCCCTACAGGTACTACATGAAATAGGTACACTTAAATTCAAGCATAGCAATTACACATATAAAATAAAAATAAAACAAATGTGGACAACAGCAAATTATATCTACATTTAACTCAGATGCATTACCGTTTTTATCAGAGTCTGTAAACCAATGTTGTTTAATATACACATATTTACTTTTACTAAGTCCTGAAACACCATGTATCCTGTAGACAGTGTCTAGGTGAAACTGAGTACTTGCTGAACTCACATCAATTAAATAGTCCTTGGGCTATGCACTTAGGCAAAGTATATTAATGCAGGAGCTCTGACATCAGCAATGGATTGTTCTACCAGGGGGATGTTGGCCAGGGGATCCAAGGCCCCACAAAAGGTAAGGGCTCCTTGCCCCTAAGTTGGGATACCTGCAGGAGGAGAGGCGATAAGACCCTGCTGCCGAAGACCTGACGTTAACATGGGAGGGATGTATTGAGACCGCACATGCAAGGGTACAGATGGCCTCTGGAATGCCAGAGAGTGTTCCCAAAGGCCACTAAACCAATAAAGCAAATACGGGTCTCCCTGAGTCAAGCAAGACTCCACCATCAGCACCAGCTACACTTCACCTGCCTGGAAATACTGTGCAGCAGAGGCAGCCATGTGCCTGTATATCCCAAATCTAATTGGCTGTTGGCTCTCTCCTTGGAGGAATAACCCATGGCTGATGCCACAAGCCTACATCCTCTACAGGTTAGGAGATGTCATAAGCCACAGTAAGACCCTGTTATATTTATCAGGGGGTAAAAATATAATTCATGAATTAACATATCACCCAAACATATGTGTCTATGCCAAAGTAACCTACCATAACTATTAGTGCTGCTTAAATACCTATATATCTAATTGCTTGTGCTTCATTAGTAGGATCGAAAGGTTACTCCTGAACAAACTGTCAGCCCATGAAAGGAAACAGCCAGAATTGACCAGAATCCAAGTCAACAGCTCCAGAGAGAGAGGACAGTTTTACTTCTCATCCACCTGTGCCCCTTTTCTAAGCCTAGGGAACAATCTGCGGAAGAGGGGGCGTGGTAGAATGTAAAGGCTGTGATTGGGGTGAACGGTGAAACTACAGCGATGTAGTCTGGACACTCATTTGATCAACTTGATTGAACAAACAACCTGTCAACCTCCACTGAATGGTGGGACTGTGGGGGTTTGGGCACAACAGTCTATAGATTGGTTTTGCACGAAGGATGCTTATACTCATGGATTATCACTTATAGCTAAAAAATGAAAAAAAAATAAACCTGAAAGATGCAGGACAGTTATGGCAGAATACATGATCTGGGATGGGGTGGGGGTGGGGGGGAAGGGAAAGGGAAATATGCCTGATCTGAATTGGAAAATGATGTATAAAATGCACAAACCATCAATAAAAATTAAAAAAAAAATAAAATAAAATAAAATAAAAATAAACAAAAAATAAATAAAAATAAATGTTTATACAGTCCCAAATCTATACACTGCATGTGTGCATTTCTTATTCATGAAAATATGATCAGAAAGATATAGTATTAAGTAACAATACAGTAAAATATATAGCATAGTGTAGTAATAATAAAACATATAGTGAATGAAATAGCATAATAAATGCTTAGAATTCCCTGTTGCTATTCAGATGATCCTGTAAATTACACTCATTTACCCTGACTCTCTATGTTACTATCTACATTGAATTTAACTTATAACAATACATAAATAATGTATGTAACATGTTACTTTGATTGTTACATCCTGGACAACAGCAGGCTATTAATAAATTTTGTTAAGGATTAACACTTTTTTGATATTGACTATAAAATTTATTGGCGCCTGGCACATACGTCTTATTCAAGGGTGAAGTCTAGATGGTCAGAAACAGAAAGATGATAGATTTTTATGTGAATATAAATTTACATGACTGATGAAATATTGGAGCCACAGGATGTCAGTGCTTATGTAGTCCATTATAACTTACAACTTAGCCTCAAACTCAATGTCAACCTCATAGTAAATATAAAAACGTTAGCAATCACACATTAACAGTATTTAATTTATGAAGTAACTGTATAAAATTCATCGGAATCTACTGAGTACATAAATAAAATATTGAGGCTATCTTATTCTGAAAGCATTGCATCTTAATATTAAGAAACATTTATCATAGATTTTTTTAAAAAGCTAAATTGTGTAACAATACATATCATGTATATCTTCAGTTTTTAAAGATATTTTTATTTAACCGTGTTTGAACTCTGTGTGTGTGCCTGTGTCTGTGTCTGTGTTTATGTGTATGTGTGTGTGTGTCTGTGTGAGTATATGACACATGTATGTGGGTGTCTGTGGAAGGCAAAGGAGGACCTAGAAACTCTGGATGCTGGAGTTATAGGAAGTTGTGAGCCACATGATACAGATGCTGTTAATCAAATACTAGTCTATAGGAAGAATAATAAATGACCTTAAACACTGAGATACCTCTTCATTTCTGTTTGTATTGTGGATATTCAATTAGCATATTGGCAAAATTTTCTCATAATATTATTGCTAAATAAAATACATAATTTCCCTGAGTAGTTTCTTTGTGACTGATAATTTTTATTGAGTTTTTATGCATTTCATGTAATAGATATTAATCAAATTTGTACCTTCTCCCCCTCCCCATCCCTCATATACCCCAACCAGATTTCAGGTATTTTGTCATATATGTTCAGTCCTATCTGGTCAAACATTTGTATACAGATGTCCTTCAGTGCAAGTTCATCCATTGGAGTTGAGTCGATGTATATAGCTAAAGATCTTCTTTCCCTCACCCCAAAATAATAATTTGCCATAGTGCCTTGACTAGGCTTGGGCCATTGGATTCTCAGATTTGTCTGATTGAGTTTGGATGAGTCTTGTGCATACTGTTACCATGTTTGCAATTTCCCAGAGGCATAAAAGCCTTTTTCCTTATGTTCATGCACTAAACTTGACTCTTACAATCTTTCTGCCTCCTCTTCCACAATGGTCCCTAAGCCATGACTGGGTGAAATTTAATATAGGAGTCCTATCCAGGGACATGCAATCTACAGTTTCTTAGTCTCCAAAATTTAGCCAGTTGTGGCCATCTGTGTGCATCGCACTCTGCTGTATGAGGAAGCTTCACTGTTGAGAGTGGTATGGTGCATTAGTATTCTCTCTAATCCCTCTTCTGCTAACTTCTATTATCCTTGGGTGTAGAAGTTCCAAGATAGATGTGGCATAGGACTAAGGATCTCTCAGTCATATATTCTCTCTGTGTTACAGGTGTGGAAACCTAATAACTTCTACTCAGCCATAAGTATACTATATACCATCCTTCAAAGAAGCTTATTTCTGCAATAGACAGAGTTTCACAACAGGTCACACACAGAGAATATATGTCTGAGAGATGCTTTGTGTAATTTTGGGCAATTACTTAGTTTAGTAGAAAAACAGTATTCTTGTTTAAATCTTTCTTTTATTAAAAAAATTATTTTATTATTTATTTAGGAACCTATGCAGACCATGCTGACCTCAAACTCAGAGAGTTGCACCTGCCTGTGCCTCCAGAGTGATGGGATTAAGAGTGTGAACCACCACAACAGGCTTAAAATTTAATTTTAAAGCAAATTTACTTAAAAATGTTGCTTATTTTAAGAAGAGTGCCAATTTGACACCTCTTTGATATATCCTCTAGTCATAACCAAATTTGATACACTGAGAAACTTATTTTTATATATTAAAATATATTTTATTTCAATCTACTTTTGTAAGGTTTAATAGTTCAATCTCTTTGTTATACATATTTTCAGGTCTCATTAAGTTCTTAACTAGGGTGACAACTGCTGTACTTTATTCTATAAAATAATCTAGAAATAAAAGTATATCCATTTGTTGTACCTTAGAGTTTTCAGTCACATGTCTGTAACTAAAGTGGAACACTTCAGAATGAAGAAATGGTTTTATGACTATAGGTATAGGGAGTAAAATTTGAACTGAAGTTCTGAGATTTTCAAAGCTATGTATTTCTCCTGGGTTATTTTCTCTGACCATTCTTGTGTGAAGTGAGATGTACAACTTTCAAAGAGTAGAAGTGCTAAGAAAATTTGTGAATAGGGTTATAAACATGGATATCATTTGTGGTTTCTGCAATTAAGTGTGAGCCTAGGAAGAACTAAACAACTCTAAAATGGCCTCAGTCTTACAAGTTCCCAGAACAGCTAACCTTGGACAAGGTTAAATTTTAAAATAAAACTAAAAAATATATGTGAAGGCAGTAGGCATATAAAAGTCATCTCCCATCTTTTAGAGATACTATACAGTCAGAATTATGCCAGGAACCTGAACACACTCCCAAGGCTACTTTTGAATATAATAAAATCTTGAAAGAGCAATTAATGGAGAAGTGTGTCTCCTCATAAATGAACAAGAGTTAGATACATAAAAAAGGAAAACAACAAAATACAAGGATATCTGCTGTAGCTTATTCTTTTTGCCCTCCCTGTAAGCATGCAAGGCTTTTATGTTAACATGACAGTATAGATGCTTGCTGGAGATTGAGATGTCTGGGGTCTCTACATGACAGATAGCCCATTCAAAGTCAGAATACTTATCAAGGGTATGGAAGGATAGGCATATTTTCTGATAAAAGTCCAAGAAATTTTCATTCCACTTGCAATAAAAAGAGATTATTATAAAAAACTCTTTAGGCATACTGGGAATCACTACATTACAAAATGACAAATTTGAGGATGCCAAATTTCCTGACTATTGCTTAACTCAAATCTGCACATCCTGTGTGATGAGTAACTATCTAAATAGGATTATTCATGAGGATAATCAGGAGTATTTGATTTCACTAAAAACTGTGTATAATTAAAGAAAGGCATGATTGCAGAAAAAGTAAAGATATAAGTAAGTAAGACATTCACTATGTAAAGGAAGGAAATAAGGAAGGAAGGGAGGAAAGGAAAGAAGGAAGCAAGAAAAGGAAATAAAATGAGGGAAAAGGAGAAGAAAAAGAAGAAATTTCTTTCTTGTAACATACAATAAAATGAAAAAAAATGAAAAAAGCACATTTAATTATGATAATAAGCAATGTTACTTCACTTAATATCTATAAATGACATTTGAATGTTCATGGCAAAATTATTAGGATGGGTAGAAAACTACGTGTTGACACATGCTCATAATCCCACCACTGAAGAAGTAAAGACAAAATCAAAATTTCAAGGTGATCTTAGCTGGAATATATGGAACTGTATTGCAAAAAGTCAAAAAATTTAAAATTGTATGGAATAGTTTATAGTACTTAAAACAAGGTATATAAATGTGCTGTATATCATAAAAACAATATGTGTTATGAGTAAATAATATATATTTATTTATATAACACACACACACACACTATATATATATATATATATATATATAGATAATCTCTGTTTATCCCGCTGGTGTGGAGTTTCGCTATATAAATCAGGATGGCTTTGAACTCACAAAGATCTACCTGCCTCTGCTTCCTGAGTGCTGGGATTAAAGGTATGGACCACCATGCCCGGCTTCTTTTCTGTTTTTTTTTTTTTTTTTTTTTTTAGTTTTATTTATTTCTGTAAGTGTATGAATGTACTGTCTGCATGCAAGTTTGTTCACCCGTGTCGTGCAATGCCGCGGAGGTCAGAAGAGGGTGTTGGACTCCCCTGGAACTGAAGTTCTCCTGGAATTGGAGTTTCAGATGGTTCTCAGCCACCAGGTGGGTGCTGGGGATCGAACCCGTGTCCTCTGTAAGAGCGGTCGGTGCTCTTAACTGCTAGGCCATCTCTCCAGCCCTCTTTTCTGTTTTTATAGGCAATGTTTTCAAAGTTTATTTTTATTTTATGTGTATAAGTGTTATTTCTGTTGTATGTAAGTGCACCTGTGTCATGCTGTGCCTGTGCACGCCTGAAGAGGGCATTGGATTCCCTGGAACTGAAGTTATCAATGATTGTTAGAGGCCATGTGTGTTTTGGGAGTCAAATTCCAGTGTTCTAGGGAAGCAGCCAGTGTTCTTAATTGCTGAGCCATCTCTCCAGCCTGTTTTTTGACAACTTTATTTAAAGCATATCGAATGTGTTATAAATATAGTTGTTCCTTAGGTGGTAGATTCCTTTCTGATACGGTGATAAAATACTGACTGAAAACAACTTGGGAAGAAAAGGGATTATTTCAGTTTACACCTCCAAATGGCAGTCTTCATTGAGTAATTCCAAGGTAGAAAGTAAAGGCAGGAACTTATTGCAAGATCTAAGGCACAGAACATGGGAGAATGGTGCTGCTTGCCTTTCATGCCCCAGCTTGCTCAGCTACGTTTCTAATAAAATCTAGGCCCACCAGCCTAAGGACAGACTTTCCACAGAGGGTTCTAAAACTAAAGCAATTAGTAATCAAGAAAATAAAGGCTCAGCAGAAACAGCCATAAACAAATCTGATGGAAGAATTTTTTCAGTTCATGTGTCCTCTGTCCTCTTTCAATAGTTTTTATATAGTTGGCAAAAACCAACTTGTATAATTGACCTCTTTTTAAATTGACAGGCAAACACATCATTAATAAACCATAATGTATCCTTCCTTTTTTTTTTTTTTTTTTTTTTTTTTTTTGTCTTCTGGAGACAGTGTCTCCCTGTAGCCCTAGCTGTCCTGGAACTCGCTCTGTAGACCAGGCTGGCCTTGAACTCACAAAGATCCGCCTGCCTCTGCCTCCCAAGTGCTAGGATTAAAGGTGTGTGCCACCATGCCTGGACGTATCCTTCCTTTTCTTTCCCCAGTATCTGCCATTAATATCACAACATGAAATATAATGCACCATAAAATTCCCACAGACTTAAAAAGTGAAAACTTTAAAAAATCCAAAATCTTTTAATTATCTAATATCTGTGGAAAGTCATCTCTGGCAAAATCCAAAATAAGTTATATACTTTATTATTTCAAGAGCAAAGAACCAAGGCCCATTTACAATCCAATAGAAGCAACACTGAATTTCAGCAGTATAGAAAGCTCTATATCCAAAATCTGGAGCTCACTCATGTTCTCTGGGCTTCAGGGGTCCTGACAATACTACTTCTCCAGCTCTTCCATGTATAAAACACTGAATCAAAGATTCAAGCAGGAGTCACTCCACACCAACTGATGTCTTTTATGGTTGCCACATGGTCTTGGCATCCCCAATATGCTGTGGTCTCCACTGCAACTTTGTATACACCTTCCCTAATGGCCTCTCCTGACTCTCACTATGCAAAGCCTAATCTTCTCTCCATGACAACTTCATTGCTATGGCCTTCACTGTACCTGAGGCTGCACCTTCTCCAATATCCTCTTCTGACTTTTCACAAGGCAAATCTTAACTTCTCTCTATAGCTCCAAAAAAGCCAATACCACATGAGGGACTCTTACGGAAAACCAGGTTCCTCTGCCTGCTTGAAATGTAGTTTTAGAACACTCCCTTGTTTCCTTAGGATCACAGCTTCTGTGTGCTGAACTTAAAAAAGAAAAACTTCCTAGATGAGTCCACCTCATGAATATGGTTTCTTATTAATAACATATGACATGGAGGGAGGGGAATGTTGAGACAGACTCTCCCAGTAGCCTCAACTGGCCTGCAAGTCACTATGTAAACAAAATTGGCCTAGAAATTACAAAGATCTGCCTGCCTCTGTCTCATGAATGTTTAGATTATAGGTTTGTACTAGCATGCCAAGCTTAATCAATTATCCCCAAAAGTAAATATTTCACTTTAATGGTGCAGGACAATTTAATTTTATTAATATGAATCTTCATATCCAGAAGTCAATAAAATATAAATTCCTAAATTAAAATATCACATATATGGACTCAGGAGATTCTTTGAGGGATTCAAAATTCTTTCTGAATCTGTGCAATCTGCATTTCCATTGTTTGCATTTTTCTCAGTGTTCCTATCCTCCAAGGTTAGACTACAGCTTGCTAAACTCTGAGCATGCAATGACCTTTGTAGTTAAACACTTAAAAAAAATCTTTTCCTAAACCAAAAAGTCAGGTCACAGCAATACTCCACCCTTTGTATCAATTTCTCTTGTAATTTGGTTTTTGCTGCTGGGATAAAGAACTGATAAAAACCAACTAGGGGAATAAAGGTTTTATTTATCTCATACTTCCAGGATACCACCAATAATTGAGGGAAGTCAAGGAAGGAACCAAGAGACAGGAACAGAGAGCCAGGTACAAGATCAAGCATTATGGAAAAATGATGCTTATTGGCTTTTTTCCTATAGGTTACTTAACTACTTTTCTTCAACACCTCAGGCTCACTAGCATAAGGATGGCACTGTGTGACATTGTGATGCCACATTATGGCCATGCCTGAGTAATCTGATAATTAGCATCCATTAGAGCCAGGAGTGCAAACAGAACTGGTCTAAGAACTTGGTCCTTCAGATATCTCCTGCACCTGTCATCTCAGAACTGATCTTTCAGAACTTTGATCAAAGGCCATGCTTGTTTTTTATTGAAAAGGTGTATACACCCTGAAGTGGGGAAATAAAAGTGTAACCTTATGATTATCAGAGAAGCATTTCCCATTCTTATATTTACTGACCCAGAGTAACATATGCAGTCACAAACATATTTTATCAATATAATTGTACTTGCTACTTGCAACAGAAATAGGATCATCTATTATTTTCAGTGTTGGTGATTTCAGCAATGATATTTTCACAAGATACATATGGATATATTATTCTGGTCATGGGTAAAGAAGGATCATGATAAATTAAAGCTACATGTTTAGGTTATAGGAGGATTCCAAGGTCTATAAGCTTGTTTGCATTATAATAATATTATTATAATAACATAGTTTTTAAAAAGACATTATTTTTCTTACTCTTACAAAGTTTTTAACATACTTTGTATGTACTTCATGTTTATGCTTTGATGATATGTTTTGCAAGGAGGGCTGATATGGGGTCTAACTGTAGCCCCTGCTAGCCTGGAGCTCCCTGTGCATACCCAGAAGGCCTCCATCTCACAGCAATCTGCCTGTGTCTTCCTTCCCAGTCCTAAGATTACAGGTATTTGCCACAATTCCCAGTGGATACTTTTTAATATTGGTTTATTTCCTTTTTTGTACATTTCTGTTTTCTATGTCAGTTTTATGCTTTTTGTTCTTTCATAACCATAAGTATCTTGATTGTTACTGTAGAATTCTCTCAGCATTTCTTGAAATCCTAGGCCGGTGATAGTGAATTTCCAGAGTTTTTTTTTTACTTTATTTTGAAAGACTATTTCTTCATTACTCAAGGATAGATTTGAGTTTCCCATTCTTGGTTTATACCCTTACCCCATGTCAGGACTTAAATATATTGTCCTATAATCTCATTATATCCTGGGAAACATGTTAGTCATCTAATTAGGATTCCTTCAGGAGATGGCAATCTTTATTGTTATTAGTTTTTACTGATAATTTTTTTCTTGTAGTTTGGAGATTATAACTGTAATGTGACTTAAGGAAGTTATTTATTGATTTAATCTATTTGGAGTCCTTTGAGCTTTCTGAACCTAGTGATAGTAACTTCTTCAGCCTTGGAAAATTGTCAGATATTCATAGATAAGTTCCGTATGTATTTTTGTTTTCCTTTTGTGGTGCCCTCACTGTGATTATATGCTTAATTAATGATGCTCTGTTATTCTTGTGGACCTTCTCTTTTGTACTTATTCTGCCTTCTGCTTGTTTCCTTTCTTTTTCTATTTTCTCCTTTTATAGCAACTGAACTCTTTCACAATACCTTTCTTCAAAATAAGTATTCACTCTTCCTACAAGAATTCACTAGTCTTGTGTGTTACAGTAGCTATTATGTAGATTATTCAGCTGTAGTCAACTTCAGTGTTGTTGGTAGATATCCATGACTTGCACTAAAAGTTTTATGCTATTATCCCTGCAGTTGGAGTACACTTTTTGCATGTTAGCAGGTTCACTGGAAGTTCTATGATGGCATACTCACTATTGGGTACAGGGTCCCCATCAATTCCAATGAGTTGTATGGTGACAAGACCATCATTGTGGACCTGGGCCATAGAATGTTGTTATAGTAGGAGAAGCATGGTGTTCATTAGTTTTCCAAGGACTTTCATGGGCAAGGCCAAAGGTTTTACCCAATACCACATGCTATTGTGTGTCTGGCAACAGCTGAGCACCTGCCAATATCTGAGACACTCATCAGCGGCTAAGAGTTGCAAGTATGCTTTCATGGAATTTTGGGAGCATAAATGCTCAAGAAAGGTTACCCAGAAATTTTTTATGAAGGAGGCCAGAATCAACCACATAGCTCATTCCTGGGGATTCTCAGTAATGGTATTTTCAGAATGGGCTACCTGGGATTTTCTTAGGATGGTAAGACAATAGGTAGGGGCATCTCCACCTTTTCTTTTTTTTTTTTTTTTTTTTTTTGGTCTATTTCGAGACAGGGTCTCCCTGTAGCCCCAGATGTCCTGGAACTCACTCTGTAGACCAGGCTGGCCTTGAACTCACAAAGATCCGCCTGCCTCTGCCTCCTGAGTGCTAGGATTAGAGGCGTGCGCCACCACGCCTGGCATCTCCACCTTTTCTAATGCTGTAAAGAAGTATGTAAGTTGTAGTTGCTTCTCAAGGCTAACCTTCCTGTATTAGTGTTTCAGTGGGGACAGTGGTCTAGCTGAATCATAGGCCTTCAAGTGGGCAGTATCCTAATATGGTCATGAGTTACAGGGCTCTCAGTTTGGGAGCTCTCAACTTATGTAGAGCTCGGCACCTAATACAATACAGTGGTGTATAAAATGGTAGTTTTCAAAATAGAGTTCAGCTTGTGGAAAGGCTGCAGACATTTCTGACACCAAATGTATAAGCTATCTGTGATAATGGTAGTGATTTTTCAAGGTCTTCTAATTAAAACTTTGTAAACTATTCATAGTCCATTTACTATGGTTAATATTAACTAAAATACAATTTAATAGACATTATGTGGTTAGATCACTTCCTTTTAAAACATTTTATTGATTCTTTGATAACTGTATGCAATGGATTTTGGTCTTATTCAACTGCTCCCCTATATCCTATCAAATCTGTCCATTCATCTCTCTAGTCCCCATCCTGTCTGTTTCCTGCCCCTCAATATTTTAAGGCCTATTAAGTATTTGTGTTTCACAAATTCCGCTGTGTTAAGATTCTTCCCTTGGAACATGATCAACCTACCTAGCATCAAACCCTAAAAAAAAATCTGACAATCTTCGTAGAAGCTATTCTTTGCCCTTAGTTTCTCAGTTAGGCCTGGGACTTCATATCCACCTCTCAAATCCATATTGAGATTTTACCTGTGTTGGATTTCCTAGATCTTTTGCATGCTGTGAAAACTGCCATATGTGTAACTTTTCTTTGTGTCTGGAATAAAACAGGCTTTCTTTGTATTCACTCACCACCACTGGCTCTTACTGTCTTTCTACCAATTCTACAAAACTCTGTTTTCAAAGTAGGTATGCTGGATAACTTTGGTGCCAATTTGACACTTGGTTTGAGCAAGACTCAGTGGAGGACTTTCCTCCATTATACTTGTCTTTGGCCATGTCTATGGCATACTTTCTTGATTGTTGAATGATGTGGGAGGACACAGCCCACTGTAGGTGATGCTACCACTGGGCAGCTGGTCCTGTATAAGAATGCAGGCTGAGCCTGGGCCACAAAAGCAAGCCAGTAAGCCACATTCCTCCATGATCTGTGCATCAGTTCCTGCCTTTAGTTCCTGCCCTGAGTTCCTACCTTGAATTACCTAAATGATGAACTGTGACCCAGGAGATATAAGCCAAATAAACCCTTTCCTCCCCAAGTTGGTATTGGTCCCAGTGTTTTGTCTAAGCAATTGAAAGCAAACCAGAGCTGTAGGATTATAATACATATTTCTCACTTAGGACTAGTCACTGTGCAATTTCTTATTCTATGGACATTGACCAGCTGTATATGTTATATTAATCTCCATCTGCTGCAATAAATGGCTTATTTGACGAGTGTTGAGAAATGTACTAATCTGGGGGTATAACAGTAAATTGGCTCTTCTAAGATGGCAGCTCCCAATCCAGTTGGTGCATTCTGAGTAGTTAAGGGCAAAGTAAGGGAGGGGGACTTAGGGGCCCCCAAGAATGTTGGGAAATGTCAGAGGTGGTCCAAGGGCATTTGGATCCTTAAGGACTACACTTTGGTGTTATAGACATCACCTAAGGGCATCAGGAAAAAACAGGGATAGCCCCTGTGTCAGCTGAGCCTTTCTCTTACTAATCCCAGGAACAGACCTTGTCACCTGGCCTTGGAGGATAGGTTAGAAGATTAAGGGAGGCATACAGTGGTTCTGTGAGTAAATCTCACTGGGTAGGTGACTGGGGCTTATACCACTTGGATGTGGGGGACTCTGGCTGCATTGTAGCAGAAGCCTTGTGGCCTTACAGCCCACAGAACTGGGAGTGTCTGGGACCCATGGGGTGTGGCTTCCCAGGCTTGGGTGTGTTGGGTGGCTTAGTCCATTGGGCAAACTATTTGCGGTTTGGTGAGGAGTGTTGGTCTATAGGATAGAGTTGAGATTTTGAAGCCTAAAGTATCTACACCTGTACATCAGTTAAGAAGTAAACAAACACTTGAAGAGCGTAAGCAAAATCAGTGTCAGCTCAATAAACAAGTAAGCTTCACATTAGAACCACTCCCAATAAAAGCTACCCAGATGCCTAAAGTTCAATGAAAGAAAGACTCAGGTGGATATCCACTACACACTAACACCCCTATTTAAGTACCCTGTAATGAAGAGCCCTTATATATAACTCAGGATACTGATCTCAAAGGAAAATTTATGAATATGATTAGAAAAATCAAGGAGTTGAGGTGAATTATGGAGCTTATAAACAAAGAAGTCCAGGTCCTAAAAAGAAGACAGGGATAAAGTGAAAAAGGACAATGATAAATTGTGGAATGAAATTACAAAATATGTAGAAACCTCGAAGAAAATTCAAGTTGAAATGAAGAAAGTAAATGCAAAATTCCACAAACAACTTGGAAAGGATGGGAGAAATGCTTAATATTAGAGTGGATGATGTAGAAAATAGAATATAAATTGGAAGATGATGTGGAAGAATTGGATTAATCAAGTAAAGATTATGAAAAATTAAAAAAAAAGTAAACAATAATGGAATAATCAGAAATTCCGGGTTACTAAGAAAAGACCAAACCCACAAATTATAGAGATAGAAGAGGAAAAATATTCACAGGATAACAATATGGGTCAGGTCTTCAAAAGAATTTTAGAAGAAAATTTTCCCAAATTAAAGTGAGAGATACCTATATAAGTTTTAGAAGCATATATAAGACCAAGCAGACAGAACCGGAAAAGAAATTCTCCATGCCATATCATAGTAAAAACACTAGATGTTCAAAGCAAAGAAAGGATACTGAGGGCTGAAAAAAAAAGTCACCTACAAAGAAAAACCTCTCAAAATTACAGGTGATTTGTCAATGCAGGTGATGAAAGCCCGAATAGCCTGGTCCAAAATATCCCGGGTTCTAAAAGACAATAAATGAAAACCCAGAGTACTTTATCCAGCAAAAATGTCTATTATAACTGAAGGAAAAAGGAAAATCTTCCATGATGTAAATAAGTTGAAACAATTTCTCTCCAATAAGCTATGTGGATAATATTTCAAGCAATACAAAGAGTGGAGGGCAGGGATGACTATAACCAGTCAACACCAGAAAACAAATGATACTACCACTATGGAAATAAAAACCTAGGATAAGAATGTACTGGAAATCAAAATGATTGGAAGCAATTCAATTCTCTCAACAACAGTTTAAATATCAATTGAATGAATTCTCCAATTAAGAGACAGAGACTAGTAGAATAGATTAATAAATGAAACCCATCTTATTTTTTCTTGTCTCCAAGAAATCACCTCACCTTTAAATATAGATGCTATGATGTGGGAAATTTTAGTTAAGTTGGCTAGCATTCTAAACCAATGGGACCTCCCTGGTCACATGGGGTGGGATGTAGTGTCACAAAGATTTAAGATTTGGCCCTGGGAGTTGAGTCACACTGGCTATTTAAACTGGCCATTTTTGGTATAAAACTCTGTATGTATTTGGACACCTTAAAGTGCATCCATGTGCTGTGCTTTCCTGCATATGTTCCACACATGCTCACCCTGGGAATAAATGGGGGACCACATATTATCCCAAGGTGAAAGGAGGGTACAAATTAATACAAGTAAGTGGCACTAAGAATGAAGGATTGGCTATGCTAATACTAGATAAAATAAAATTTAAGGTCTTTGGTTGTGTTTTGTGTGTGGGATATTTGATCACTAGGTGGACCATCTTTGGGGCGGATAGACAGGTGCTATGACTAGCTGGAAAGATTTGATTTGCCAGAACTGGCCCTGGGACTTGTAGGGTTACTTTAAGATTTTTGTCTTGTTGTGATGTGTTTGGGGGAACTGCCCTGTTCAGGTGGATGGGCATAAATATTGCAAATTTTAGTAGAAAATAAGACACTTGTATTGGATTGAAGTGGTTAAATGTTTTTACAGTGGAATGGTATAAACATTAAAACCAGTTTACTAATTGTATATATGGGATTATAACTACACATATTTGTGGTTTGGTTCTGGTCCATACCTGCCTTGTACTGGACTTCCAGTTACAGGTTCAGATTAAAGGGGCATAGACAAGTAATGGGTTACCTTGCCTACTGAAAGATAAATTCTTGTCTCCGTCTTTTATTCAAGTGTTACTTTTGGTTCTGCCAATTTCAAGATAACTTGACTCAAGTAAAGCTAGGTTTACTTCCCTGAACCAGTGGGATGGAGCCCAGAAGGAGACAGTTTGGACTGATTGGTAAATTTTTTCAGCTTAGTTCTGATTAGCAGGTATACTCCCTGTTACTGGAAAACTACAAATCAGGATATGAGGTCTGTGAAACTAAAGAAACCACTTATGTTTGTAGTAAATCATTTATAATTAAGATATGCCTAAGTTGTTTAAATTTGTCCTACTGGCTTTGCCTGCTTATCCTATGGTGTTATATTTCTTACAGTCAATGTGTATGCAAAGCTTCTTAGGCTTTTCCTCAAGCTTTATTTAGATATGATATAGTAAATAAAAGTACTAGATTGGTGTAACTTATCTTTATTGGATGCTTAATGCAGGTAGATTTTGGGGTAGATTTTCTCCTGGGCTTCTGGAAAAGGGTCACAACTCTGAACCCTTTTGTAGGGGGTGGCCTTCTGTGTGGGGCTGCCCTTCCCATTTTGCAGCAGGTGACTGGTGAGTCGGGTTTGGGTTTGGGGCCTCTGTGGCTTTGTGTGGGCCAGCTCCTGTGGCACAGGAACCTGGAAGTCACTCAGGCAGATACCAGGGCATGGGCTAAGTCAGGCATATATCTCCCCCACCCCCACCCTCGCCAATGGGAATTGGTGAGATAGTATCCAAGTGGACTTTTTTTGGAGAACATTCAGAACAGGAAGAGAAGAGTGACTTAGGCTTCCAATATCCAAAATATAAACAAAATTGAAAGCCTAAAAAATAGACAAGTCAATACTTCATAAACAAGGAGGAGGAAAGAAAGAAAAAAAAAAGCATCGGAAGGAGGCAAGCAAAACCATCGTCTAACATAGTGAAAAGACATTTGTGATTTGAATCACAAAAGGGAAACCCACATGCCAGGGACACGACTAAGGGACAACACGGGAAAGGCACAGGATAATCCCACACCAGGCTCTGCCAAACCTGTAGGAGATAGTTACAATGGGATCCCCTTGGAGGTGAGCCAAGGAACAGATGTTAGAGGAATAATTGCAGACATATGCAGGGAAATTAAAGAAAATAAAGAAGAATTCAGAGAACTAAAGAGAGAGAATGAAAAACTCAAAAAGGACCTAGAGGGATACAATGACAAACTTCGGAAAGAACTAAAGGAACAGATTGACAAACTCCAGAAAGAACTAGAGGGAGAAAAAAACAAACTCCTAAAGGAAGTAGAAACACTGAAAAAGGAAGCCAACCAATGAAGTAAGGAGCACCAAGAAGAGATTGAGACGCTAAAAAAGGAAATGGAAATACTAAAGAAAACACAGGATCAAATGAAAAAGGAATTAGAACACTCATCCAATCAAGAAGAAAGGAAAGGAAAAAGTCTCAGAAGTAGAATGGAGCAAGTAGAACAGAGAATATCAGATCTGGAAGATAACACAAAGCAACTAAAAAGCTCAAATAAAGATTATGAAAAATTTAAAAAATACACAAAAGGGGAACAACCAGGAAATATGGGACAATATGAAAAGATCAAACCTCTGCATCATAGGAATAGAGGAAAGAGAAGAATCTCAAGAGAATAGTATTGATCCGATCTTCAACAGAATGATAGATGAAAATTTCCCCAAACTAAAAATAGACAAACCCATACAAATACAAGAAGCACATAGGACTCCAAATAGACAAGATCAGAAAAGAAACTCCCCACCCCATATCATAGTCAAAATACTAGACACCCAAAACAAAGACAAAATTCTGAAGGCTACAAAAGTAAAACAAATAACATACAAAGGGAAACCCATCAGAATTACAAATGACTTCTCAGCACAAACCATGAAAGCAAGAAGAACATGGAGCAAAACATTCCCAGTGTTAAAGGACTATGGATGCCAACCCAGAATACTTTACCCAGCAAAAATGTCGACTATACTTGAAGGAGAGAGAAAAGTCTTCCATGACATAAACAAGATGACAGAATACATGTCTGGAAAACCAACTCTTCATAAAATACTTGAAGCAATTCAAAGGGCAGAAGAGAGGAGCAACAATCCTCAAACACCTAGGAAGAGAAACTAACAAAAACATAACCGTAGGAGCAAAATCAGAGGCTAGAAGTCCAAATGGATAATAAAGTGAAAGGAAGCAACATCCATCTTTCAATTATAACCTTAAATATTAATGGGCTAAACTCCCCAATCAAAAGGCATAGACTGGGAGAATGGATTAGGAAACAAAACCCATCTATATGCTGTCTACAAGAAACCCATCTCAATTTCAAGGATAGGCACCAACTTAAGGTGAAGGGATGGAAGAAAGTATTCCAAGCAAATGGTACCAAAAAGAAAGCGGGTGTGGCTATTCTAATATCAGACAAAATAGACTTCAAAGCAAAAGAAATCAAAAGAGACAAAGAGGGCCATTACATCCTTATTAAAGGAACAATTGACGATGAAGATTTCACAATCATAAATATATATGCACCAAACATCAGTGCACCAAACTTTATAAAGACAATTCTTCAGGATCTCAAGGCACAGATTAACCCCAGCACACTAATACTAGGGGACTTCAATACCCCATTAAGTCCTCTAGACAGATCAACAGGACAAAGGATAAACAGAGAGACATCTGAACTAAATGACACAATACACCAAATGGACCTCACAGACATCTACCGAATATTTCACCCAAACACCAGAGAATACACTTTCTACTCAGCACCTCATGGAACATTCTCCAAAATAGACCATATACTGGGACACAGGGAAAAACTCAACAAATATAAAAAGATTGAAATAATCTCATGCATTCTATCAGACCACAGTGCAATAAAACTCAATATCAACACCAGAATAAACCCTACAACCTACAGGAACACATGGAGACTAAACAACACTCTCCTGAATAATGAGTGGGTCAAGGAAGAAATAAAAAAAGAAATAAAAACATTCCTGGAACTGAATGACAATGATAAAACAACACAGCAAAATCTATGGGACACTCTTAAAGCAATCCTAAGAGGGAAGTTTATAGCTCTAAGTGCCCACATTAAAAAAACAGAAAGAGCACAAGTGAATGATCTAACACTGCAGCTAAAAATACTTGAGAGACAACAACAAATGAACCCTAAACGCAGCAGACAAGAAGAAATAACAAAAATCAGAGCAGAGATCAATGAAATAGAAACAAAGAAAACCATACAAAAAATCAATGAATCCAAAAGTTGGTTCTTTGAGAGAATAAACAAGATAGACAGACCTCTAGCCCAGTTAACCAAAAGAAAGAAGAAACAACTCCAAATCAATAGAATCTGTGATGAAAGGGGAAATATCACAACAGACAACGAAAAGATCCAGACAATCATACAGGAATACTTCAAAAACCTATACTCTACTAAGTTTAAAAATCTAGAAGAAATCGATGAATATCTGAAATCCTGAGAATCACCAAAGGTCAATCAAGATGATATCGACAGCCTAAATAGACCAATTATATATGAAGAAATTGAAGATGTAATAAATAGATTCCCAACCAAAAAATGCCCAGGCCCAGATAGTTTCATGGCAGAATTCTATAAAATATTTCAAAAAGACTTACAATCATTACTACTCAAGTTGTTTAGAAGGATACAAACGGAAGGAGTTCTCACAGATTACTTCTATGAAGCCAGCATCACACTAATACCAAAACCAAGTAAAGATACAACCAAAAAGGAAAATTATTGACCTATCTCCCTAATGAACACAGATGCCAAAATTCTAAACAAGATACTGGCAAATTGCATACAGACCAACATCAAGAAGATCATCCATCATGATCAAGTTGGTTTCATACCAGAGATGCAGGAATGGTTCAACATATGAAAATCAAAAAATATCATCAAAGATATAAATGGACTGAAAGACAAAAACCACACCATCATCTCAATTGATGCAGAGAAAGCCTTTGACAAAATCCAACATCCCTTCATCTTTAACGTCCTAGAGGGAATTGGACTGGAGGGATCACTTGTCAATGTAATCAAAGCCACATACAGGAAACCCACAGCCAATATCATCCTAAATGGGGAAAACGCAGAAACATTCCCCTTAAAGGTAAGAACTCGGCAAGGCTGCTCCTGTCACCACTCCTCTTCAATATAGTGCTTGAAACCCTTGCTAGGGCAATACGAAAAGGAAAAGGAAATTAAAGGAGTTCTAATTGGAAAAGAGGAAGTCAAGCTCTCCCATTTTGCTGATGATATGATTGTCTAACTAACGGATGTTAAGAACTCCACCAGAAAACTCCCAGAAATGATTAAGAGCTTCAGTAAAGTGGCAGGATTCAAAATAAATCTAGCAAAATCCATAACCTTTCTTTAAACCAACAACAAGCAACTGTAGAAGGACTACAAGGAGACCTTCCCACTCACAATAGCCTCAAAACCAATAAAATACCTAGGAATAAACCTAGCCAAAGACACCAAGGATCTCTACAACAAAAAAATTTAAACCCCTGAAGAAGAAAATTGAGGAAGACATCAGAAGATGGACAAATCTCCCATGCTCATGGATTGGGAAAATAAATATAGTAAAAATGTCCATTCTACCCAAACTCATATAGAGATTTAAAGCAATCCCAATCAAAAGGCCTAAGAGCTTCTTCACAGGCTTGGAAAAAAAGTCCTCAATTTCATTTGAAAAAACAAAAACAAAAGACCCTGAATAGCCAAATCAACCCTGAGCAAAAAGAGCAATAAAGGGGGGATCTCTCTACTAGACATCAAAGTATACTACGGGGCTATATTCATAAAAACAGCTTGCTACTGGCAAAAAA
>VZQC01005527.1:641411-875563 GCA_009823505.1 Rhizomys pruinosus
TTGTACTCATGGATTATCACTTATAGCTAAAAATGAAAAAAAAAAAAACTGAGAGAAAGATGCAGGACAGTTATGGCAGAATGCATGATCTGGGATGGGGTGGGGGTGGGGGGGAGGGAAAGGGAAATAAGCCTGAACTGAATTGGAAAAATGTATGAAATGCACAAAGCATCAATAAAAACTAATTAAAAAAAAATATCAACTCTCCCTCAGGCACCATTGATCAGCTTCCAAAAGGTTTTAGCTAAAATTGTGCCCTCCTGCCTATTTCTCCCATTATTTTTGTGTGTGTGATTGCATTTCTCCCATTATTTTTGTGTGTGTGATTGCATTTGGATGGGCCTTGTGCATGCTGTCCCCATTGCTGTGAGATCATATAAGCAAGGTCCAAGAAACCTGTAAAACTCTTTTTCCTTATGGTCATGCACTTCCTCCTCTGGAGCTTACGCTCTCAATAGAGAAAAGGCCTTTGACAAAATCTAGTATGCGTTAACGTTAAAAGTTTAGAGGGAAATGAACTGGGGAGAACATACCACAACATAATTAAAGATTTATACAACAAACTCACGACCAACATCATAGTAAATGGAGGAAAGTCAGAAACATTCCCATCGAAATCAACAACAGGAAAAAGCTGTCTACTATCTCCATTCTTTTTCAATATAGTGCCTGAAACTATTGATAGAATAATAAGACAACGGAAGGAAATTAAAGGAGGAGTGATTGGAAAAGTAAAGGTTAATATTGTTGTAAAAAGCTTCTAGGATCTGAGATCTCCTGAGAACAGCTGAAGTGCAGGAAGGTAGGGGGGAACTGGGTGCTTCAGCAAGGCTGATTGTTGATTGACTTAACCTAGTTAATCCATTAATCCAGTTGTTTTTGGCTTAATTGGCTTTTGTGGCTATGGGGGTGGAGTTTTCCTCCCAGCTGGTATTAAAGGTAGGGTTGTGTGAGTCTTGAGATCTGAGATCTCCTGAGACCAGCTGAAGTGCTGGAAGGTAGGTAGGAACTGGGTGCTTCAGCAAGGCTGATCTTTGATTGACTTAACCTAGTTAATCCGTTAACACAGTTGTCTTTGGCTTAATTGGCTTTTGTGGCTGTGGTGGCAGAGGTATCCTCCTAGCTGTTATTAAAGAGAGGGTTGTATGAGTCTTGAGATCTGAGATCTCCTGAGACCAGCTGAAACACAGGAAGGTAAGTAGGAACTGGATGCTTCAGCAAGGCTGATTTTTGATTGACTTAACCTAGTTAATCCTTTAACCCAGTTATCTTTGGCTTAATTGGCTTTACTGGCTATGGGGATGGAGTTCTCCTCCCAGCTGGTATTAAAGGTAGGTTTCTGTGAGTCTTGAGATCTGAGATCTCCTGAGACCAGTTGAAGTGCAGGTACCAGGGCACAGGCTCAAGAGCATCCCCCCCTCCGCCAACTGGGATTAGGAAGGAGAAGAATCCCAAGAGAATGGTATTGATCAGATCTTCAACAGAATAATAGATGAAAACTTCCCCAAACTAAAAAACGACAAAACAATACATATACAAGAAGCATGTAGAACTCCAAACAGACAAGATCAGAAAAGAAATTCTCCATGCCACATCATAGTTAAAATGCTAGACAACAAAGACAAAGACAAACTCCTTAAAGCCACAAGAGAAAAACAAGTGACATATAAGGGAAAACCTATCAGAATTACAACTGACTGCTCAATGCAAACTCTGAAAGCAAGAAGAACCTGGAGCAAAGCATTCCCAATGTTAAAGGATGATAGATGACAACCCAGATTACTATACCCTGCAAAAATGTCAATTAGATTTGAAGGAGAGGGAAAAACCTTCCATGACATAAACAAGTTGAAAGAATACATGTCTGGAAAACCAAACATTCAGAGAATACTTGAAGCAATTCAAAGGACAGAAGAAAGGGGCAACCAACCCCAGGCACTTAGAGAAATCAATTAAAGCAGAACTGCAGAAGTAGAAACCTAAACCCACAGATGAGGGATACCATTTGACGTTTGTTTTTCTGGGACTGTGTAATTTCACTCAGCATGATGTCCCCTAGCTCCAGCCATTTTCCTGCAAAAGCACATGATGTCATCTTTCTTTACTGCTGCATAGAACTCCATTGTGTAAATGTACCACATTTTCTCTATCCACTCATCAGTTGAAGAGCATTTGGGTTGGTTCCAGCTCCTTGCTATTGTGAAGATAGCTGAAATAAACATGGCCATGAATGTATCTCTGTGGTGGGGTGAGACTTTAGGGTACATGCCTAGGAGTAGTATGGCTGGGTCGGGTAGCAAGTTCATTCCAAGTCTTCCAAGGGTTATCCACACTACTTTCCATAGTGGCTGCCCGAGTTTACATTCCCACCAGCAGTGGATGAGTGTTTCCATTTCCCAACAACCTCTCCAGCACTTGGTATCATTTGTTTTCTTGAACCTAGCCAGTCTTATTGGAGTAAGATGATATCTTAAAGTGGTTTTGATTTGCATTTCCTTAATGATTAGTGATGTTGAACACTTCTTAATATGTTTCTCAGCCATCTCTAGGTCCTCACTTGTGAAGTCTCTGTTCAGCTCTTTCCTCCATCTATTGAGTGGGTCATTGGGTCATTTGTTTTCTTTCTTCTTTGTTTTTTGAGTAGTTTATATATTCTGGAAATCAATGCTTTATCAGATGTTTCTACAGTGAAGGTTTCCTCCTACTCTGTAGAATGTCTCTTCATTTCCTTGATTGTTTCTTTTGATGTACAGAAGCTTTTGAGTTTGATGAGGTCCCATTTGTCAATTGTCGACCGTAATTCTTGTGCAGCTGCTGTCTGATTTAGGAAGTCTTTTCCTACGCCTATGTCTTGTAGTCTGCTGCCAACTTTTTCTTCTATCACCTTCAGAGTTTGGGGTTTCACGTTGAGGTCTTTAATCCATCTGGAGTTGACTTTTGTACAGGGCGAGAGGTAGGGGTTTAATTTCATTCTTCTACAAGTGGTGATCCAGTTTTGCCAACACCACTTGCTGAAGATGCTGTCTTTTCTCCATTGTGGTTTCTTGGCCCCCTTGTCAAATATGAGATGGCTGAAATTGTATGTGCTCAGATTTGGATCTTCGGTTTTGTTCCATTGGTCAACAGGTCTGTTTTTGTGCCAGTACCAGGCTGTTTTTATGACTATAGCCCTGTAGTATAGTTTAAAATCTGGTATAGAGATCCCTCCTGTGTAGATCTTTTCACTCAGGATTGATTTAGCTATTCGGGGTCTTTTGTTTTTCCAAATGAATTTAAGAACTTTTGTTTCCAAGCCTGTGAAGAAACTCTTGGGGATTTTGATTGGGATTGCATTAAATCTATACAAGAGTTTTGGTAAAATGGACATTTTTACAATGTTAATTTTCCCAATCCATGAGCATGGGAGGTTTTTCCATCTTCTGAGGTCTTCTTCAATTTCTTTCTTTAAGGGTTTAAAATTTTTGTTGTAGAGGTCTTTGGTGTCTTTGGTTAGGTTTGTTCCTAGGTATCTTATTGTTTTTGAGGCTATTGTGAGTGGGAAGGTCTCTTTGAATTCTTTCTCCAGTTGCTTGTTCTTGGTGTAAAGAAAGGCCATTGATTTTCTAAGGTTAATTTTGTATCCTGCCACTTTGCTGAAGCTGTTAATCGTTTCTAGGAGTTTTCTGGTGGAGTTTTTTGCATCCCTTAAGTAAACAATCATATCATCAGCAAATAGGGATAGCTTGACTTCCTCTTTTCCAATTAGTACTCCTTTAATTTCCTTTTCTTGCCTTATTGCTCTAGCAAGTGTTTCAAGCACTATAATGAAGAGGAGTGGTGATATGGGGCAGCCTTGCAGAGTTCCTACCTTTAAAGGGAATGTTTCTGTCATTTCCCCATTTAGGATGATATTGGCTGTGGTTTTCCTGTATATGGATTTGATTACATTGAGGAATTATCCCTCCAATCCAATTCCCTCTAGTACTTTAAGCATGAAGGGATGCTGGATTTTGTCAAAAGCTTTTTCAGCATCATTTGAGATGATGGTGTGTTTTTTGTCTTTCATTCCATTTATGTTTTTGATGATGTTTATTGATTTTTGTATGTTGAACCATCCCTGAATCTCTGGTATGAATTCACCTTGGTCATGATGGATGATCTTCTTGATGTTGGTCTGTATGCGATTTGCCAGTATCCTGTTTTGAATTTTGACATCTGTGTTCATTAGGGAGATGGGTCTATAATTCTCCTTTTTAGTTGTATCTTTGCCTGCTTTTGATTATAGAGTGATCCTGGCTTCATAGAAGGAATTTGGGAGAATTCCCTCTGATTGTATCCTTCTAAACAGTTTCAGTAATAATGGTGTAGGTCTTTTTGAAATGTTTTATAGAATTCTGCCGTGAAGAATTTTATTATTATTTTTTTGCATTTTTATTTTATTTTATATTTTGCATTATATTTTGCATTATTATTGCATCTTCAATTTCTTCATGTATTACGGGTCTGTTTAAGCTGTCGATCTCTTCTTGTTTGAGCTTTGGTGATTCCCAGGATTTCAGGTATTCATCCATTTATTCTATGTTTTCAAGCTTGGTAGAGTATAGGTTTTTGAAGTATTCCAGTATGATTTTCTGCATCATTTACTTGTCTATTGTGATATTTCCCTTTTCATCATGGATTGTATTGATTTGGAGTTCTTCCTTCTTTCTTTTGGTTAGCTGGGCTAGAGGTCTGTCTATCTTGTTTATTCTTTTAAAGAACCAACTTTTGGATTCATTTATTTTTTTTTTGTATTGTTTTCTTTGTTTCTATTTCATTGAATTTTGCTCTGATTTTTGTTATTTCTTCCTGTCTGTTGTGTTTAGGGTTCATCTGTTGTTGCCTCTCAAGTGCTTTTAGCTGTAGTGTTAGATCATTCACTTGTTCTCTTTCTGTTTTTCTAATGTAGGCACCCAGGACTATAAACTTCCCTCTTAGGACTGCTTTAAAGTATCCCATAGGTTTGTTGTGTTGTATTGTCATTGTCATTGAGTTCCAGGAATACTTTTATTTCTTTCTTTATCTCTTCCTTGACCCATTCTTTATTCAAGAGTGTGTTGTTTAGTCTCCATGTGTTCTTGAAGGCAGTAAGGCTTATCCTGATGTTGATGTTGAGCTTTATTGCACTGTGGTCTGATAGAATGCTTGAAATTATTTCAATCTTTTTGTATTTGTGGAGGTTTCTTCTGTGTCTCAGTATGTGGTCGATTTTGGAGAATGTTCCATGGGGTGCTGAGTAGAAAATGTATTCTCTGGTATTAAGGTAGAGAGACCTCTACCAAATTATCCCACCTTAATGAGGTCCATTTGGTGTATCATATCATTCATTTCAGATGTCTCTCTGTTTATTCTTTAATTAATTTAATTTAATTTAATTCTGTCGACATATCCAAAGGACTCAGTGGGGTATTGAAATCCCCTACTATGAGTGTACTGTGGTTAGTGTGTGTCTTGTGGTCCTGGAGAACTGTCTTTATAAAGTTTGGTGCACCAGAATTTGGGGCATATATATTCATAATTGTGACATATTCTTGGCAAATTGTTCATTTGATAAAAATGTAATGGCCTTCTTTGTCTCTTCTGATTTCTTTTAATTTGAAGTCTATTTTGTCTGATATTAAAATAGCAGCACCCGCTTTCTTTTGGGTACCATATGCTTGGAATATTTTTTTCCATCGTTTCACTTTAAGGTGGTGCCTGTCCTTGAAGGTAAGATGTGTTTCTTGTAGACAGCATATCGATAAATTCTGTTTACTAATCCAATGTCCCAGTCTATGTCTTTTAATTGGGGAATTTAGTCCCTTAATATTTAAGGTTATGACTGACAGGGTTGTGTTGTTTCCTTTTGCCTTATTATCCATTTGCGGTTTGAGTTTAGGTTTCTACTTCTGCAGTTATGCTTTTATTGATTTCTCTTTCTAGGTGCCTGGGGTTGGTTGCTCCTTTCTTCTGTTCTTGGAATTGCTTCAAGTATTCTCTGCAGGGCTGGTTTTCCAGACATGTATTCTTTCAACTTGTTTATTTCAAAGAAGTTTTTTCTCTCTCCTTCAACTATAATTGCCATTTTTGCTGGGTATAGTATCCTGGATTGGCATCTATTGCCCTTTAACACTGGGAATGCTTTGCTCCAGGTTCTTCTTGCTTTCATAGTTTGCATTGAGAAGTCAGTTGCAATTCTGATAGATTTCCCCTTATATGTCACTTGTTTTTCTCTTGTGGCTTTAAGGATTTTGTTTTTGTTTTGGGTGTCTAGCATTTTAACTATGTTGCAGCATGGAGAATTTCTTTTCTGATCTTGTCTGTTTAAAGTTCTATGTGCTCATTGTATTTGTATTGGTTTGTCTTTTTTTAGTTTGGGGAAGTTTTCATCTATTATTCTGTTGAAGATCTGATAAATACCATTCTCTTGGGATTCTTCTCTTTCCTCTATTCCTATGATGTGGAGGTTTGATCTTTTCATAGTGTCCCACATTTCCTGGTTGTTCGACTTTTGTGTATTTTTAAAATTTAAATAACCTTTACTTGAGGTTTTTAGTTGTTCTGTGTTATCTTCCAGGTCTGATATTCTTTGTTCTGCTTCCTCCATTCTACTTCTGAGGCTTTTTCCATTCCTTTCCTCTTGATTGGATGAGTGTTTGATTTCCTTTTTCATTTCCTCTTCTGATTTCTTTAGTATTTCTACTTATTTTTGGAGCTTCTCAATCTCTTCCTGTAGCTCTATGCTTCGCTGCTTGGTTTTCTTATCTTTTTCAGCATGGGAGCTTTTCAGTGTTTCTACTTCCTTCTGGAGTTTGTCATTCTCTCTCTCTAGGTCCTTCTTGAGTTCTTCATTCTCTTAGTTCTTTGATTTGCTCTTTATAATCTTGTAGTTCTTTAAATATCTTCCCAATTGTGTTTCTGATATCTGTGTCCTGGGGCATCCCCAGAGTGATCCCCCTGTAGGAATCTTCCATAGGGTTGGTAGAGCTTGGTGCAGAATTATGCCGCCCCTTTCCAGTGTTGTCTCTTCTTCTTGTTCCTGGCATATGGGATTCTCCTTGCCTGTATTCCAATGTGAGTCCTAAATGCTTCTTCACTCTGTTGAAGGCTTGCTTTGTTTGCCTC
Organism: Rhizomys pruinosus; assembly: GCA_009823505.1. NCBI lineage: Eukaryota > Metazoa > Chordata > Mammalia > Rodentia > Spalacidae > Rhizomys > Rhizomys pruinosus. The sequence continues at coordinate 648,534 of VZQC01005527.1, forward strand.
CTTCAGATGCCTTCCTAATCCCAGTTGATGGGGCTGGGGGTGGGGGGGCTCTTTAGCCAGTGTCCTGTACCTGCACTTGAGCTGGTCTCAGGAGATCTCAGATCCATGACTTAAAAGTCTTAAGTGTAGGCATGTTCCTTTTATGCCAGCTCTCAGGAGACAGAAGCAGAGTATCTCTGTGTTCGGGGCCACTATCATGTACAGAGCAAGGGTTAGAAGAAGAACTTGTTTCAATAAACCAAACCACCAACCAATTATCCAACCAACCAACAAACAAACACACCAACACAAATCCTTTAATGTTAGTTATCCCTCCTAATCGACTCTTCTTTATCCTGCAGTCCCATCCCACACCCCATTTAACCCTTCCATTAATCCATTCCCCCCCCCTTATATCACTGCATTCTATCTGTTCCCACTTCGCCTCCCTTAACTATTTCCTTGATCTCTAAAGACTTTTCAATTAAAACACACATATCTAATGATTTCTAGATACCTTCCACATATGAGACAAAACTTGCAAGACTGATCTTTACGGGTATGAATTATGTCACTGAGGATGATAGTTTATAGCTCTATTCATTTACGTGAAAATTTCATAATTTTGTTTTCTCAAGAATTGAATAACATTCTGCTATGTAATACTGTATATTTTCATTATTCATGCATCTGCTGATGATCATCTACTTTGTTTCTATCTCTTAGGTATTATGAATAGAGCAGAAATAAAAATTGATGAGAATGTATCATATCTCTGTAGTAGGTTAAAGGGTTCTTTGGATGCAAGCCCAAGGGTGATATAGCTAGATTGTTTGGGAGATCTCCTTCTTGCTTTTAGAGGAGTGTCCTCATTGATTTTTATGGTTGCTGCTCCAGTTTTCACTCTCACTAGCAGTAAATAGGTGTTGTCCTTTCCCACATCATCACCAGCATATTTAATAATTTCCCTAGCCATTATGACTAGGGTAAAGTAAAAATCACACCATATTTTTAATTTTAATTTCTCTGATGACTACATTTATGATCATTAAAAAGAAAACATGTTTAGGGGCTGGAGAGATGGCCTAGCGATTAAGAGTGCCGACTGCTCTTGCAGAGGACCCAGGTTCGATCCCCAGCATCCACATGGTGGCTGAGAACCTTCTGTAACTCCAATTCCAGGAGAACTCCAGTTCCAGGGGAATCTGACACCCTCTTCTGACCTACGCGGCATTGCACGACACAGGTGCACAGACCTGCATACAGACAGTACATCCATACATATAGAAAATAAATAAATAAAATTAAAAAAAAAGAAAAGAAAACATGTCTCAACTCTTTGCTTTTCCTTTTTTGAGAACTTTCTTTGTAGTAACTTTTTCCAGCCCTTAATAGGGGTGTTTGGTTTCTTTGATGTGTACTTTTTATTTAGGATTCTGCATACTCTGGGCTGGGCTCTAACACTCTGTAAGATATACAGTTGGTAGCAAATTTTTCCTATTCTCTACCACTTCACTTACTTGATTGTGTCCTTTGCTGTACGAGGCATTTTACTGTTATGCGAACACATTTATCAGTCATTGGTCTTAAGGCCTGTGCTATCCAGGGTCCTGCTGGAAAAGTCCTTTCCCGTGCTTATAAGTTTCAAATTATTGCCTACTTTGTCCTCTATCAACTTCAGGATATCATGACTTATGTTGGAGTATACATTTGGAGTTGGATTTTGTACCAGGTGGGAGATATGGATCTAGATGTATTCTTCTAGATGTTACAACCCCATTTGACTATATATAAAGGTCTTATGCATCTCAGTACTCCTTAATGATGCTTACTCTATGCCTTAAACCTACTATTTAAATAACCATTGCTTATTCTTTCTTTTGATCCCTTTTCTGGGACCAGCTACAATTGGTGGCTTTTTCTTCTTATGCAGTTTAGAAACTTACCAATGCTATGATGCTGCATATATTCAGAGTGAGTCTTATCTGAATTAACTTAGTAAAATTACTCACAGACATACCCAGTGGTTAGTCTCTTTGGTGATCTTAAGTCCTGTCAGTTTGAAAATCATTGTTAAACTTCACATATGCTATTAAATTTATGAATGTGTTTTGTAAATATAAAAATATTTTGATTTGTATTTTATATTTATATTTAATAAGTTGTGTGGTTCATACTGTTGTATTGAATAATTTTCTCTAATCCAACATCACGAAGATTTTTCTGCTATTTGTTCTAATGGAGTTTTAATGTGATAAGTATTAAAATTAACTGTGTAACATTTTGTGTATGGGAAGGGCACTAAATAAATCATTTCTGCCTAGGGATATCTAATGACCTAAGCATAAAGGTTTCTAAAAAAAATCTACCTTTTCCCAATGAATTTTCCAAGCATCTTAGTGGAAAAACTCAGCTTGAGTAGAAAGTGACACATCTCACAGACTACGAATATCTATGCATCATTTGTTTTCTGTAAAAAAGCCATATTTTTGAGGGAATAAATGAAGAAAATGAATGACGCAGCACTGGTAGTCCTTTCATGTGCTTAGTTCTTCTAATAGCATGGTAATCTGGGATTCGTTCAAAAGTATAATCAAAGTTTATTGCCTAGTTATTTGGCATTAACAGCATACAAGTTAGGACAGAAAAAAACATGTGAAAAATAATTTTTCAAAATAATGATTTTTTTGTTAATATTACTTTCATAAAGAAAAGTTTGTAGGTTCTATTTACTTATTCACTATTTTTTGTGTAATAAATACAATGTAACTTTATTGTAATATGTTAATTTTTAATTCTACTTTATCATCTCCATTTATTAGTTTAATCATATGATGACACAGTTTTAAATAAGAGCTTTAGTTAATATGGTAATCAGTAGCTAGGTTATATTAGAGAGTGCTTTCTGAACTATTTTTGCAAACACCTGCCATGTGAGAGATAGTACCCAACCTGAGATATTCCTCAGGGAATGGAAGGTGAATCTTTAATATTGCTAGTGAGCAAACTGACTCTGAACTACTGTTATAGCAGCTTAATGGTTCCCAGTGGGAGATAGTTACAGATTTTTTTCTTTCTTACATGCTGATTGGAGTAAATTCATGCTTGCACCCATGTCATATACAGAGATTTCTTTTGGAATGAGCCTTTCACAGATAGAATAATTAAGTGCTATACATAAAGTAGACTAGAGAAAGAAGAAAAGAAATGTGATTTCTGGCTGAAATCCCAGGATTTGAAACACAAGGCAAATAAAAATGAATGTGGGAAATCAAGTATAAGGATAAAATCCAGTAAAAATGTCAAATACAACAATGAGAAACAAAGAAATAAAAAAATAGAACTCAAAAGAAACAAAACAAATTAAATATAAGCATAACAGATACAGTTTTTGGTGAATATATGAATTTGATAAATGGGGAAGATTGCAGGAGTCCTGGACCCATTTTCTACCCATTTTGAAGTAATTGCTTTCAATGGTTCCACTTAGTCTGATTCATGTTTTGGATGTGTAAAGCATTGTGACCAATGAACAGTAACACATATAAAAATAAATCCTTGAATATTTAAGGTTACATACTCATTATTCATGGATCCCTGCTCAATGTTTCTATGTAAATGTCTATATGAATATATACTTGATAGATAGATCAACAATATATATGTAAGAATATATATATATATATAATATATTATATATGTGTGTATGTGTGCATGTGTGTCCCATGCCAGAGTAACTAAGATCTCCCACTAACCAAATAATTCCACAACAAATTTTGACTTACAGAATCATGACCAAGTTCATTGATTATTGGAAATAGAGAGATGGCTCAATGATTAAGAATTATTTTTTTTGTCTTTTTGAGACAGGGTCTCCCTGTAACTCCAACTGTCCTGGAACTCAATCTGTAGACCAGGTTGGCCTTGAACTTAAGAATACGACACCCTCTTCTGACCTCCGCAGCATTGCACGACACGGGTGCACAGACTTGCATGCAGACAGTGCATTTATACACATACAAAAATAAATAAAAAATAAAATAAAAAAAAGAATTATTATTGCTCTTTCAGAGGAACTGAATTTGATTCCCAGAACCCATCATGAAGCTCATCGCAAGCTGAAACTCCAACTCTAGTAAATCCAGAACTTCTGGCCTCTTTGGGCATGCACATATGAGGCATACATTCACACACAAATACAGATACACACATACATGCATATGTAAATAAAAATAAAGGATGAAAAATTACTGAGTTAAGCCACTAAATTTTGTGATTATTTGATATACAACAAATGCCTAGTGATACAAGGGTTGTATTTTCAGGAAATATGATTGAATACTGTACATATTTTAAAACCAATGTTTAGGATTTTTACCATGATCCAAGAACTCATCACTTTAACCTAATCTATGCATTAATAACTTTATCAATTGTTTTACTGTGGCTTAAGTAGTGATAATATACCTATAGGAATATCGAGTGTTGTACTTTATAATATTTTTATTTTCTACCTAGAACTCATTCTTGCTTTATAAGGAAAGGCAAGTATTTGGGGTAGGAGAGAAGGCTCAGGGATTAACAGCACTGATTGATCTTCCATAGGACCCAGACTCAGATCTCAAAACCTGCATGACAGCTAACAGAAGTCTGTTTCTATAGTTCCAGAGGATTCGACGTCCTCTTCTGACCTCCATGCCCATTGCACAATATGGGCGCAATAACATACATGTAGGCAATACACTTATATGCGTAAAATAAAAGGAATAAAGAAAAATTTAAAGACAGAAAAATAAGTATTTCTACAATTTTATGCATAAGCAAAATTGGCTTAGAAACTATTCCTAATTCCAGGATTGAAATAAATGAACAAAAATAATAATGATGATGGCTGCATGCCACAATTGCTACCGTTTCCACCTGCAAAATATTAATTCTATCTAGCCTAAGAATATCACTGTCATTTTATTAAATCAGATACTTATATTAGAGGAAAAATAACTTAATACTTGAGTTTCTTCAAAGACCTAGAAGAAATAAATGGATTCCAAAATTATGTATTTACCAAATAATAGAGGAGAATGAATGCCCATGTGTCAGGTTTACCAGTCATTTTATGAATCTAGGATTATGTCAAAACAAACCATCTCATAACATATTATGAAATAACCACTGTATTTTTCACAAGTGAGTTTGTGTGCAATATGGATGCATACTTCAGCAGTAAATCACTTTCATGGTTATGTGCCCACTCCCCTCATTTTTCCCTAACTATATTCCTTCAGTAATACCTCCTTGAAAATAATTTCAAATCTTTTGAATTTCAAGACTAGTTGTATGAATCATCATGGGAATAAAATTTTCTTATAAGTTATAGTCAATTGGGAAAATGTAATACAAGAATTAGAGAAAAAGAGAAAAGAACAGAGAATGAATACAAATATGTCATTGTAAGTCAATATTTTAATAAGTAACAAAATATTAAACTCATGCTCTGCTACAAAGTGAAAAATATGGAATGTGCAGAAATATCAGAACGTGTAAAATATATGAGTCAATGTATGTGTATATAATTTTGTTTTTATTTGTATTCATTCTTTTCCTGGATAGGTGCAACGACCTCTACTGAAAAATGCATGAAATGTTATACATAGAAAAAACATTTTTCTCCAAGCCTGTCTCTGGGTTCTATCCAAAAAGACAACTAGTGACACTCTTAAATATCATTTTAAAGAAATGTATGCGTTCTTAGATTTCACATTTTCTTTTTATTTGTCCAGAGAATACTTTTTCTGTGCCAAAAAGCCAAACTTACGTTTTTTTTCAGTAGGATTTGATGAAACAACATCATAGGACTTCTATGGTTTTGATTTAATCAAGAAAAGCAAAAATGAACTCCTCTTACACCCTCAAAGCTTATAAAATCCATACAGCAATTGTTCCAGTGCCCTGCATGTTTTATATATACATCTTTCTGGTCATTCTGTTTTTGACCTCAGCAACTAAAGGAATCTCAGAAGCTGTCAAAATAAGCTGTCCTATGAACTAAATCACACGCACAAAAATACATTTAAGCTATCTTGAAAAGTTTCATTGTTTTCTCAGAACAAACTTTAATAACATAATGCTTATTTCTTCGTACTGCAGATTTAATACATTTCATTAGCAGTTAGAGATGTTTGAGAAATTCTACTATTTCTAATTTGCAAGAAAATTATTATTCCAGGGTAGCTGTGGTGGTATGTGCCTAAAATCCTACCCTTGAAGATTTAGAAAGGAGAAGGGTGCAAGAGGCTCAAGAGTGTAAAGCCAGCTTGGACTACTGTGAGATAGTGGCATATAAAAACAAGAAAGAATGGAAAGAAGGAAGGGAGGAAGGAAGGAAGGAAGGAAGGAAGGAAGGAAGGAAGGAAGGAAGGAAAGAAGGAAGGAAGGAAGGAAGGAAAGAAGGAAGGAAGGAAGGAAGGGAATAATGAAGGGGAAGAGGGAGGGAGGAATAAGGAAAAATGGAAGGAAATAAAATAAGGTAAGAAGGAAGGAAGACAGAAGACAAGGAGAGAAAGAGTAAAAAAATTAGCAATTATTCCAAGCTGTGTCTTTCTTAGCTGTCAAATGATGTAACCTTGTTTCCTACTATGTGACACCTTATACTTTCAGCTGGAATCATCTACTTGGACAAGCCAACTGATGCTGATGTCTGCCCTGATCATGGGACTTTCTTTGTTCAATGGATTACTGGAATATAAGTGGAAATCATGTGAGGTGGATCTAGGCTAAATGTTCAAGGATTATTATATGACTGTGCCTTTGATATCGCTTTTCCTCCTGAAAATAACAAGACACATATAATGACTATTTATTGTTTTTGTGTTTTCTTGTTTCTAGATGTGGGAAAAAGTTGATTCATCTCACATACAGTATTGAGATATAGAACCCATTGACAACTAGTAACTCTCATGAGTATAACAAAGGAAATAAAGTTGACTGATACAAAATACTAATAATATAATTTCAATAAGCCTGAATTTATTTGTTACAGGTGCACAAACTTGCATGCAGAGAGTATATTCATACACATACAGAAATAAATAAAATTAATTAAAAAATATTAATTATGTAAGTATAACATTTCAATATATGTGAATGAGTCTGTGAATTCTATTTCATTTTATTTAACCATCTGTGCAAAGGCAATTGTATTTGCCGTTTTGTTCATGTTCTATTTCTATTGAAATTGTCAGTGTGAAATCTGTCCAAATTTAATTATAAATATATCCTTCAATTCAAACTGATATCAAAAAGGTAGCTCAAAGCTGGGCATGGTGGCACACGCCTTTATTCCTAGCACTTGGGAGGCAGAGGCAGGTGATCTCTGTGAGTTCAAGGCAAGACTTGTCTACATAACGAGTTACAGACCAGCTGGGGCTACATGGAGACCCTGCCTCAAAAATACCAAAACAAATTTTTTAATAATTTGTTAATCATATAAAACAATGTTTCATGTATATGTATGTACATAAAATTGAGTCATCTAATCTGATAATAAAATGGATAGTGCTAGAAATTATAGTTGATTACAAAGTTGTTTTAAAGCAGTGCTTTCTTCACTATGGCTTACTATGAAAATTTACATGTGTACATAGTCTAGCATACATCAGATATAATTCACTACTGTTAGAATGTTTTAAAAATAGTAAAAATAAATATTAACTCCAGTAAAATGGTGGAGAATTATTTACTAAAGGTAAATATTGTTTCCTTAAAACCAACAAATCATGGTGCTTTATCTTGCAATTTTCCCATATTTTGAAAAATTAAATATATATCATGCATTATTTCAAAAAGGCTATCGTTGCATCATGAAATTTATTTAGAAATAGAAATAGATGCTGTTGAATTTAACGATCTCAATTTAACTATATTTAAGATATATACTGATAAATACACACTATTTGTTGGTATCTATATTGGCACAACTGTGATTAGTTTAGCTAGAGGTGTGAGTTTTTATTTCAATGACTCTACTACAGTACGCATGTATCTTTGTGGAAGAAAAATGATGAATATTCAAAATATAGTAATTTAAGTAATAAAATGCACACCAAAGTGCCATTTTTTTTCTGGTTTGCAATGCCTCCAACGAATACTTAGTGAATAATTACCTAAGTCCCTATGCAGATAGGGACTATTTTAGAAATTCACTCAATTCTGCTGCAGTATAGACAGTCAGGAGTAGTGCAGGAAGAGTGGGGGAACTGGTTTGGGAGGAAAGAAGAACCTAGCTTGTCTTTATTACCTTTAGAACCATAAGTCTTGTATATTCTCAAATTCCTTACAAGACCATCAGGTCATTAATACATATTAATATGTATATATTAATAATACATTTTAATATTTTATTTATTAGCTTTATTTTATGTGTATGAGTGTATTGCCTGTAAGTCCCCTGTGTTTTGCAATGCCTGTGGAGGTAAGAAAATGGCCTCAGATCCCCTTGAACTGGAGTTATGGATGATTGTTAACCACCATGTGGTTGTTAGAGAATGAATCTAGGTCCTCTGCAAGAAGAGTCAGGACTCTTAGACAATGAACCATCTTTCCAGCCCCCACCTAACATATACTTAAAGACCTTTCAGATAAGGCAGCAGTAACATGGGTGTCAATAGAACAGAAAGATCAACAATGGGAAAAGTCTGAAAAACATTGATCTAGAAATCAGAAAAGCATATGATCTGGAGTTTAAATCAGTAGAGTGAGCTTAAGTTCTATGGTAAATATACATGTATAGATAACTTTGTATATTCCAGATTAAATAATAACCATTAACTCTTCTATTACACACACACAAACACACACACACACACACACACACACACACAATCTACCTAACCTGAAAAGAGATATGGGTTTGGCATCAGTTCAGTGTAGTGAGCAACTTAAGGATATGTTTACACAAATTTGAATTCTTTGTATAGCATGTAGTAATAAATATTTTGCTGGCCTACTCTATTTTAGTTTAGTAATATATTGAAAAAATATAGGATAGGGAGCAGACCCTTCACATTCATATGAATTGTCCACCCACAATTATGGAGTTCATATCTTCCTTACATCTTCTGAGGTACCAGTTCACATATTATGTGCAGTGTCCTGGAGAGACCTACTCATATCCACATTTGCCCTTGAACTTAAACACACTAATTTTATTCCCTCTAGAAAAGTTTCTAAAACCTGTTAGTGCTACTCTTGGGTGAGAATTTCTATATTTTTCTGGTTGACGACTTTTTGGCAATAAACTGAAATGTAAAATTATTTCTGCTTTATTTTAATGATGTAATCCAATGACTACTAACTGTAATTTGGGGTAAATATCTTAAACTGTCTTGATCTAAACTGTCTTGATCTTAAACTGTCTTTCCTAATATTCATTATGAAACAATAAATAATTTAAAAGGTTATGTCATAATTTTCTAATCCAAGAAATCCACGATTGTAATACTGAATTTGAACAGTCACTAGGCATACAGTGGGAAGTTTGTGCAAAGGGATATAAACCATCGCCACAGAATTACAATATTGCAAGAGAGAAACAAATGTTTGCTATATAAGATAATGAATAACATGGGTTATATTTCATGAGCAGAATATGGGTGTCTGTTTTGGTCCTGAAAAGGAAAAATTCATAGTAATTAACAGTTGAAAAATGTTCCTTGGCTGGCAAGATGTTTTCTCTGCATTCACTTAAGGTGTCACATCTAGAATTTTCATCCTTCATAGTCAAATTGCAAGATGGATATTTGAAGTTAATGAAGGGGTATTGAGAATCCTACATCTTGTAGTCCTACATTCTAAGAAATGAAATTTCATTGTTGTAGCTGAAAAATGATGTTGGGCAGGGTGGTACATACCTTTAATCCCATCACCTGGGGCTATAGGGAGATCCTGTCTCAAAAAGAAAAAAAAGTATGATTGCCATTCAAACTTCTCAGAGGAGTATACTCTTTAAGACATATAAAATAATTAGTTTCTCACTTTTTTCTATAGTGTGTCATGTTATAAATATGCCCAAGTTCTCCTTGCCTTCCATCAATAAAGGCATATTTTACTGACTGAAAGCTGTTGGTAAAATAATAATTTGGAAGTTGAAGGAGTTTAAGGATGTACTAGTGTTCTCCGTACTTACTCTTCTGTTGTGTTCTGTGGTGTACAGGTTCTGCTGTAGATGTGTCATATAAGGCTGGGCATCTCTCAGATATATATTCTTTGCGTGTGACCAGTTACGGAACTCTGGAATTGCCTCCATATGTTGCAGAAAGACACTTCTTTGAGGAGTAGTGTATGGTATACTTGTCTGTAAATATAGGTTCCATACATAGCATACAGCAAGAAAGTTCATTTGTCTAGGGATATGACAAAGATAGGTTTTCTCTAGGATCTAAGACACTTCTAGCCATGTGTATTTGGCTATATTTACAGTGCCACAAATGGCTTTCCTCCTATTAAGAGGGCTTTAATCCAATTAGACAACTGTTGAGTACCCCATATATAAAAGTATCACTACTGCACCAATAGAGATAGTTTGCTGTGCTAGGCATTGTGGTTCAAAGCTGGGTGAGTGATTTGTTTTCTTGTCCCTTAGTTGCTTGCCTAGAATCCTCTAAATCTATGAGAGCTAGTCTTCAGGAAGGAGGCTTCTAGGTTAGATACTTCTCTATTGATCCAAGTTTTATATGGAAAGTTATGTCCTGAAATCAGCAGTAGGGTTTTATCTTCCAAATTCCAGGAGGTAATCAAGGGCTGTGGAAATAGCCTGTGTTATTGTTTGAACATCCTGACCATCAACTCCAAAGGACGTTTCTCCTTGTCTGGTACTGTGTTCTTGTTATATAGCCTCCATGTATACACATGCACTTATATTTGGATATTGTATGCACATTTTTCCAGTGTGTTTTTCATTTAATATATTTGCCTCTCATCATCTAAAATTTATCTTTTTCCACCTCTTTCCCTGTCTAACTTTCCTCATCCCTCCCCATTTAAAGTACCTCTGATTTTCCCCATTTCCTGTTTGTTAATATCTGTCTCCTACTATATGCTCTATATCCACTTCTTGAAGACACCTATTTTCTCCATTTTCCCCTTGATAACATTTGATTCCCACTAACCTTTCTCTTGTACTTTTTCTTTCCCTTTACCTCCATGCTTCCTTTCCATTTTCCTGGCTCCTGTTGGAACATCAGGATATATATCAATATAAAAGATTGGTGGTAAGATCCACAAATGAGGGAGATGATATGTTGCTTGTTTTTCTGAGTCTTTATTACTTCAATTAGTATAACAATTTCTAGTTCCATCCATTTAACTGAAAATTTGCTCTTTTCTGTTGTGTAAATGTACCACATTTTCTTTATCAACTCTCTAGGTGAGAGGCATTTTAGGCTATTTCCATTTCTCAGGTATTGTGAAAAGAACAGCAACAAACATGGACACACAGTGTCATTACAGTAGGGTGAGTAATTTGAGTGTATGCCAAAAAGTGGTAAAACTGTATCATATGGTAGATTCATTTTTAGTTTTTTTTTAATTTATCATTATTATTAATCTATTTCCATACATCATACATCATTTCTCACTCGAAGTTAGAGTCACTTCCCTTTTGAGGCCCCCCACACCACCTGAGTTCCTGCACTCTGCCATACATGTCTTGCCTCTTTTTCTGAGTCTTTTCAGAGTTTTTGGTTTTGTTTTGTTTGTTTGTTTGTTTTGGTTTGTTTGTTTTGGTTTTGGTTTTCCAAGCAGAGGCTTATTGTTTTGGGGAGAAGTTCACTATTGCAGTCTTTTCCCCCCACTGTTTTGTTGTTGTTCTCTCCAGCTTGCATATACATATCACCTGAGTTGGAGGATTTTATTTTTTTGCTAAAAGATATCATGATTTCCTTAAGGAAGTCTTTGAAGGTTCGTCCTCCTTGACAAACCCAAACAACCCTCAATCTTGCCCTTGTGGTACTCACTGGACTCTTCCCCCCCGCATGGTCAACCAAATGAGGTCCAGTAAGCATACATCCTGTCTTGATCTTTGTGTACCGTCCTCCATGATGCAACCTGGGTAACCCAACAATGGCAGTCTATACTCTGAAGAAGCTGAAATCCCAGTAGTTGCTTAGTCTACAAGCTGGATGTCTTAGTAGTCCCCATCTGGCATTGAAATCTAGGAAGATTCTTGGAGAGTCATGAGTCTTCAGTCCATATTGGAGGGTTAAAAAAGCTGTGTCTCATGTCTTCGAAGAATGGCAAGAGCAGTTGCAAAAAAACAAACAATCCCCCAAAACACAAGGGACCCCTGAGAACCACATCCTCAACTGACCTTGAGAAAACAAAAACCTTGGTTAATCTGGGCTGGGTGGCCTTAAGCATTCCAAAAAAAAAAAAAGGAGCCTTTTTCAGCTTTTTTTTTTTTTTTTGAGACAGGGTCTCCTTTAGTCCCAGCTGGCTTGGAGCTCACTATGTAGACCAAGCTCTCCTTGAACTCACAGAGATGGACCTGCCTCTGCAGTGTGGGGATTAAAGACATGCACATTTTTAGTTATTTAAGAGTTCTTCTGATATACACCTGTGTCATAAAGACCAAAAAAAAAAAAAAAACTTCTTTCAACAGGGGTTGCATGAGTTCGCAATACCAGCAGCACTGAATGGGGATTTCCCTTTCACCACATACTTGCCAGATTTGGTCCTTGTTCTCTTGATCTTATTCAGTCTGACTGGAGTAAGATGAAATGTTAAAACTGTTTTCATTTGTATTCCACTAATTAGTAACAATGCTAAGCACTTTTACTTACTTTTTATTTCTTTTTTTCTTCCGTTACTTCTTTTTTATTCATTTTTTAACAATAAGAAGTAATAATTTATGAGTACAAGCATCCTTCATGTAAATCCAATTCGCAAGCAGTTGTGCCCAAACCCACACAGCCCAAGGGTCCCACCATCTATCTGGGGGGGGCTTGTATGTTCAATAAAGTTGATCAAATAAGTGTCCAGTCTATATTGCTGTAGTTTCACCATTCACCCCAATTGCAGCCCTTACATTCTACGATGCCCCTCTTCCACAGATTGTTCCCTAGGCTTAGAAAAAGGGCACAGGTGGACGAGAAGCAAAACAGTCTACTTTCTCTGGAGCTGTCGTTTTGGACTCTGGTCAATTCTGGCTGTTCCCTTTCATGGGCTGACAATTTGTCCAGGAATAACCTTTCAATCCCACTAATGAAGCACAAGCAAGTAGATATTTAGGTATTTAAACAGTACTAATTGTTATGGTAGGTTACTTTGGTATAGACACAGATGATTGGATGGCATGTTAATCCATAAATTATGTTTTTTCTGTAATATATGACAGGGTCTTACTGTGGCTTATAACATCTCCTAACCACTAGGGGTTGTAAGCTTGTGACATCAGCTATGGTTTATTCCTCCAAAGAGAGAGCTAATAGCCAATTAGATTTGGGATATACAGGCATGTGGCTGCCACTGCTGAACAGTATTTCCAGGCAGGTGAGGTGTAGTTGGTGCTGACAGAGAAGACTTGCTTGACAAATATAAGGAGACCTATATTTGCTTTATTGGTTTAGTGGCCTTTGGTAACACTCTCTGGTATTCCAGAGACCAACTGTACACTTGCAAGTGCAGTCTCAATACATCTTTCCCATGCTTACATCAGGTCTCCAACAGCAGGGCCTTACTACCTCTCTTCTTGCAGGTATCCCAGTTTACAGGCAAGAAGCCATTACCTTTTGGGGGGCTTGGATCCGCTGGCGAACATCTCTTTAGTAGAATTATCCATTGCTGATATCAGAGCTCTCCTGCATTAATACATTTTGCAAAATTGCACAGCTTAAGGAGACTTTAGTATTATATTTGGTTATGAATAGAGAATACTCCTTTACACAGTTCCTATGTCTATTAGTCAATTAAAGAAGGCAGTTTTACCATTTTAAAATTTTTTTATTTATTTTTCTCTATGTGTATGAATGTACTGTCTGCATGCAGGTCTGTGCACCCATGTTGTGCAATGCTGCAGAGGTCAGAAGAGTGTGTCAGATTCCCCTGGAACTGGAGTTCTCCTGGAATTGGAGTTTCAGACAGTTCTCAGCCACCATGTGGGTGCTGGAGATCGAACCTGGGTCCTCTGTAAGAGTGGTCGGCGCTCTTAACCGCTAGGCCATCTCTCCAGCCCCACGGTTTTATAAGAGATTACCTCTATAACAGTTGGCTCCAATTTACAGTTAGAGAACGACCTCATCATCATCATATTCCTCCTTGTTCTATGAAGGACAGGTAAGAAAGTCTCTCGTATTAAGGCTTTGCAACACCTAGAAGGTAAGTTTCATTAGGTCTCATTATAATTAGTTCTTACAAGTAGGATCCACAGAGGGGTTTGATGCCTGTAGCAGTCTGAGGCTTTTCTTCCTTTCAATCTTCATATGGGCCAACCTTTTTGCTGGCACTTCCTGGTACATCCTACAAAATGCAAAGCTGTATCTTTTCTTTCTCAGCCATTAAGTTGGTGACATTTTGACCTGTGGGTACATACAAATCTTTCTCGTAGTTAGTTTTAACATTTAAATTGCAAAGTTTTTGACCAAAAGGTTTCATATCTATCTGTATCCCCCTTTTTATTTTAGGTTTATGTTTTTTGACCCATGAGTCTCAAAAAGGCAGTTGTAGTTCACATACCTATAGGAAGGAATCAAGACACAGATTTCATCAAATTCACCCAAGCTGTTTTGGGTGACTGTATGTCAGTAACTTGGGAAGCAAACTTAATTTCATAAGTTAAATCATCCTATAGGTAAAAGAGAATGCTGCAAGGTGATACTGTACAACAGAAAAATTATAGAGAACATTTGTATGTGCCAATTCCAAAGTCATTGTTATAAAGATTTTAAGTAAAACAAATGTGAACAGCAACAATTTATATTTCCAAATTAACTGAGGTGCATTACCATTTTTTTTTTTATTAATTTTATTTAGTTCTGTATGTGTGTGAATGTACTGCCTGCATGCAAGTCTGTGCACCCGTGTCGTGCAACGCCGCGGAGGTCAGAAGAGGGTCTCGGATTCCCCTGGAGCTGGAGTTCTCCTGGAATTGGAGTTTCAGACGGCTCTTGGCCGCCATGTGGGTGCTGGGGATCGAACCCGGGTCCTCTGTAAGAGCAGTCGGCGCTCTTAACTGCTAGGCCATCTCTCCAGCCCCGGTGCATTACCATTTTTATCAGATCCTTTAAACCAATGTTGTTTAATATACACATATTTACTTTTAATAAGTCCTAAAACACCACGTAACTTGTAGACAGAGTCTGGGCAAAATTGGATACTTGTTGAACTCACGTCACTTAAATATACATTAATCGAATATAGACCCGTGTCCGTCTCCCACCCCTCCCACCCCTACTGATTCATGATTTCAGTCAGTTTTCTGATGCAGTCTTTCTGTTGTTATTCTTTTAATATGCATCCCTCTTGACAAGAAATATTTACAACTGGGTTATTGGCACTAGCATCCACATATGAGGGATACCATTTGTCGTTTGTTTTTCTGGGACCGTGTTACTTCACTTAATATAATATCTTCTAGCTCCATCCATTTACCTGCAAAGTTCATGATGTTGTCTTTTTTCATTGTGGTTGTTTGTTTCTTTTTTACTTTATTATTATAATTTTTTTGGTCTTTTTGAGACAGTGTCTCTCCCTGTAGCTCCGGCTGTCCTGGAACTCTCTTTGTAGACCAGGCTGGCCTTGAACTCACAAAGATCTGCCTGCCTCTGCCTCCCAAGTGCTAGGATTAAAGGCGTGCACCACCACCAGCCAATGCTGTCTTTCTTTACCGCTGCATAGAACTCCATTTTGTACATGTACCACATTTTCTCTATCTACTTGTCAGTTGAGGGGCATTTGGGTTGGTTCCAGCTTTTTGCTATTGTGAACAGAGCTGCAATAAACATAGCTGTGCATGTATCTTTGCAGTAAGATGAGTCTTGTGGGTATATACCCAGGAGTGGTATGACTGGGTCAAATGGAAGGCTCATTTTGAGTCTTCTAAGGGTTCTCCACACTGCTTTCCATAGTGGCTGTACAAGTTTACATTCCCACCAGCAATGGATGGCGTTCCCCATTTCCCACAACCTCTCCAGAACTTGATATAAATTTGTTTCTTGATCCTGGCATGTTTTATCAGGGGTGAGATGATATCTTAGCGTGTTCGGTCTTAATTGCATTTCCCTAATTATTAGTGACGTTGAACAGTTTTTAAAATGTTTCTCAGCCATCTCTAATTCCTCCTCTGTGAAGTATCTATTCAGTTCTTTGCTCCATCTTTTGAGTGATTCATTTGTTTTCTTTCTTCTTTGTTTTTTGAGTAGCTTGTATACAGTGGAAATTAATGCTTTGTCAGATGTATCTGCAGTGAAGATTTCCTCCCACTCTGTGGGTTTTCTCTTCACTTCCTTGATTGTTTCTTTTGATGTACAGAAGCTTTTGCGTTTAATGAGGTCCCATTTGTCAATTGTCGATCTTATTTCTTGTGCAGCTGCCTTCTGATTAGGAAGTCTTTTCCTATGCCTAGGTCTTGTAGTCAGAGTTTGGGGTTTCACGTTGAGGTCTTTGATCCATCCGGAATTGACTTTTGTACAGGGCAAGAGGTAGGGGTTTAATTTCATTCTTCTACAGGTGGTGATCCAGTTTTGCCAACACCACTTACTGAAGATGCTGTCTTTCCTCCATTTTTGTCTTCTTGGCCCCCTTGTCAAATATGAGGTGGCTGAAATTGTATGTGCTCAGGTTTGAATCTTTATTTTTATCCCATTGGTAAACTGGTCTGTTTTTGTGCCAGTACCAAGCTCTTTTTATGACTATAGCCCTGTAGTTTAGTTTGATGTCTGGTATAGAGATCCCCCCTGTATTGCTCTTTTTGCTCAGGGTTGCTTTGGCTATTCGGGGTCTTTTGTTTTTCCAACTGAAATTGAGGATTTTTTTTTACAAGCGTGTGAAGAACCTCTTGGGGATTTTGCTTGGGATTGCATTAAATCTGTACACGAGTTTGGGTAGAATGGACATTTTTAATATATTTATTTTACTATATTTATTTACTTTACTGAAGTACTTAATCATTTGTTGGATGTGATTTTTTTTCTAGCAGTATTTACTTCAGATATAAAACATGTGATGAGTTCAGCATAATGATAATGCTCCAAAAAGAAATAATAGTACTTAAGTCATTATCCATGATGTTTAAATGCTAAATGAAAGGATAATTTTCCCCTACGTTCTGCTATTTTTAACTTTTTGTTGCATTTATTGAATTTGTTTTTAGATGATTTCACACACATTTAGAGCATTGGGATTAATGTAACTCCCCACTCTCTCTAATCTCCTTTTCATTACTATTACCTCTTACAAATCCCTTTCAATTATTCATACATATGTATTTTTGATTACTCTTTAATTATGTCAGAGAAAACAAGGGACATTATGCCATATGTCAAATTTTTAGATTGAAATTCATTATTATATTGAAAATATTTTATATTTATATAGAATTGTGTCATTTGTTCATAAAATGAGGTTCAGGGAACAAATAGTGAAAATAATAATGAAAATGCTTTGTTCATCTCTATGTGGCGTGTGTGTGTGTGTGTGTGTGTGTGTGTGTGTGTTCATGTGTGTATGTGCATATGTGTTTGTGTTTTATGTGTGTTTTACACTGGTACTTTGGCCAATGTAGGTACATGCATTGGGCAGAGGTTGTAATCATTTTTCCAACATATTAATTTTGAAAGGGTCTCTCATTGGAGTGGGAGCTCATAATTTCAACTAGACTTCCTGGTCAGCAAGCCCCTGGAATATGTTTGTCTACTCCACCCCCCCAACTCTCCATGGCTGTGAGGATTTCAACTACCCACAGCCTTCTCTGGATTTCATATTGTTTCTGGAGATCAAAACTCAGGTCTTTGCGCTCAAGCACCAGGCACTTTACTCACTTAGGTCTGTCTCCACTGAAGGACTAACATGTCAACTACATTAGCAACTTTACATTCTAGTCAAATTAGTATCATATATGGATATTTGGTGTTACATAATATGTAATATAGACTGAAAACATAATGTGCGTGAGATTCTCAGTCAGAATATTTTGTGAAGTACTCTAATTCAAGACACTTGACAGTCTAGTGTTTTTCCCTGGAACCCAAGCCTATAGAAATTCTTTGTCCTATTAGTAATTCAATTTAGCATATCCATACCTGGAGGAAATTTTTGTCCTATTACCAATTCTTAAGTCCTTTTTGCTTATTCTGTGTTTTTATTTTTTAATAGATTTAAATTTTTTCATTTTTATTTTTTATGTGTATGAATGTACTGTTTGCATGCAGGTCTGTGCACCCGTGTGGTACAATGCCGCGGAGGTCAGAAGAGGGTGTCAGGCTCCCCTGGGACTGGAGTTAAAGGCGGTTCTTAGTTGCCATGTGGGTGCTGGGGATTGAACCCGGGTCCTTTGCACGAGCAGTCGGTGCTCTTAACTGCTAGGCCCTCTCTCCAGCCCTATTCTGTGTTTTTAAAGCAATTAGTCCTTAATCTATATTTTATATTCCCATGACTGAATCTAAATTTTACCTCTCTTCCAAATACTAGATTTGGTTTCCTATTGTTTTTTTTTTCTTTTTTGAACTGTTACCATAAAGTTAAATTACAAATACAAAACATGAACCAATGCCCTGAAAAAAACACTAACAGTTGTGTAAATTAAATATATATATATATATATATATATATATATATATATGGATGATTCACCTGAATGTATTAAATCCACCATGTGTCCAGTGCCTATGGAGACCTGAGGTAGGTATCATATACACTGGAACTCAAGTTAGGTGGATTGGTTTTCTGATATGTGAGTGATGGGAATGACAGCCAAACCTGAGTTCTCTGCAAGAACATCTGGTGCTCCTAACCACTGAGTCACCTCTTTGGGCCCAACTGTATAGAATTTAACATCTAGCATGGTTTATTCACTCCACTCATCAAAACATGTCAATTTGAGAATATTTTTCTTGCTGACCACTTTTGATAAGATATTTATAATAGTACATGTCTGATTTCTCAGTGATATTTTATTAATAGTATCATCATGTGTATGGTTTTATTCAGTTCACATTTTCATTTTCAATTACAACTTGGAAGGGTACTTAAAGCCACAGAAAATATTTTTCAATGATATAAACTCAAACATTTTAACATTTTTTAGTAATGCATCTTATGTCATGAATATTTATTCAGGCAGTATGACAATAAATATATATCACATTCCATTATGTTATGAACACCCACTTTCTTACCTTCTTTGTGTTATTTAATGTTGTTAAATACTAAAATTTTATGATTTCATATTCATGAAAAGTTTTTTTTTGGTCTTTTCGAGACAGGGTCTCCCTGTAGTCCCAGCTGGCCTGGAACTCACTCTGTAGACCAGGCTGGCCTTGAAATCACAGAGATCCACCTGCCTCTGCTTCCTGAGTGCTAGGATTAAAGGCATGTGCCACCACACCCAGCTTCATGAAATATTTATAAGAGTTTTTGTTTAAATAGTTAGAATTTGAAAATATATGAAAATATTTCAATTTTTACAGTTCATTTGTTACTCCTTTTATGAATTGAGCACTCAATTTTTTAAAAGATTTATGTTACTTTTTAAAAATTTTTAATCATTATTTTCTTTTTGCTTATATGTTCATTTGTTTTAGATACTCATCTTTGACTTCTTTATGGCCTTTGTTCATTTTCCTCTTGTTTCTCATTTCTATTTAATTAGTTGAAACACAGTCTTACTATGTCACCATTTTTTAGCTGGAATTTTCTATGTAGACCAGGCAAGACACCAACTCACAGAGATTTGCCTTCCTCTTCCTACAAAGTGCTAGGATTAAAGGCACAATAATCATGCCCAATCAGACATAGCATTTTTTTTGCCTTTGGTATCTATTAATCATTTATTCACAAGTCTCTGAATTGACTATGAATTGTGTTCATACATGCTTGCATACCTATGTGTGTTTAATCTACTCAGACTATCTAAATAATTTTTTAATTATATTTTTCTGCAATTATTGGAATAATTCCATTCATCTTTGATTATTTTTTTTCAAACCTCACAGTCTGTAAGGTATAACAAAAATCTTTCTTTAACACTTTATATATACAAAGTTATTATTTTTTAATTTTAACATGAGTACTTAATCTATAATCTTTCTATTGCAATATAATTGAGTTTTCTACTTATGTTTCAAACTGGCTAATATTATATAGAAAAATAAACAATAGTTTAAATAATTTCCATTGATTGATTTTTTGGCATTCCTATATAGGCTATCTATCTATCTATCTATCAAGATTTTGACTTCATACTTACATCTTATTTATTATTTATGTTATGCCCCGATCACTGGACATAACTGGGAACCCCAAAAGACCACCAGGACACACGTCTCCAATGTAAATACAAAGAGTCTTTAATTCAACCTTGAACTTGGACCACTACCCTTCTGATGCAGCAGGCTGGGAGAAGTGGTCCTGTGGGGGGACCTGGTCTAGGGGAATTTTTCTTTATCAGTTCAGACTGGGCCTGTTTCCCAAGCTTCAGATTGGGAAAAGTAATGTGTCTAAGTTTGTGAGAAATTGTCTCATGTTGGTTCTGTCAAACAAAGTGGCCACTTCAAGTTTCAATCCTTTATGTGCACAGAATCATTCATTTTGGCATGCCAGACGAGATACGCAAACTTTAAAAATTGATACTTAAAAATTCATTTAAAGGCCTAAAATTTGGATACTATAGACATCTCTAATTTTATTGTCTCTGAGTTTATCAAATGCTTCACAACAGGTGGTAATTTTTATGGGAATTAACCTCTGAGTTGACTATTTAATGGAATTTTCTATTTGTTTGAGACCTCTGTGGAGCAGATTCAGGGCTGGAAATGAATTCTTGAACTGGCATTTGTTTTGGGTGTGGCAGTTTTGTTGCACCTTGGGACCTGGTATGGTGGCATATACCTTTAATCCCAGACCTTGGGAGGCAGAGGCAGGCAGCTCTTTGTGAGCTCTTTGTTCAGCCTGGTCTACAGAGCAAGTTCCAGGCCAGCTGAGACTAAAGGGAGACTCTGTCTCAAAAAGACCAAAAGACAAAAAAAAAAAAAAAAAAAAAAAAAAAAAAAAAAAAAAAAGGAGGAAAGCATGTGTGTGAGTGTTGGTAGTTTCCATGTATGTGGAATGTGACTACTGGCAATTTTTCACGTGAACTAAATAACATGGGGATAGAAAAAAATAAATACTGGGTAGCTGTCTCCATTGAAATATTTCTTGGCATTAGGCAGGTTCCTGCCTTATTCCCAATCCCAACTGGCCAATGGGCTAGGATTTAGGTGTGAGTGATAGTTATTTTTGAGTAAAAGGATGCATCAACCATATTGGAGCCAGTAAGAGGCATGTGGGCAAGATGTATGTTCATGTTTGAGATGGCTGGGGCTTATTGTCCCTGTACTGGGAGGAGGTATTGAGATGTCTTCTACACAGAGAGGGTGTGGGAAGGCTGAAAAAGGGATTGGAATTGTGCTGTTTTTACCAATGGAAGAAGGGAGAAGCCTATTCTGAGTCTCTGATGAGTTAAAAGTTAGGTTTATAGGGATTTTTGTGATGCGTTAGACCATTTCTCACCTCTTACTACTTGCACTTGTTCCAGACTCAAGTAAGATGAGAATGGATCCTAAACCCACTGTCCTAGTTTGTCCTCCATTGCTGTGACAAAACACTCTGACAGACACCAACTTGGGGAGGAAAGGGTTTATTCAGCTTACATCTCCTGGGTCACAGTTCATCACTTAGGGAGCCCAAGGCAGGAAGTCAGGGCAGGAACCAGGAGGCAGGCACTGAAGCACAGGCCATGGAGGAATGCTGTTCACTGGCTTGCTTCCCTGGCTCATGTCCAGCCCAACTTCTTATACAGTACACAACAACCTGCCCAGGGTGGCACCACTCTTGTGGGATGGGCCCTCCCACACTGCTTGACTATCAAGATAATACTTCACAGATGTGGCCACAGGACAATCCAATGGAGCCAATTCTCCAATTGAGGCTCCCTGAACCCAGGTGTGTCAAGTTGACAATAAAGCTATCCAGCACAATTGACCCCTTGTCAACTTGACACACAAAACACATAACTATTAAACCACCACCTTTCCAGTTCTTATCCCCAAAGTATGATGTTAACATTAATCACAACCTAAGACAGTACAAACTTAAAAGCCCCACAGTCCTTAAAATGTCCAAACACTTATAAGTTCACAGTCTATTAAAAGTCTCTTAACTGTGGGCTGCTGTAAAATCCAAAACAAGTACTGTCTTATTTCAAAGGGAAGAATCAGGCACTCTCAAACAAAACTTAAGTCCAGCAAAGTAGCTCAAGGCTGGACACCTGGGATTCACTCATGGTCTTCTGGGCTCCAAAGGGTTTTGGCAGCTCCCCCTCTCCAACTCTGCCGTCCGTGGCACACACAGCTCATCACGCAGGCCCAGGCCTACTCCGATCCACACCTGCTGCTCTTGGTGGTTGTCCCATGGTCCTGGCATCTCCAAAAAGCTGGGGTCGCCACTGAAACTGAGGCAGCACCTTCACCAATGGTCTCTTCTGACCTCTCCTGGTGCAAAGCCTCAGCTTCTCTCCATGACCCCTGCAATCCTGGGGTCTTCACAGCAACCAAGGTGCACTTCCAACAATAGTCTTTCCTGACCTCTCACAGTGCCAAGCCTCGGCTGCTCTCTGTGACCCCCTCAAATTTCAACACTGGAACCATATAGGAGACTCTTATACTTTACCAAGTCCTGCTTCTGGCTCAAGATGGAGGCTCAGGCCCCTTCTGGATCACAGCTTCTATGTGCTGACCCTGAAGAAATTCTTCCCAGAAGATTTCACCACAGTGATACTGGTCTCTTGTTACTTACAGCTGATTTTCCAGCCCCAGCTAACCAGCATCAATTGTCCCAGTACAACAAAGATTTCACTTCAGGTTCTGGTCTCTTGTTACTTACTGCTGATTCTTCAGCCCCAGCTAACCAGAACCCACAGATTACACAGTCCTGATGATCTCTGCTCCCCTTTGAAACTAGGAACTTCACAAGCCAGGCCTCCATCTTCTACAGCTCTTTCAGCAAAACTTCCAAGTTCCACAGCCACGATCTTTAGGCACTCAGTGATCTTCCCAGCCCAAAGTTCCAAATGCCTCCACAATCCTTCCCCAAACACCAAGGTCAGGTCTGTCACAGCAATACCCCGCTCTCGTACCAATTTCTGTTCTAGTTTGTCTTCCATTGCTGTGACAAAACACTCTGACCGACACCAACTTGGGTAGGAAAGGGTTTATTCAGCTTACATCTCCTGGGTCACAGTTGATCACTTGGGGAGCCCAAGGCAGGAACTCAGGGCAGGACCCTGGATGCAGTAGCTGAAGCACAAGCCAAGGAGGAATGCTGTTCACTGGCTTGCTCCCCTGGCTCATGTCCAGCCCAACTTCTTATACAGTATACAACAACCTGCCCAGGGTGGCACCACTCTTGTTGGCTGGGCCCTCCCACACTGCTCGACCATCAAGACAATACTCCACAGATGTGGCCACATGCCAATCCAATGGAGACAATTCCCAATTGAGGCTCCCTCAACCCAGATGTGTCAAGTTGACACTAAAGCTATCCAGCGCAGAGATATCTGTGAGGCTGGTGCTAGGCAGTCCAGTGACACAACAAGATGAGTAGACCAGGCACTGCCAGCAGAGAGCTGGATTCTCCCAGAGGCTCACCAAAACCAGCCCTGCCCAAAACTCAGTTTTAGACTTCTGAAGAATGTTTGTACTTTGGTGAAGCTACCTAGTTGATCATTAATCTACTTAGAATGGAGAGAGACAGTGCAAGCCACAAGCCAGTTTTTGGGTTTAGAGATATCTCTCCAGAAGACGTACATCTATCGCCAGATTTCTAGGTGATTTTCCTAATGCTTTTTGTCACCTCTTTTGTCTTTAATGACCCAATAGGGTGCCTGTCAGTAGCTGTGAGAAGCAGGCTGCTTCATGAGTAGAACCTTGATTAAAGCATGTATTTACAAAATTCTACCGAAATAGGCAAGATGTTTTTAAAAACATAAAGATCATTACTGTAGAATTTCTGAGTCAGAAACAAGTAACTGACCCAATTTAATCCTAAATTAAAAATAGGAAAATTTACCTCACAGCTAGAGGACCTCAGTACTTCATAAATTGTGAAGGTTAAAGTGTTGTTGTGTTGACTGTTATAAACTTAAGAGTCATATTTTACTCTGATTTAAGTTTTCTTCTCTAATTTAGAGTTTTCACCAAGGTGCTGAAGTTTTGGGTTTGAAACTAGTTAAACATATTTATTTTATGGAGCTGTTTAAATGAATAGGCTTGCTTCTAATGCTTAATGATTTACTTGATATCAAGTAAATAGTCATGTGAGCTAAAACTGTTAAACATTCCCTCTTAATAGTGCACTCTGCAGACGTTTAACTCCTTTTCCATTGAGTTTGAGTTAGGAGCTGTTACCTTGTAGCAGATTAGTGCTAACATCTAGTTAGTTACAGAGGCTGACCATGGGGCTCTCCATGTGGATGTTGGTCATACTGATTGATGGAAAGGGTAATTTTTGTGGCACTGAGGTGGCAACCCCAGTGACATATAAAGATGGAATTGAATTTTAAGCTAATGTGAAATCTTGGCGGAAACTGTTTTAATAAATAAATGCCGTAAAAGTATTTAAAATATTCTTCCACATTTCAAACTGTAAAGTATAACATGACAGATTTTGTGTCAGACGTTGTGTCTGGGAAGGAAGGGCAGACTTTAGGTCCTTCACAATCTGTTGTTTGAGGCCTGACAGGGCTACTTGAATCCTCATAGGCATAGTCTTTGGCCCAGAAGGAAAGTTTAAAAAGTTGTTGTGTGAAGCTGTTTGTCATTGACCATTTGTATCCCTGCCATAAAGCGAGTGGCATGGTTACCTGGGTGGATATGGAAGGTGTTTAGTCCTGAGATGTTAGAAACTAAGAGCTCAAATTTTATTGAGCATTTCTGTGGTTTTTCAAACTATTGTATTTGAGATAACTGTCCCATCTCGTTACACGGGAAATAAATGTTAATTACATAGTAAATCTGCACAGTTAAGCGTTAATCTGTTTATGAATGTTATGTCTCATGGTATTAAAAAGGATATAGAAAGATAAAAGATGTTAAAAGGGTACTTTTAGTAAGGATTTATGTAAAGATGATAAAAAGTCTATGCAAATGATAAAATTCTGAGATGGTTTGTTGTGACAGGTAAAAACGACTCCGTGGTGTTCCATTAGTCACCAGAGTGGCTACCTTCTGTGTAGGGTAAACAGCGTTACTTTGGGGAGTTGGAATTGGAGAAGGGAGGGTTAGGAAGAAACAGTCTGTCCCATAACGTCCCTCAAAGACTGAAAACCACAGAGAACAATCAACACAAGACATAGACAAACCAACACTCAGTTCATGGCATGACCAAGGACACAGAAAAATCCGACCCCACAGTGCGTCCACTTAAGCCACCTATAGCCAAAGTTTTCAGCTGCCTCAAGGTCTGATTGAAACAAAAGCACAGAGAAGACAAAAAGACAGAGGACAAGACTGAGACACCGACTGGTATTATACTCCAGATCAGGGTCCTGAGGGTCTGGGGCATCCCGGATGAGCCCCCATATGTTAGGCCCAGATCACTGGGACCCCCGAAAGACCACCAGGATAAGTGCCTTCAATGTAAATACAAAACAAAGAGTCTTTAATTCAAGCTCGAGCTTGGACCGCCACCCTTCTCACCCAGCAGGCTGGGAGAAATGGTCCTGTAGCTGGGGTGGGGCAGGGGAGAGGATGTTTTAAAGGTACCTGGTTTAAGGGAATTTTTCTTTATGGATTCGGACCCAAGCCTCGGATGTATCTGGTAGACTTCAGCCTCCGGGCAAGTGAATACCACCTGGCCTGTTTCTCAATGCCCTGGATGCTTCTGGTGGACTTTTACCTGGGAAAGGTGCATGCTTAACCTTTGTTTGTCCAGAGTGGAGGTCTGGAATCTACTCTGTCTTCTCATTTATATATATTTACAGTTTGAAATCATTTTCCTTTTGGCATACTTGGAAATATTAGCTATATACTTTTAAGCAGAAAATTCCTTTATCTTCTTATACTATAATTTTTCCTTTAGTATTTTCAGTGTATAAAACAAACCACAAAACTTTTCTGCTTTAGAAACATAGTCTAAACAGGAGTCTTTATGAAAATGAAGACCTTTTTTTTATTATTATTTGTGGAACTTAGAAGTCTAAAAGCATCAGACATATGTTCAGAAGAGCAATTTTACCCATTTACCCATTATGGTAATATTTGCACTATAGAATATAATTAGGTTACATAAAGTCAGAGTCCAAAAGAAACTGATCTTAAGCCCAGGACACCCTGGAACTTTGAAGAACACAAATAAAAAACTGTGTTTTCCAATTCAAGAATATGATGAAGATTTAGGTATGTATGTATGTATTTGACAATGTTTTTTATTCTTTCATAGGAAGGTAGAAAGTAGAGATGGAAGTATGGCTGCTGAATCATGAGCTGATAAGACAATAGTACCAACAACTCCAAAATGATAATGTGGCTCTCATCTCTTTTACAATCCATATTAGATCATGTAGTTGATACCGAACAACTTTAAATCTTCAAAATACAGGTATGTATACAAGATTAAAAACAACTGCAATTTTATTTTTGTGATTTCTAAAGTGAATACCAAAATGAATCCTTCCTTCTAGTCTTCTGATGAGTTCATGAGAGTGAAAATTTAGTATTTAAATAAACAACCAATGGCCTCATAAGATACCAGAACTTTTACAAGTATTACTACATAGGGGTTACATACATTAAATTAAATTTACCAATAAATTATGAAAGCCATGATATTGGTCAAAAATGAGTATCTTTAAACTCGAGAAGATTAAAGGGACAAATATTGCAAGCAGAAAGGAGATGGGGTTATTTTCTAAGAGGAAAGGTAATTTTTGACAAATATAGAAAGAAAAGTGTTCCCTCATTTCCTTTATGTGGAAATGACATGAAACATTTATTTGAAATACTGGACAATACCACATCTAGTTTATCTAACTCCACTGCAACATTCAATAAATAAATAAATAAATAAATAAATAAATAAATAAATAAATAAATAAAATCACCCTTAATCACACAGTGAAATTTAACAACAACCTATGTAAGGGTTCCTTTCCAAGGAGCTGTTGTTCTGCCAAGGATTCCAGTTTCTATCCATGGCTGACTAAATCACTGGTGGTCCCAAGGGTTGTAACAAAATAGAACATTTTGAAATAAAACATTTTACAAAGACAAAATGCTTTAGTAGCTGTGTGTCCAACTCAAACTGAATCAACTTAAATGCGTTTTTTTTTCCACTAATCAACCTTTATTTTACTCCAAAGCAGTAGGCCATCCATACTAATCTTCCTTGCCCAGTAATTCAAAGGGAAAGGCCAAAAGGATTGTTAACAAAAATAAAGTAAAAATGAACAGATTTAGTTTGCTTTTAAGATTGAAAACATGTTAAAAGTTTGTAATTCTTAGTAGGAAAACATTATCTGAATGGATATTCTAATGTCAAACCCTTGTAAAATGCATCAGCTTCATTTGTTGCAGAAGGATAGGATTATCTTCCAAGCAACCCAGGTCTCATGATGAGGTCAGAGGTACACTGGTCTACATTACTGTAACATCCATTAAGTGATATAGGCTGCTTTTCCTTCAGCAAGGGCTTCACCAAATAGGCATTATGCTTGACCTCCAAATTTGGTGACAAATTACTAATGAGATTCATGACCTTTGGGTTGCTCTAATATTTTGACATATTTGCTGGGATCTGGGTCAGATCCTGGAAGGCCACCATAACTTATGGATCCAGCATAACTGCAAGAATCTCTGGATAACTGAGAATTTCAATGAGTCCAGGCATTCCTGCCATTCCAGGGATTCTCCCTGCCATTCCTGGCATTCCTCCAGGAAAACCAACTAGGAAAGAGCCAAACTCCTCCCACTTCTCTTCCCTTTGCTCTCTTTGGGAGTCTTCCTGACCCTTGCTGTTGTTTGATCTCTCCCTCCCCATTTAACCCATACTTTCTGTGGTGTTCAGCAATTTTCTGAGACCTTGGTTGAACTTCTTGCAGCATTGCACTTATCATAATCCAGTTTACAAGAAAGGGCAAGATCATAGGCTGCTTCTTCCCAATGGCCCAGAAACTGTATGCTTTCCCTGACCACTTGGAAGGTCGAGTTGAATCAGGATTCATTTCAGAGAGTCTGTCATTGTCCGGAATGCCAGTGTGGTGGTTTGCATGAGTGTCCCCAGTAGGCTGTAAGCATTCAGACATTTGTCTCCAGTTGGTGGCGCTGTTTTTGGAGGTCTTAGAAGGTGTGGCTATGCTGGGGGAAGTGTGTCACTGGGGGCAGGCTTAGTGAGTTTAACAAGCCTCCTGGTCTACAGTTGCCCTCTCTTGCTTCCTGTGCCCTCTGTGAAATGTGACCCTTGGTTTGCTGCTCCACATCCAGCCGCCACGCCTCCCGCCACAATGGACTCTAATTCCCTGGAACCGTCAATTGTAAGCTCAAATAAACTCTTCCTTTTATAAGTTTCTTCAGTCATGGTGCTTTATCACAGCAACAGAAAACTGACTAATACAGCCAGCATTCCACTTCTGTAATTTGACAAAGATACTGGCTCTCTTGGGGTACAGAATGGCCAGGCAAGTGAGGATTTAGCTTGATGGCTTCTGTGAACAAATGAATTGCTTTCTGCAGCTCACCATCATTTATGACATCCGTACCAGCCCCTTTCTTTTCGTTTGTTTGATCCATCATCTCCTCAGTTATCTCTGCATTTTCATCTCCCATTTCTGAGGGACATCAGTGTCTGGTTCAATAATACCTTCATTGTCAATTTCTAGATCACTTTCCTCACTTGATGATTTGTCTGTCTTTATGTTTTCCTCTGTCTTAACTGCTTTGTTCTTCCTTAATATTTTCTTTAATTATTATTATTTGTTTATTTTAAGGGATTCTACAATATAAGAACACACTTGTTTTCAGATAACATTGATGTTGCTCAGTTTGCCATACAATTAGGTAATTGGTGCATTTTGCAAGTATCTATGTCCAAA
Source organism: Rhizomys pruinosus (assembly GCA_009823505.1). NCBI lineage: Eukaryota > Metazoa > Chordata > Mammalia > Rodentia > Spalacidae > Rhizomys > Rhizomys pruinosus. The sequence continues at coordinate 677,842 of VZQC01005527.1, forward strand.
TTTTGAACAACCCAAGGTTCCCATAGTCCAGTTGGAGAAGCTTGTATGCACAGGCATGTTGATCAATTAGGAGTCCAGACTATAGTGCTGTAGTCTCATGATTCACCCCTATCTCTCCACAGCCCTTACATTCTACCATGCCTCCTCTTCCGCAATTTGTTCCCTGGGCTTTGGGAAAGGGGCCTTCCTAAATATTTTCATCTGATTTAGTTTTATAAGTAACAGAGGGTACTTTACCCCCCCCACCATGCTCTCCACCAACTCCCTCAGGAATCACATCTCTTCAGTGAAAAATGTGGAAAACTTCATGAATTTGTGTGTCATCCTTGTACAGGTGCTATGCTAACTTTCTCTGTATCATTCTAATTGTCATATATGTACTGCAAAACAATGAGCACATTATATTTTTATAACGTATTTTGGAAAATTTAATGGAAAAGCTTCTGTATTTCACAAATACTCGTGTGCACAATATTCTGATGAATCTGTAATTCATGAGTTTCTACAGATAACCATATTTAATGAAAATAAGTACTATATATCAAAGATAATTTTTCCACTAGTGAGAAGATCACATTTATTTATACTGGACTATCCTGATATGAACGATGAAACCTGAGCTAAAATGCAGAATCTCATGCCGGGCGTGGTGGTGCGTGCCTTTAATCCTAGCACTTGGGAGGCAGAGGCAGGAAGATCTTTGTGAGTTCAAGGACAGCCTGGTCTACAGAGTGAGTTCCAGGCCAGCTGGAGCTACAGGGAGACACTGTCTCGAAATGACAAAAAATAAATAAATAAATACAAAATAAAATGAAATAAAACGTGGAATCTCAAGACCTGTGTATAATGGCTTCAGGTATTTACTATTTGAGATATTAAATTTTTGATTTTAGTCTCTCAGTTCTTATGTGTTTATGATGAGTATTGGTCTGCAGCTCTAACAACCTGAACCTTTCTATAAGCATTTTAAATTGAATTGTTGTGATTTTCATGTAATATAATTTAATGGTCTTAAGATCGCCTCCCCTATCTGCACTTCCCTATATTTTCATCCCTGTCCAATTCAATTTAGTCATATAAATATATCTCTATGTATCCTATAGAATCTAATTTGTGTCTCCAAATGATTTTCAGTGTGGTTCTATGTACTGCAGCATGGATAACCCACCCAGAGTCCCATCCCTGTAAGACATTGTCTTTCCCTGTCTCAGCAGTCATCAGTTACCAAAAGTTCCTAAGTCTGAGTAGAGATTCCTTACCCTCCTCACCATGTCTGTCTGGTTTGAATTTGTGGAACTTGTGTATGCTGTCACCATTGCTCTGAACTAACCCCTTAATTTTATTTTTCAGCTATAAACAAACATACCAGCCACCTCCCATTCACACTCAAGTCACCCAAACATTCTAGGCCTAAATCTTGACCCCTGGTAAATTATTGACAATGAAAATTTAAAGGAAGGCCATACTGGCTACTTCAATTAATCTACTTCCATTGTGCATTACACATTTTTCTACTCTTCACACCTAACTATTTGACATTCCAGTTTGTATTTATTTCTGTTTTTTTCCTCTCAAAATGTTATTTTCAAACTCATTATCTGATTAACATTTGGTCACAAATAACGAAGCCATAGTGTGAGTCCCAGGAAATCTAACCTCCAGTTGGTTATTTGACAAACAGGAGATGAAAAGATCCACTCATGTTCTTTAAGAAAGTAAGAAATTCTTCACTAATGATAAGAACATAGATAGTAGTGTCTTCAGCCAATGAGAAATCAGTTTGTATAATTTGGGGGTAATACAGTTTATAGAGCTCTGTATTAAGGATTTGGAAAAAAAGGGGAGTTATAGCAATTAATCTGACCATGTAATTGAATGGATTTATATAGTGGGCTGAAATGGAAAAATGTTAATATGTTAATGGAATATTGGAGTAATTTTCAAGTAATCTTTTGTCAACTATGAAAGTCAAGAAACCTTTTCAACACAAGTAGATATAATTTCCTATAATAAGTGGGAGAAGAATTCAGAATTAGGATGATAAATAATATTCAACTAAAACTGCACATAACCTGGACATGATGATATATTCCTTTACTTCTAGTCCTGAGGGGGCAAAAATAAGGTATCTGTAAAATAGACACTAGTATGAGGTCATACTAGTGAGTTTTAAGCCGCCCATAGCTACATAGTGAAAAAAATTGTCTTAAAAATCATTCAATCAAAATTATGACCTTTGAAAATAAACTGTATGCTAATTCCAAAATAGCTTTAGGAGATCACATTTTTCTCTTTAATTTTATATTATTCTAATATATGATCACATACCTTCCATAGAGATACCATAATTACAAAGTCTGAAAACAAGTGGTCAATTATTTCTAGAGGCCATTAAGGAATTTACATTATAACAGCATATTTGCCTTTACATAAAAAGAAATATAACATTAACTTAACTTTTCTAACCTTGCCTTTCAACTAGGGATTTGGTGCTAGCATCCACAAATGAGGGATGCTAGCTTCAGATGTTTGTTTTTTCTGGGACTGTGCTACTCCACTTAGCATAATAGCTTCAAGTTCCATCCATTTACCTGCAAAGTTCATGATCATAATTTTGGTGTATATGTGAAGTATATAGGCATACTTTGGAACAATACAAATGGGATGGAACAACAACGACAAAAAGACTGAATCAAAGAAATGACTGAAACAGTTTACTTCTGCCTAAACAATAAATCTCTGCAGAGAAAAACTTTAAAAAGACTGAGAAAAGACGCAAAACATATATGCCAGAATGCATGAATTGGGGTGGGGTGGTGTGGGGGGCATGGAAAAGGGACTGTGTCTAAATTAGACTGAGAAATGATGTATGAAACACACAAAACACCAACAAAATAATTTATTTAAAAACATTTAATCAATTAATCAAATAATCAAGCAATAAACTGCACATGAAAGCAAGATGATTATGATAGAGTCAGCAAACTGTTGGACAAGAATTATTTTTAAGTATGGGAAAGATATGTCAAGTTGGGGTCTGATATGTCTCAAATTCCTTCAATAAAGATAGCTAATGAGGCCTGAAATGACAAAAGTGCACAGGTTGCGAAGTTCAGTACATTAAGCTCCTTTCATGTTGGAGCAGGCTCCAGTTGGCTATGAAGGAATTGAAGCTTTCCTTAATATAGATCTGTCCTCCTGATTATCAGGCCACTTTCAGATATTTACTATGACAGCATAGCACATATTGTACAGCAACAGGAAGCCCATTTATCAGACAAGAGGGAGAAATAGTTCAATGAACAGTCATTAGTGACAGCCCCGGATCAGCAGTTTTGAAGTTTCCTGCCTGTCAGATGGTTCAAACAATTTACTGAATTCAGATTTGTGGAAATAGTGGAAAAGTTATATTACACAACAGTGGGAAGACATTCTCCAACACCAAATATACTGGATACCAACATTTTTAGGGCCTGAGGGATTGCTCTCTGGGCCCCTGAAAAAACATTGCTCTGGAGGACAGAATCAGTAGGATCACAGTGATTTAACCACTAAATTATAGTTCTAGATTCAATTAGAAATCAACTCTTAAACGAATGAATAAGTCACAGAGAGAGAGAGAACATTAAACTTGATGTGATCCTCTGCCCCCACCCCCCACATACACATTCACACTTGGAGGTGCTTTTCACACAATGATGATTTTGGTATGCAAAGTCTGTGTAATTCTATAAATCAAATGATGAAGACAGGAATGCCCCTGTGTAATATCACTTTCACCAGCCCATTTGGATAGTTCATATTTTTTGCTGAATATTCTAGTTTGATGCATTTATATACTATGTCTTACAAAGATAAGAAACTTTCTATTAGAAGAAACAGTAAGGAGTTTATTAAAAGCCTCCTTAAATTTGCTCTGTGAGAGGCCTCTTAAGCACAGAGGTAAGTACCAGTGAAAACATTTTCAATTGTGACATTCATCTCATCCCAATGTGGAGAAGGAACCTCTTTTAAAGCTTTGCACCCTTGGGCTAGAGAGATGGCTTAGTAGTTAAGAGCACTTGCTGCTGTTGAAGCAGACCCAGATTTCATTACAAGCACCCACATGGTGGATAACAACTGTCTTTCTTTAACATCAGTTCCAGGGGACTCAACATCTTCTTCTGACTTCAGTGGGCGTTGCATGACACAGGTACACTTACGTCCATGTAGGCAATACACGCTTCCACATAATATATATATATATTATATATATATAGATATAATATAGATATATAGATATGTATGTATTAATTCGGGCTAGGTCACACATAGAAAAATGGGCAATTCCTTGTCTTTTTTTCCTATTTTCTTGGCCTATTATAAAATTAATATAAAACTAAACAGTCATGTTCAGCAACTCTACCCTGAGAGTGATAATCAGAGACTTAAGATTTTATTCAGTAAAATTGCATGGCTGAGGAGGTCTTAGATGTTAAGTGGGAGGTTTCCTATAGCTAATTTGACACAACTCTCACACCCAGCTGACTTCTAAATGTTTTTTATTCCCGTAGACAAACTCGTTTCAGTCTTATTCAGAGAGGATTCATAATGAAAGATATCACTTGAAAAGATTCACAGTGCATGGCTGCCCAAGATAAGACAAAGTGGAGATTCGGTGTGTAGCCTTAAACAAGATATTCATATCAGCTCCGTATTTAATAACTTGTGAGAGAAGGCATGAAATGGGAGGAGGATGTATTGGAGAAGGTTCCACAGGGCTAGGATGGGAAAATGTGGGTCAGATAATCATCATAATACATTAATATTTTATGAAATTAAAAAAGTGTTCATTAAAAAACAAATTTGATACATATAGAAAATAAACCAACTAGTCGTTATTGATCTGTTCATTATTTTCAAAATTACTGTATCTTTTGTAAAGTTTTCTCTATCTTCTACAATTTACTTACCAGAGATATGCTATCCACATCAAATATTTTAATAACTGACTTACTTATGTGTCCTGATGAACTTTACCTTTCAGGTGCAGCAAAGTTTTAATATAAGAGACTTCCTTACCTCCTTTTCATAGAACAAAGAAAAAAATGATGGTAATGAAGTCATTCCCTAACTCTAAATTAGAGCTGACTGTTATAGTGGTAATCTCTTATAAAAGCAATATACTTACCTTATTTAATTGACTGATAGTCATGGGAACTGTGAAAGGATAATTCTCTATTCAGAGCCAAAAATAATACTAAAGTCTATATAAGCTGGATAATTGAGCAAAATATATTTTTATTTTTAAATTTAATTTTTAGTCTATATAGCTTATATAGACTAAAGTCTATATAAGCTGGGTAATTGAGCAAAATACAGGAGAGCTCTGTTATCAGAAATGGATTATTCAGCCAAGGAGATGTTGGTTAGGGGATCCAAGCCCCCCCAAAAGATAAAGGATTTTTGCCAGCAAACTGGGATTCTTGCAAGAAGAGAGGCTTTAAGGCCCTGCTGTCGAAGAACTAGTGTTAAGCATGGGAAAGATATATTGAGACCACACTTGCAAGTGTACAGTTGGCTTCTGGAATTCCAGAGAACATTACCAAAGGCCATTAAATACACAAAACAAATATTGGTCTCCTTGAGTCAAGCAAGACTCTTCAGTCAGCATCAGCTACACCTCATCTGCCTGGAAATACTGTGCAGCAGTGGCAGCCAAATGTCTGCAAATCCCAAATCTAATTGGCTATTAGTTCTCTCCTTGGAGGAATAATTCAGGGCTGATGCCACAAGCACAAGTCCTCTAGTGGTTAGGAGATGTTACAAGTCACAGTAAGGTCTTGTCAGCTTTTACAGAAAAGCTATAGTCCATGGATTAGCATAACATCCTAACATCTGTGTCTATACCAATGTAACCTACCATAATAATTAGTGCTGTTTAAATGCCTGTATATATATCTAATTGCATGTGCTTCATTAGTAGGATCGAATGGCTATATATTATACTGTTTAAATACCTATATATCTAATTGCATGTGCTTCATTAGTAGTATCGAAAGGTTATGCCTGGACAAGCTGGCAGCCCATGAAAGAAAACAGCCAGAATTGACTAGAGACCAAGACAACAGCTCCAGAGAAAGTAGACTGTTTTGCTTCTCATCCACGTGTGCCCCTTTTCTAAGCCTAGGGAACAATCTGTGGAAGAGGGGGTGCGGTAGAATGTAAGGGCTGCAATTGGGGTGAATGGTGAAACTACAACAATATAGACTGGACACTCATTTGATCAACTTGATTGGACATACAAGTCCCCCCTGCTGGATGGTGGGACCCATGAGCTGTGTGGGTTTGGGCACAACTGCTCGCAAATTGGCTTTACATGAAGGATGCTTGTACTCACAAATTATCACTTATTGTTAAAAAAATGAAAACAAAACAAAACAAAACAGAAAGATGCAGAAAAGTTATGGCAGAATGCATGATCTGGGATGGGTAGAGGTGGGGTGGGGGGAAGGGAAGGGGATATATGCCTGAACTGAATTGGAAAATGATGTATGAAATACACAAAGCATCAAAAAAAAAAAAAGAAAAAAAAAAAAAAGAAAAGGGCGTGTGGTAGAATGTAAGGGCTGTGCTTGGGGTGAACTACAAAACTACAGAAACATAGACTGGATTCTTATTGATCAACATGATAGTACATATAAGCACCCCCAGCTGGACAATGGGGGCCTCAGGCTGTATAAGTTTAGAAATAGCTACTTGCAAATTGGTTTTACATGAAGGATGCCTGTATCCATTACTTATGTCCTATTATTAAAAAATAAAAAATATAAATAAATAAATAAATAAATAAATAAATAAATAAATAAAATGTGCTCCAGCTTGAGGACAGATGAGGCTTAGGTTACAAATGACATGACCATTGGAAAGTAAGCAAAAGCAAGTTCTGTTATGGAGAAGCACATGGGTTAAATGTCTAAAATGTTTTGTGAATGATTCAATTTTTGAACCATGAAATCAATTATATACACAAGGAGACTCTTATACAAACTATGAGAGGTGAGGACTGTGTGCTCCTTTTTAAAAAATTTTTATAATACTTTTATTGATGTTTTGTGTATTTCAAACATCATTTTTCAGTTCAGTTTAGACATATTCCCCTTTCCCTTTCCCCAACCCCACCCCAGATCATGCATTCTGTTATATATGTCCTGCATCTTTCTCTCAGTCTTTTTAAATTTTTTTCTCCACAAAAGTTTATTGTTTTGGGCAGAAGTTAATTATATCAGTCCATTCTTTGTCCCAATCCTTATGTTGTTCCCTCCCAATTGTATCAGAATATGTATCAGAATTATTTCCTCCATGAATAAACTGTATGTTAACTCCGATATATGTTTAAGAGTTTACATTTTTCCCTTTAATTTTATATTACTCTAAAATATGAATATATGCCTTCAATCCATATACATTAATTAGCATATCTGAAAGTAAGTGGTAAGTTAATTCTAGGGCTTATTAAGGGATTCACATTATATAACATCACAGTCATTTTCATGTAGAAAGAAATAACAATAACACTGCTCAGCTTGCATTTCAATTAGGGGATTTGTTACTAGTATCTACAAATGAGGGAAACCATTCCCCATTTGTTTTTTGGGGACTGTGTTACTTCACTTATCCTTATAGATTTGAGTTCCATCCATTTACCTGCAAAGTTCATGATATCCTATTCCTTTACTGCTGCATAGAACTCCATTGTTATCCACTTGTCAATTGAGGGACATTTGGGTTGGTTCCAACTCTTTACTATTATGAAAAAAAGCTGCAATAAAGATAGATGTGCATGTATCTTTGAAGTAGGATGAGTCTTGTGGGTATACACTCAGGAATGGTATGACTGGGTCAGGTGGTAGGCTCATTCTGAGTCTTTTAAGGGTTCTCCACAATGTTTTCCACAGTGGTTGTAGGCATTTACATTCCCACCAGCAGTGGATGAGTGTTCCCCTTTCTCCACAACATCTACAGCATTTGGCTAAGATCAAGACTTTGTGCTTGTTACTGCTCAGTCAAGTGCAAAAGCTTGGAGATAGGACGAAACATGAAAAGCCAAGCATAGGACAGTCGGAAATTGAACACTAAAAAGCCCTAAGCTGGCTTGTATGGGGGGTGGACAAGTTTGCTTTCAGAATACAGAAGACATGGCCAGATATTTATTTTAAAAGGACACTATGGTGGTTGTCAACTACAAATTTAATTATCTATGACAGCAGGATTCAGAAATGGAGATTGATTTTTTTTTTTTTTTTTTATTTCTGTATGTGTATGAATGTACTGTCTGCATGCAGGTCTGTGCACCCGTGTCGTGCAATGCCGCGGAGGTCAGAAGAGGGTCTCGGATTCCCCTGGAGCTGGAGTTCTCCTGGAATTGGAGCTTCAGACGGCTCTCGGCCGCCATGTGGGTGCTGGGGATCGAACCCAGGTCCTCTGTAAGAGCGGTCGGCGCTCTTAACCGCTAGGCCATCTCTCCAGCCCTGGAGATTGATTTTTATCAGTAGAATCACCATAAGTTTGGTGAAGAAGAGGATAGCAGCATTAAAGAGCACGAAAATTATGATGATTTTAAGTAGATGATCATGTAACTATAGAAGGGCTGTAGAGGGATTTGGGATGCCAAGTCCACCATATGTCCTAAGGTAAGGATGGTCCTCTTTCCTTTCAAGGGCCAAGTGGCTATCTCACATAGATTTTTGAATAAGGCCACCTGGAAAAACAAGGGAATTCTCACACCATCTATTTGGACCTAACTAGGTGAGCCCTCAGTCAAATACAATTACTTTCAAACCATAATATGGGACAGGATTTACTTCATCTAGTCTTTAGAGTAGCATGTAGTATGTTATCTTCCCCCTTTCACCCTTTCTTCATTCAGGGATGGGAATGTCCCCTATATCTTACTCACAATTTTTTCCCAAATAACTTCTCTGTTTTTACAGGTTCAGGACTTCAGGATTGATCTGTAACCCAAGTCTCCTCAATGTCTGATATACATATTTAGTTGGGATTTTAGAAATCAGAGTTGAAACAAAAACAGATAAAATTTTGGGAGTTTGGGGATAGAATGAATATAGTATGAATATAAATGGGAACTCACCTCTCTCTAAATTCACATTTTGTAGAATTAATTCTTTCTGTCATAATTTAAATTTGTATATTTTTTGAGAATTTCTTACATGCGTACCATATTTTTATCAGTCTGTGTTAATCAATGTGGATTTCATTATTGAGAAGCTAGATGTTTCTTTAAAAAGTGCCAAGTAGAAGAGACATGTGAGCTGAATAGTAATCACCAGGAGTTGGAGCAGAAAGTGACTAATACAGACAACTACAAGGAATTATATATAAATTTCTATAATTCTTGTCCGTGCCGCCCTTGAGAAAATTAGTAAACAGATTCATTCAATTTTACAATGAGATGCTATTTCATTTGTTCACTTTGGAATTTTTTCATATATTATAAACCTAAAGAGAGTGGACATTATTTGTGTCTTTCACTCTCTAAACTTTTGCTATTATTGTTATTGTTTATACTTGTTCTGGGCCTGGTGGCTCAGAACAAGTATAAACAATCCCAGCACTTGGGAGACAGGAAGACAGATCTCTGGGAGTTCAAGAGCAGCCTGGTTCACATAATGAATTCCAGGCCAGCTGGGGCTACCAGGAGACCCTTTATGAAAAGACCAAAAATGATTTATTGCTATACTTACTTCTTCCTTCATTTTTTGTTTGCCAGTGTGTGCGTGTGGCACATGTGTGTGTGTGTGTGTGTGTGTGTGTGTGTACAATGCATGCCCGTAAGCACACATACCACAGCATTCATGTGGAAGACAAAAGACAACTTTGTGGATGTCTTTCTCTCATTCCAACTTTAGTTAGATTCTGAGGATTGAACTCAGGTTTCCAGGCTAGAATATCAAGCACGTTCACCCACTGAGCCATGCATAGTCTCTCTTGTTAAAGTTCTTGGTAGATTTATTTGTCTTTCTCCATCTTTTTACCCTGATCATGCCTAACATGTTTTTGATATTCATTAATATTTTCAAATATGTAAAGTTGAATACATTAATAAAATTTTATTGTTTTTTGCCTCATTTTTTACATTGATTTCTGTCTTTAAGGAAAACTCATTCTTTTCTGTTACTTTTAAACATTACACTGTTTTTTACTTAAATCAAGGGTTAGTATATTAATAGAAATTCTTTTGTAGTGCTGGAGGTTGAATACAAGACATTGCTCATGATAGGAAGTGCTTGAACACTCAGCTACATCCACAACCTTTTAATCTTGCTTTTAATGAGCATGCTTGTAGGTATGCTTTCTCTTTGATTACTAGTTTGGCTTTTCCCACCTTCTGATTATGACAGGTTAAAACTCATTATATTTTCATCTCAAATAGAATCTACTTTGATTTGCATTTTAAGATAAAATATATGTACCTGAGTTTCTTTTATACATAGATTTTGAAAATTAATGTTTTTGTTGTTCCCTTATGTTGGTTTATTTTGAATCTGCAATTCAAAGTATATGGGAAAACTGGCTCAAGTACTTTTGAGATTTATTTTTGTTTTCTTTATGAAAAACAGACATGAATTGTTTCCTGATTTTACATATATATATATATATATATATATATATATATATATATTAATGTTCTTGGTATTGTTTGATACTGAAGCACTAATATTCTGGTTAATATTTATTAAGTATTCTCCATGTACTCTATATTCTTAATTATAGTCTTATTAAAAAGCTTTACAATAATTATTAATTTACTTTACTTCCTGGGCTTTGTTATTTCTGTGACTCTCTGAGGTATTAAAAACTATACTGTGTTCTGGCTTTAGATGGTGGGTGAATTGGTGAATTGGATGTGCAGGAGTTTTACATTTTTTCCCTAAAGTGACTCCTTATGACAACATGAAATCTTAAAAATTATAGAATAAATTGTTTTGAGCTATAAAAAGTGTCAGCAGCAAAAATCCAGAGATATAAAACAAGCACTAAAGACCAACTGAAAGACTTGCATAAGGAAATAACTCAGACAGGACTGTTTCAATTTACTTTGAGATCTAATGAATGATTCCAAGTCAAGTAATCAATCTCAAATGAGGAGATGGTTTGAAGCCATGGGTGAGGTAAACCTGACTACCAGCCAGTGTATACAAGAGAACAGTGACTGGATAAAGGATCCAGGTACACATATCATGTCAAAAATCAATGAAAGTGTGCTATTCAGTTTCTTGCTTAATTTACTTAATATGATGATCTCTGGTTGTATATGTTTTCTAGAAAAAAACATATTCCATTCATCTATATGCCTAAATAAAATTTAACTGATATATGTTATACTTTTTTAACATTCATTCAACTTTTGATGGAGTCCTAGACTGAATATCTAGCCTAGCTCTTGTGAATAGTGCCACACTAAATATGGTTTCACAACTGTCTATGTTTTTAGTTCAAGTTAAAGGAAATCACCTGGACATCATATGAAAATGTAGATATTGATTCAGAAATTGGACAACGCTTTCATGGAGGTGTGTTGCTCAGCCAACAAGATTCTGAATGGCAGGATATATACTTCACTACCATATCTTAGAAATACTCCACAGAGATGCATATAATCAAGAAGTGGCAAACAGAGTGCTATCAAGGTGCTGCAGCAGGTAAAGATGCTTACTTCCAAGCCTGATGACCTGAATTTGGTCCTCTGCACCCTCATGGTAGAAGGAAAAAACATTTCTCAAGGTTATACTCCCACCACACATGAACGGTGATACACCCCCCCACACACACACACACATACTTACACCAAGTTAATGTTAAAAAAATCAATGCAGGGTATATAATAGCTGAATATTCTCTATTCTCTTAGCAACAACTCAGGATTAGAAGATTAATTTGTAGAATTTGAAGTCTGAGTTTTGGACTTTGCCAAAGAAGGCATGCTGGATACAATCTGTAGGACATGGACTTATTTAAAAAAATGTGCTGTTTCTCAAGAGGAGGAGAAGCTGGATCAGAGGCAGCATTCCATTCCACCCCCAGACCGTGTGTTCTCTAAGTGAGAGGGAGTGCCCTGCTTCATGTTCTCTATTGCTACTACTAAACCTCATGCTCTAAAGCATCCCAAAATAAATGTTTAGAATATTCTATAATCTACAGGACGGGCAATAGAGCTGTCCTGATTTATGGAGAACATCAGGGTAGTTAAAATTACTAAATCAAGAAGTAATCCTCAATTTTGTTTTATCTCCTGATTATTAACTCTGTATTCCAATTTGTTTTACTTATTTACGATATTTTAATATATTTTATAAAAAATGTTTTGTTCACTGGAGACAGTCATATAATATGCTATTGATCTATTTATTGAAATGAAGGTAAATTTGAAATAGCAAAAAAAATCCAAGAAGACAAAGAATTTCTTGTTTTGTTTGTTTGCTTGCTTGTTTTTAGGCAGAATCTCACTTTGTAGTCCAAGTTGGCCTGGAAGAAGGTGCTATGTAGGTTACAATGGCCAAATACTTCTGGCAATCAACCTTGGTCCATCTCCTGTGAGATGGAATTAAGGAGTGTACCAATGTGCCCAAATCCAAAGTGACTAGAATTTTCATATGAAATAAAAACTGAATGCTTGCAGCATGTTCTCTTTTTTTCCCTCATATGTTTTTTTTAAATTTTTATTTATTTTTTATGTGTATGAATGTACTGTCTGCATGTAGGTTTGTGCACACGTGTCGTGCAACGCCACAGAGGTCAGAAGAGGGTGTCGGATTCCCCTGGAACTGGAGTTAAAGACGGTTCTTAGCCACCATGTGGGTGCTGGGGATCGAACCTGGGTCCTCTGCAAGAGCAGTCGGCGCTCTTAACCGCTAGGCCATCTCTCCAGCCCGCAGCATATTCTCTAAAGCACCCTTCTGTTCTCTCACTGCTTGCTCATATAGAGAAAGACTTTTCCACATGATAATATGTTTTTCTTTATGAAGAGATGTTTGAAAGGAAACTATATAGAACTAAATTTCATTGAGAGAATTGGAATATTTTCTTTCAGTAAACCATAATTTTATTGATGATATATCTTACATTTATCCAGATGGAAATGATTCCCAAGGCTTTGACATGAGAAAATTACTTTTCTCTTGGGAAACAATAGTATCATGATAGTATTTGGAAGGTAGAAACGTGACATATGACTATGAGCACCTGAAATTGCTGAAGCAACCTCTCAGAGACATGAGTCAGGAAAATAAGTTAGATTTATAGTTCAGGATGAGCCTAGCAAAGGACCGTCATATTTTAGGTACCTAGACTCAAATATCCCAATAAGGCACTTAAAATGGACTCAATATGCCACCCCTCTAAATTATCTTAAAATCTATGTAATGCATAATTGTATCTGTTTTATGGCAGCCATCAAGTTTTTACAAATATATTTAATACTGTGTGTGATGAAAGGACTGATGGATATGAGAGAAAAGTAAGAACTTCCTTTTTAGCACCCATTGCACTTTCCTTCTAAATTTCTTCAAGTATACCTCGGGATAACCTTTCCTTATTCCATTCTCTCATAATCATTTAGATGGCATGGACTATTAATTATTCCTTAATATACTATAACATTAAAGTTGTATGCTTTATTACATATACCTCTTTTTCTAATGTAGATAATTGCTTCAACATGGCCAATTATCTAGTTCCAGACATTGTGGTTTTTCTATGAGAAGTTCAAAGTGGGAACTGACCTCTTTTACTTATTGGTGATAAGAGTATCCATTCTCTTCCTTCCTTTACTTATTTATGTAAGTGAATTGTGCAATATTCCTCAAGAGTACATTTGTGAATGCAAAATAAGCTACAAAGTTGTTAGTGTAGATTAGGTTCTTTATCAATATAAAAATTTTTGCTTCCTTTGTCCTGTCTGAGTTAACGAAGTAGTATGATGATGTTTTTGCCTATATAGAGCTGTAAAAATTATGTTCCTGGTGTTCTTCAAAGAAAGAAAATAAAAACTCCATAACATATATGTAAAGGGTTAAAATTAAATACATATGTATGTTTCATTATATTATCCCATTATTATTTTCATAATCATAATTGGTTATATTTACAGCCAAATAAATTTGCTATATACATTTTTCTTCTAGGAACTTGGGTCTCAAGAATGCTAGAGAAATTTTGAAATTTTAATGAATATGATAATCCCTTTACATTCCACATAAATATATATGTATCAAAAATTAGATATGCTTCCAGAATAGTCTCTGTATATAGAAAATGGGATGAAATAGAGAAATATATGAATGCTAATGGATGGGAATTCCTAAATAATGATAAATTTACTAGCATCTTAATCATTTACAAAGTAAAAAATATGTCAAATTAATTTTAAATCATTAAATCATAACAGAAATACATTTTGCAGATAATCAATGGTTTTGTACATTTCCTAGCGGTTTAGTTAATTAAAAATTATTATGGAAGCACAATTATAACTTGTACATTCATTCAAAGACATACTGAAAGTGACCACCAGAGGGCAACCATACTTGGGAATTTACAATAAATATTTATTCTAGTAGAAATGAAAAAAAAACAACTTAGTAGCAATTCAGTATTGTCTTACAAAACATATTGACCTATAACTAGTATATAAACAATTAATCTTGGAACAATAAAAATTCCCTCTTAATCAGGATTCTGTTTGTTACACAGTCCCTTCATTCACCGCTCTGTGCAGAACATTCCCCTTTCTGGGCCAGATCATTCCCATTTCTGAACTCTACACATTCTATTTCACTGTTCATATTAAATTTCTGTGGCAAGCTCCATTTTCCAATGCAATTATAGAATAGTTTTCAAACTAATACAATTTGTTTCTTTTGCATTAGGAAAGTTTGCAACTTAGAAAATCATTCTTCATGTGAGGTGATTTGGTATCAGAGATTTGATAAACATCTAATATTCTCTAAAAGTTGTAAACTGAAAATGAAGCATTCCATTCTATGAGTGAGAGTTATACTCAGAAAAATGAAAAATTAGAGAGAAAGACACATATAAGTTGGAAATTATGGAAGTTCTTAAGAAATTAAATAAGAAATAATTTAATAATAATAATAAAAAAGGAACTCCAGAAAAATAAAGATAATAAAGAGGAAATCTTTTACTGGTGTGAAAGATGAATTTGCTTAATCAACACAAAAACTCTTCACCCACTCTTATTTCCTGAATAAAGCCCACACTGGAATTTTACTATTATTTGACATTATAATGGTGTCTTATGTTTTCTGATGGTAATATTTTTATTGCCTTAGCCATTCTAATTAGAGCTTGTGCTAGTCAGAACACCCAAGAAAGTCTACACCATCCACCTTCTTCAGAAAGTTCTGAATGCCTAAGCCATCCTTCTCTCTAAAGCATGAGATGTTTCTTGTTGGATTCTGTGACTCCATATGTTCCTAAATCATCTTCCTACTTTGTTGTTCATATGCTCTTAATCTGGTTTGCTGGTATATACTAACATTTTGGTTATATTTAGTTTGCTATCCTCTTCCTGCTCTATCAGACTTACATAGTGAAATGTTCATGGCTTAAATAAAGGCTATGTTGATGAAAAACACATCTGTTCCTATAAAGAAAATAAAAACTTTGTTTCTAAGCCAAGTATCTGTGACCAAAGCAGGAGATCCTAGATTCAAGTTACTCTGAACAGTGTGCTCCACCATGGAAGATGTCACATGAACACCTATTGTCCCCCAAAAGGAAAGACTTAAAGCATTTACCTTATAGGTTACAGTAAAGCAGGGATATATACAAGTTTCTGAGAGAACATTTAGAATTTATAGCTTTAGTGTTAAGACTGGATAAATGTTTGGAAAGTTTAGCCTTACATTTCACTTGTTGTACACAATAGTCCAAATGCCAGACCAGATAGAGAGGTTGAAGTAAATGGCCAATCAAGGGGTTAAGGCATATCTAGATCATTTTCTTAACCTACAATGTTGTCCCTCCATCCTGAGACATGAAGTTCTACCCAACTGAAGTCACACAATGCATCAAATATCTAATATATACACAGAATTTCAGGGTATACAGACTGTATTAGTTATGTTTCAAATGCTATAATAAAACATCAGGATCAAGGAAACTTCCAGAAAGAAAAGCTTATTTGATGTGATGGTTCCAAGGGTTAGAATCCACAATGGTAGGGAAGAATGATGGTAGAAGTGGCTGGAGCAGAAATCTGAGCATTCATGTCTTCAAGTAGGCACAGGAAGCAGAGCGTGACTGGAAATTTGGCAAGGCTTGAGAACTGTCTAGGAGCTGAAGAGATCGCTCAGTGGTAAGAGCGCCGACTGCTCTTGCAGAAGACCTGGGTATGATTCCCAGCACCCACATGGTGGCTAAGAACCGTCTTTAACTCCAGTTACAGGGGAATCTGATGCCCTCTTCTGACCTCCACGGTGGCATTCCAAGACACGGGTGCACCAACCTACATGAAAACAGTACACTCGTACACATAAAAAAAAAAAAGAACTAATTGTACCCCCAGTGTCACGCTTTCTCTAGCAAGACTACACTTACAACCTTGCATTACAGTGCCACTAACTGGGGACAAATTGCCTGAAGAGTTTGAGTCAATGGGGGACATTCCTATTTAACTAGCACATTCTATTTCCTGACCCCTATATGCCCATGACCATATAAAATGCAAAGCATATTTAGTCCACCTTCAAACTCACATTAGTATTTATCAGTCTCAATAATATTTCAAATATGATTTGAAATACAGAGTCCAAAATATCTTTTGAGACTCAAGGCAATCTTTTAACTGTATATGCCTGTAAAGCCAAATGACAAATTACACATTGCAACATACAATGGAACTGAATACATGGAGTAATAAAGGTATACTGAGAAAATACAGTTCCAAAACTCAGTAAGGTAAACTTCATATCTAATAGTTCTATTTCTGATGTCTGAGAATTTGCTTCCAAAGAGCTCAATCTTTCCAGCTATGATGTATGCAATATAGTCCCTCTCTTGGGCTCATACCATGTCCTGTATGTGGCTCTCCGTGGCTCTCCTCACAGCTTTACAAAATGGCATTGTCAGGGCCTTTGGCCACTTGGGGCCTCATTTATTGAAGGAGCCCCTGCTGCACACTGGCTTCAAC
Organism: Rhizomys pruinosus; assembly: GCA_009823505.1. Taxonomy (NCBI): domain Eukaryota; kingdom Metazoa; phylum Chordata; class Mammalia; order Rodentia; family Spalacidae; genus Rhizomys; species Rhizomys pruinosus. Next base: position 695,054 of record VZQC01005527.1, read on the forward strand.
ATCTCTCTGAAACCAAGGAGAAAGAATCAATTACCCATCACTCTTGCATACCTCATGCCTCTAGAGACAGCAAGACTTGAATGGCCCTGCCAATGTTGGCTGCCAGCCTGGGTTGAACACTTACCTGCTTCCTCCACATTAGCAGTTCTATTCTGTGATTTTCTAGTAGCAGAAAACCCCCAGATTTCCTTTCACAGGGTGGAGGCTTACCTGTGAGTGATCTTGTCCTGAAGTTGTTCTGTCCATTGTTTCAGTGATGAGTTCTAGGCCGCTCTTTAATGGATTTTAGCTCCAACATTATTCAACATCAAATCTCTCTCTCTCTCTCTCTCTCTCTCTCTCTCTCTCTCTCTCTCTCTCTCTCTCTCTCTTTCTCTCTCCAAACGGTAAATTTTGTATTTCTTTCGGTAATATTTGCTCTTTTTATTGTAGATTTGCATATATTCACCATTAATAACCACAACACAATGGCAACTCTACAACTAAGCAGTAGATAGTACACTAATACATCTCTTTACTCTCATCAATTAAGCCCCCTCATGCAACAGATCAGCATGGACAACAACAGCCAAAAAGACAAACAGACAAAAAGACAAAGTGAAGAGAGTAAGAGCCTGTAGAGTGTGGGTCCTTGGACAGGACTCTTCTATTAAATTTCATCCACCCAGGGCTCAGGGACCATTGTGGAAGAAGGTATGGAAAAATTGGAAAGACAGGGGTGGAGGGGCATGGCCATATGGAAATAGAGTCTTACAGGCTGGTGGCAACTTATGACGTGAAGTTACAGCAATTGTTTCAGCATGCCAAGATCCATGCAACTCAAGCAGACATAAACCCAGAATAGAACTTTGGAAATGTGAAGCAGGCCTCAATCTTTCTGAAGAACTAGAAGCAACTGATTGCTGCTGGGTGAGAAAGAGCTGCTCTTTTATAAGGGAAGGACTCTAGATAGACTAGTGAGACCTCAGTGGATGAACTTGCAGTGAGAGGTGTCTGGATGTACTAACTTGACATTTTTTTTTTTTTTTGGCTTTTCGAGACAGGGTCTCCCTGTAGTCCCAGCTGTCCTGGAACTCACTCTGTAGACCAGGCTGGCCTTGAACTCACAAAGATCCGCCTGCCTCTGCCTCCCAAGTGCTAGGATTAAAGGTGTGCGCCACCCTAACTTGAGATTTTAGCCCTTAACACAAATGACAGAATCCATAAAACCCAATGGCAGGGGTGGCAGTGTACCAGTGGGGAAGGTGGGTATAAAGATGATTAAGCTGTTCTGCATGAAATACATACAAAATCAATAAAAATCACAAAAAAACTCACATCACCAATTCATAGATTCAAGACTAGGTTTTTTAAAAATTTCTTCTCCCAAAGAAAGGAGTCCATTACTTTTCAACTTAGCCTCAGGCAAGCACTTAGGCTGTAGGTAGACAGCAGACAGGTGCTATGCCAAAACATCTCAGTTGCTATTTAAATCCTTCCCTCTAGAGCTACTTTGCTCTCAGCACTAGTTCCTCCCAAGTTCTGACTAGAATGTCCTGTTAGGCTCTGATTACAGCATTCAATCACTTTTCTAGCCAAGGTGCCAATGTCCCACATTCCTCAAAACATCCACAGGGTCAGGTTCATCACAGCAACAGCTCACTCTCTGGTATCGACTTCCCTATTCCCTATTGGTTACTTTTCGGTTGTTGCAATAATGCATCATGGCCAAGGGAGCTTATGTATGGAAGAGTTTACTTGGCTTATAGTTCCACAGAGGTAGGAGTCAACAATGGAGGGGAGGCAAGGTGGCAGAGAGCAGAGGCAGCAGAAAGCTGAACAGTCATATCTTGAAGCAGGAAGCAGGAAACAACTGGAAATCTGCAAAAGCTTTAGACCTCAAAGCCCACATCACAGTGACATGCTTCCTTCAGCAAGGATGCACCTCCAAGACCTTCTGAAACAGCACCACCAACTGGGGAGAAATGTTAAATACTTGGAGCTAAATTAATCTTACTGAATCTTTACTTTCATGCATTTAACCTTTGTAAACATCAGGTTTTATAAAAAAAAAATCCTGAAGTTGGAAGAGGGGAGCATTGGGGGGATGTGGAGGGAGTTGGAGGGGGAAAAAGGAGGTAGATATTGCATTTCATTATATATGTATATCAAAAATAAAGAAATATTTTTAAAAAGAAGAGCTATAATTTATCACGGGTGGGTCATCATGGCAGCAGGTGACGTGTGCCCACAGTCAAGGAGCAGAGGCAGGACCGGAGTTAGGGCTGGGCTATAAAACCTCAAAACCCACCCTAATGACCAGCTTCTTACGATTAAGGATTCCTATCTTGTTTTTAGCCTTTGACATTCAGTTTGTTCAGAAATAATTCAGCTATGCATTCTGTTTAAAATGGATCTACTAGTCAATTAAAGAAAGCAGTTTTACCGGTTTTATAAGAGATTACCTCTACAATAGTTGTCTCCAATTTACAGTTGGGGAGCGACCTCATCATTGTCATATTTCTCCTTGTTCTATGGGTGGGAAGGCAAGGAAGTCTCTCATATCAGAACCTTTGTGGCACCTAGAAGGTAAGTTTCATTAGGACTCATTATAACTAGTTGTTACATGTAGGATCCACAGAGGGGTTCGATGTTTATGGCAATCTGAGGCTTTTCTTCCTTTGAATGTTCAGACGGGTCAGCCTTTCCGTTGCCACTTTTTGGTACATCCTACTCAATGCAAACCTGTATCTTTTCTTTCTCAGCCGTTAAGTTGGTGACGTTTTGTCCTGTTGGAACAAACAAATCTTTTCCCATAGTTAGTTTTAAGATTTGAATTGCAAGGGTTTGATGAAAAGGTTTCATGTCTTTCTGTATCCCCCCCCCACCGTTTTTTTAGGCGTATTGCGTCTCCAGAAGAGACGAGTGACGTTTACCTCTAATCACCTGTGCCCCTTTTCTAAGCCTAGGGAACAACCTGCGGAAGAGGGGGCGTGGTAGAATGTAAGGGCTGCGATTGGGGTGAATGGTGAAACTACAGCAATGTAGTCTGGACACTCATTTGATCAACTTGATTGAACAAACAACCTGTCACCCCCCACTGGATGGTGGGGCTGTAGGTGTTTGGGCACAACAGCCTGCAGATAGGTTTTGCATGAAGGATGCTTGTACTCATGGATTATCACTTATAGCTAAAAATGAAAAAAAAAAAACTGAGAGAAAGATGCAGGACAGTTATGGCGGAATGCATGATCTGGGATGGGGTGGGGGGGGGAGGGAAAGGGAAATAAGCCTGAACTGAATTGGAAAAAATGTATGAAATGCACAAAGCATCAATAAAAATTAATTAAAAAAAAATAAAATAAAATGGATCTACTATAGATGTTTTTTTCATTAAATTAATATCTCATTCACAACTTTAAAAGCAATAACGGCAAGTCAAACTGCGTTCAAAATTTATTTGTTTTCTAGACTCACCTTGTTTTGGGCCCCATACTAGAGGATTTTCCAATGTACCCATAACCTCTAACACAAAGCATAATTCTGTATGCTGCAGCTAGAATAAATATTTAAGAAAATAGAAACTTGATATAGTATAAAATTGTTCTACTTTGGAATCGGTACAATCCTATGAGAACCTCAGTCCATGAAATCTCTAGAATAAATTTCCTTGAATATTTGAGAAAAGATTCCTTCCTAGTTGTTAATTAAGACCAGGTCTCACTGGCCTGTGGCAAGTCTATGAGGGATTATTTTGTCTGTTGATTTATGTAGGAGAGCCCAGCTTACTGTGGGTGATTCCATCAACGAAGGAAGTATAAGCTGAAATAAATCCTTCGCTCATCCCCTCTAAAAGATAAAAGTATTTATTAAGATAAAAACAGTTTCCACTTTGCAAAGTATTTTTTGTTTAAATGTTCACTTCTTTACAATATGTTAAATATGTACTTTTTTTTTTTTTTATTGTCTTTCCAAGACAGGGTCTCCCTGTAGCCCCAGCTGTCCTGGAACTCACACTGTAGACCAGGCTGGCCCTGAACTCACAAATATCCGCCTGCCTCTGCCTCCCGAGTGCTAGGATTAAAGGTGTGCGCCACCACGCCCAGCTGTACTTGTTTTAATTAAACCAGGATTATTACTTTCTCTTTGAAAAAAATATCAAACCCAACCCATTGGGCCTTTAGATTCCCCTGCAGCTGGAGGAGTTCCACTCTCTCCCCATGCTCTCACCTCCTTCTAGCCTCGGACCAAGGTCCACTCCTGCTCTTCTGCCTCTGATCTCTGGGCTAGACTAGTCTAGAATATCTCAATCCTCCGTTTTAGTGCGTAAGTCCCCCACAAGCTATTCCCACCGGATCCTTGCCCCTGGCCTTCTGAATTGACTGCATAAACCAGCCTACTATCTGGTAAGGCAGCACATACTGTACCGTGTGCCCTGCACCATGAGCCACCTCCACTCTTTCCTCACACTCTAACCCCTTCTAGCCTTGGTCTAAGCCAGAACTCCCCTGTATTTCCTATCTTGCCTATCTGGAATAAGCTTCTTACCCAGACCCTGCCCAATGTTTCCTGACCCCCTAAACCCAGACAAGGAGCAATCTACAGCTTTAGCGCACACACCTCCCCTGCCTAGTTTGTTATTCACACCCCACAAAGTCTTCACATACACAATAACCTTAGTTGCTCTCTTGATCTGCCTGCCACAGGCCAGCATACTTACCTATGAAAACCTGGACACACACCAACTAACTTTTCATACCTAAGCAAAAAACAGTTAAAAAAAAAGTAATCAAGCTACTTCAACAATATAAACAGAAGCAAATGTAAATAAAGGCAGAATATAATTTCCTATTGGACACATGACTAACAAAAAACATCCATAAGACCAAGTAAAAATACAGAAACACAAATAACATGAACACATAAGAGACTATACCTTGAGCAAAGCTTATCCACCCTACAGAAGTATACTATAATGAAAATCACCCTGAGGAATCCCCATGACACAGACTTTAAAAGTACAATCATAAACATGACCAAATAAGTTAAAGAACACATAAACAACTCAAAGACCTCAAGGAGGATAAGAATAAAATTCTGAGTGAAGCTCAAGGAAATACAAATATGTAATTGAAAGTAATAAAAAATCAGGAGTTGAAAAGTGAATTCACAGAAGAGATAAATATTACAGAAAAACCAAGCTGAAATGAGGATGGAATTGCAAAACTCAATAAATAAATTTGAAACAACAGGACAGTTTCACAAGCTATGTAAATGAAATAGAAGGCAGAATATTAAGGGCTAGACAATAAAGTTGAATAACTGGACTGCTCAATTAAGGAATATTAAAATGTTTTATTAAAAACTGAGGAATGGAATATGTAGGAAATGTAAGATACTATGAAAAGACAAAATAGACAGATTATAAGCATATAGCAAGGAGAATCTCATCAAAGGCACAGAATTATAGAAGAAAATTTCCCAAAATTAAGGAAAGACATGCCTATACACATACAAGAACCACATAGGACACCAGTTAGACAAGAGCAGAACAGAAGCTGCCCTCTGCATATCATGGTAAAAACACTAAATATACAGAACAGAGAAAGAGTACTGAAAGCAGCAAGAGAAAAAACAAATAATGTATGAAGGAAAACCTATTAGAATTATAGCTGACTTCTCAGTGCAATCTATGAAACCAAGAAACAAATAGAACAAATATGCCCAGTTCTAAATGACTATAGTTACCAAGCCAGAATAATTTACCCAACAATACTCTCCATCATAATTAAACTGGAATGAAATTTTTTCCATTACATGAATTGACTGAAATAATTCATGTCCCAAGCCTGCCCTACAGAGACTACTCAAAGAAATAGAAAGAACTGAGGAGAGAAATGACTATACCCAAGTAGTTACAGAAAGAAACCTAATGAAGGTATAATTACAGAAACACAAAATAAAACCAAGGACACACATTAAAATGACAGTAACCAATATATATCATTCAATAATATAACTTTAAATATCAATGGTCTCATTGATTAAATATCAATGGTTTCATTGAATAAATATCAATGGTCTCATAGCCTTGTCAAAAGACAGGCTAGTGGCATGTATTAGGAAAGAAAAACCCATCTTTTTATTGTCTTTAAGAAACTTATCTGACATTCTTTTTTTTCCTTCTATTACTTCTTTATTTTATTTTTTCATTTTTAACAATAAGTAATAATTTACGAGTACAAGCATCCTTCTTGTAAAACCAATTTTAAAGCAGTTGTGCCCAGACCCACACAGACCAAGTTTCCCACCATCCAGCTGGGGGGGGGGGCTTGTATGTTCAATCAAGTTGATCAAATAAGTGTCCAGTCTATATTGCTGTAGTTTCACCATTTACCCCAATCGCAGCCCTTACATTCTACCATGCCCCCTCTTCTGCAGATTATTCCCTAAACTTAGAAACGGGGCACAGGTGGACGAGAAGCAAAACAGTCTACTTTCTCTGGAGCTGTTGTTTTGGACTTTGGTCAATTCTGGCTGTTTCCTTTCATGGGCTGACGGTTTGTCCAGAGATAACTTTTCAATCCTACTAATGAAGCACAGTCAATTAGATATATAGGTATTTAAACAGTACTAATTGTTATGGTAGGTTACTTTGGTATAGATACAGATGTTTGGATGGTATGTTAATACATGAATTATGATTTTTTTCTGTAAAATATGACAGGTTCTTAATGTGGCTTATGACATCTCCTAATCACCAGAGGATGTAAGCTTGTGGCGTCAGCTTGGGACATTCGAGGATAGGTACTACCTTGATGTAAAAGGAGGGAAAAAATTCCAAGCAAATGACACTATGAAGCAACAGGTGTTGTAGTTCTAATATCTGACAAAATAGAATTCAATTTAAAGTTCACTTAATTCTAGCCAGGCGTGGTGGCACACGCCTTTAATCCTAGCACTTGGGAGGCAGAGGCAGGTGGATCTCTGTGAGTTCAAGGCCAGTGTGGTCTACAGAGTGAATTCCAGGACAGCTGGGGCTACAGGGAGACCCTGTCTCGAAAAGACCAAAAAAAAATTCACTTAATTCTAATGAAATGAGCCATTTCCCAGAAGTAACCTTGATGGAAAAAAAAAAAAAAAATATATATCGTATATATATATTATATATATATATAATATATAGAAACGTTAGGTATACCAAATTTCATGAAATGAGTACTATAGAACTATAAAACTTTACCCAAACCAAGAATAGTATGTGATATCAATACCCATTATTTCAAATAGACAAGTCAACTAGACAAAAAATAAACAGATAATTCTGAATTCTATGATATCTTACATCAAATAGATTTAACATATATCTACAGAATATTGCACTGAATTACCAAAAATACACTTTCTACTTAGGAGGCCATGTATGTTTTTCTAAATTCGAGCATACCTTGGGACACAAAACAAACCTTGACAAATACAAAAATTGAAATAATTCTGTGCAAACAGTGAAATAAAAGTTACCATCAACAGCAAAAAAAGCTCTAGTAACTACAGAAACTTGTGAAGAATAAAAATATAATCCTGAATGGTGAATGGATGAAGGAAGAAATGAAGAAATGAAAGTATTCCTGTAACTCAATGAAAATGAGGATAAAACATAAAAAGATCTCTGGGACATTTTAAAAGCGGTCTGAAGAGGGAAGTTTATATCTCTAAGTGCCTACATGAAAAATCATTATGTGCAACAATAAGTGGCTTAACTATAAAATTCAATACTCTGGAAAGACAAGAACAGACCAAACCTACAATATGAGAAGAAATTATGAAAATCAGAAAAGAAATGAATTAAATAGAAACAAAATAATACAAAGGTCAATGAATCTAAGAACTGCTTCTTTGAAAAACTAAACCAAATAGACAGAGTCATAGACCAGTTCAGTATTAAATAAAAAGAATGTATGCAAATGAAGAAAAATAAAAGTACAGAGAAATATCACAGCAGAGAGCAAAGACCAAAAAAGATCCACAGCATTATGAGAATACTTTAAAATTTATAGTATAAAATAAATGGATAAGTTTATAAATTAATGAAAACCACCACAGTTAAACCAAGACTAGTTCAACAGCTTAAACAGAGCCATAACAACAACAGCAACAAAAACAACAACAAAAATTGAAACATGAATACAAAACCTCCCAACTAAAATATCTCAGGCCTAGATAGATTCACAGCAGAACTCTACAAGACATTCAAAGTTCTACAACCAACACTTCTTGAATGATTCATAAAGACATAAAAATATGGAGAATTCCCAAACTCCTTCTATGAAGCCAGTATCACTCTACTATCAAAGCCAGGTAAAGGTATGCCAACAATGGAAAACTATAGGGCCCTATACTTAATATAGACACAAAGGTTCTCAACAAAATACTTACAAATTGCATACAGATACCCATCACAAAGTTTATCCACCATGATTAAATTGGCTTGATTCCAGAGATGCAGGGATTGTTCAATATGCATAAGTAAATATGTCTAATAAACTATATAAATGGACTTAAAGACAAAAATGCATGGTCATATAAATAAATGCCCAAATGGCTTTCAATAAAGGCAACCTGCATTTGTGATAAAAGTCCTAGAAGAAATTGAAATGGAATGAACATACCTCACATATTTGAAGCTATGTATAACAAGTTCACAACCAAACTCATTTGAAATGGAGAAAAAAACTGGAAGCAATCCTATTAAAATCAGAAACCTAACAAGGCTATACACTATCTTAAATCATTTTCAGTGCAGTGCTTGAAACTCTTGTTAGAGCAATAAAAGAGAAGGAAAATACAAGAGTACTAATTTGAAAAGAAGAGATCATATTATCACTCTTTGCAGAGAATATGATATTAAACATAAGAGATCCCCAAACTTCCACCATCAATTGCTAGAAATGATCAAGGCTTTCAGGAAAGTGGCCAGGTTTGAAAATTAATTTAATATAAACAGTAGTATTTCTATATACCAATAATAAGCTATCATAGAAAGTGTTCAAATATCTTCCCATTCAAAATAGCTTAAAAAATGTCTAAGAATTAATTTAACAAAATACATTAAAGGGCTCTACAAGAAAAAATTTAGTTTTTTTAAAAAAGAGATAAAGGAAGACTTATGATGATGGAAGAACCTCCAGTGCTCAGTGATTGATAAAGTTAATAAGTGTGATATGACCATCCCACCTAAAGCAATCTATAGATTCAATGCAATCCGAAACAAAATCCCCATGACTTTATTCACAGAGCTGAAAAATTCTTAAATTCATATGAAATCACAAAACTCCAGAGAGCCAAAGCACTCATAAACAAAAATAACACTGCTGGATGGTTCACCATACCAGGTCTCAAATTTTATTACATAACTACAATAATAAAACAGCTTGATACTGCCACAAAACAGATATGTCAATGGACCATAATAGAAGACCCAAATGTATGTGTGAAATTTCAGCCACCTGATTATTGACAAAGATACCAAGAGCACAAAATAGATGAAAGAATATCTTTAACATATGGTTCTGGCAAAACTGGATCTCCACCTGTAGAATAATAAAATTGGATGGTTACCTTTCCCCATGCAAAAAGGTGAACTACAAATGAATCAAAGTTCTCAATATGAGACCTGAAACTCTGAAAATGCTAGAGGAAAATGTAGGCAGTACCCAATAAGGTAAAGGTGCAGGAAAGGACTTTCTAAACTGGACATCTGTTGCTCTGGCATTAAAACCAACAATCAACATGTGTGACCATTTCAAACTTAAAAGCATCTACACAGCAAAAGAAACAACAAATGAATTCAAAAGGAAATACGAGTGGGAAAAAAAAAAAAACCTGCACCTGCTGACAGAGTATTAATATACAGAATATACAAGGAATTCAACCAACAAATAAATGAAAAAAGTACATGATCAAATAAAAATATGGGCTAAGAACCAGAACAGAAAATTGAAAACTTTCAACCCAAAAAACAAAAATGGCTAAGAAATACCTTAAAAACCTCTATATCCTTAGTAATTATAGAAATGCAAATCAAAAATACCTAAGATTTCACCTTACTAAAGTCAGACTGGTTCAGATGAAGAGAACAAAAGGCACCGAATGCTGGAGAGGATGTGGAGAAATGGGAATGCTTATTTACTGGAATAGGAATAAAAAGTTGAGCCACCCTTATGGAAAGCAGTTTGGAGATCTCTTAATAACTAAAAATGAATCTGTCATATAATCTGACCATACCACACTTTGTCATCTATTATATCCAGCTAGCAAAATATAAAAATGCTTTGTTCCAAGACTTACACTTTCTGAGTTCTTAAGTATTCATTGTGAGAATCCAACATTACTATTTTTAACTCATTTCTAAAAAAAAAAAAAAAAAAAAAAAAAAAAAGTCCAAAAAAGTTACAGTGGGATACTGGTGGGATGCCTCCATGATTAAGAGCACTGACTGTTTCTCCCAATTACATACCTTTAGTTCCCCAAAACATATACATGGCAGCTAACAATTGCCTGTAACTGCAGATCCAGGAGATCTGAATCCTTCTTCTGGCTTCTGATAGAACTGCATACCTGTGGTGCACTTACATACATGGAGGCCACTCTTACACATAAAATAAAGTAGCTGAATCAAAAAATAATTAAGAAATGAAATAGTTCCAATTTCTGCCTATTATGAACAGGGCAGCAGTGACTATGGATGAGTAGGTATTTCTGCAGTTGACTTTATAGTCTTTTTGGTATAGCTTTAAGAGTGGTGAAGATGAGTCATACAGTAGAAAAATTTGGAGTGTTTTTATTTTTTTTTTAATTTTCTGCCAAGTTTTCCCAAGTCCCAGGCTACATAGAGGCTCATATGTAAACCAACCTGGCTTCACCTTCACAGAGATGAGCCTGCCTCCACTTCCCAAGGACTGAGATGGCAATGGGAGTCCAGGAAAAATTTGACATTTTTAAGAATATTTTCGCTGAATTCCATAATGGTTTTGCAAGTTTATATTCCCACCAGTAATGAATATGTGTTCTCCTTTAATAAAATCCTTGCCAGAACATATTATTTTGTCCCTTTATTTGTTTGTCTGTTTCTGATTTTTGCTACGTGGAGTGGAGTAAGATGAAACCACAAACTGGTTTTAAATGGCACTTCCCTGATGACTAATAATGTTTAACATTTTAAGAGTATTTCTTGTTGAGCATGGTGGTACATGCCTTTAGTCCTAGCACTTGGGAGGCAGAGGTTGGGGATCTCTGTGCGTTTAAGGCTACCTTGGTCTATATAGTGAGTTCCAGGACAGCCAGAGCTACAGGGAGATCCTGTTTCAAAAAGAAAAAACAAAGAGTTTTTCTTGCCCACCCACACATGCAGTTCATCGTTAGAAACTCCCTGCTCTTCATAAAACATACTTAATATTTTATGTCTATGAGTAGCCTGCAGGTGTGTAGGAGCTTCCATGTTGGGCAATGCCCATGGAGGTAAGAAGGATTTTGATTCCCCTGGAACTGAAGACATAGAGTAATTAATAAACCTTCATATGGGTGTTGGAAACCAAACCAAGGTCCTCTGTAAGAGTAGCTAGTGTTTTTAACAACTGACCTGTCTTTTCAGACCCAATTCCAGACCCCTCCTTTTAATTAAGGTTATTTGGGTTTTGTTATCAGTTTGTTGTAGTTTTATTTTGACTGCTTTTTTGTTGATTAGGTTATTTTTAGTTATTTATATATTCTAGATAATAAGGGTATGTCAGAAATAAAGCTGGCAAAGAAGAATTGTTATTTTTCTGTCTCTTCACAACATGTTATTGTTTGATGTACAGAAGCTTTTAAAATTTTTTGATATTTTATTTATTATTTTTATTTTATTTTTATTTATTTTCATGTGTGTATGAATGCATTGTCTGCATGTAGGTTGGTGCACCCGTGTCGTGCAATGCCGCGGAGGTCAGAAGAGAGTGTCGGATTCCCTTGGAACTGGAGTTAAATATGGTTCTTAGCCCGCATGTGGGTGCTGGGGATGGAACCCAGGCCCTCTGCAAGAGCAGTTGGTACTCTTAACCACTAGGCTATCTCCCCAGCCCCTATTATTTTTAATTTTATGTCTACGAGTGTATCACCTCATGTGTGTAAATGCACTCACATGGTTCAATCCCCTTGCAGGTCAGATGAGAGAGCATTGTATTCCCATGGATCTTGAATTACAGATTATTTTTATCCACAGTGTGTGTACTAAGAATCAAACCAAGGTCCCCTGTAAGAGCAGCCTGTTCTCTTAACCACTGAGAAATCTAGCTTCAAGAAGAGAGGTTTCCATAACCAGGAAGTGTTTTTAGATATATGTGTTCACATTTATCAGTTGTTGGACTTAATGCTTGTGCTGTAGGAGTCCCATTCAGAAAGTACTTTCCTGTACCTGTAAGTTCCAACCTGTTCTCTGTTTTCTCCTATGTTGCACTAGATAGCTTAAAACTGATGAATGGATAAAGAAGGTGTAGTAGATATGCATAATGGAATATTATTCAGACCTTAAAAATCAAAATAATGAAATTCTTGGGAAAATTGTTGTAACTGAAAACAATCAAGCTGAATCAGATAACCCAGACTCAGAAAGACAAATGCCACATGCTCTCTCTCATGCTAGTTTTAACTCTTAGTTGTGTTTCAATTTGAAATTGCAGAAAGTTCAAGAAACAAACAGCTGTGAGGGTTTTCCTGGTGGGAGGTTGTAAAATGAATTGATGTGAAGGAAAAAAGGGGAACATTAAAGTAGGAAGGGTTAGTGGGGTAAGGAATGGGGGTGTGTAGGGCAGAGGAGGGAGTATAGAGAGGCTAAACTAACAGGAAAGATTTTAGAAAAAGCCATATGGAAACAGAATTATGGAAGCTTCATAATGTATATTCATGTGCATCATAGAAAGAGAAAAAAAGAAGTTAAACATCGCAGGCTAACAACAAAAGCAACATCGAATCCCGCAGTGGGAGGAATAGACTCCCTCTCTAGAAGCTGTTGACCTGGGATCCCATAGATCCCCAGTCAGTACCCTTGCACCTGCTCTTGGTTACCCATCTGAACTGCATGGTAAGATCCTCTGCTGAAGACACTACCTAAAAGAGCTGTAGAATGTAGACGGAAAAATCAAGCTGGTACTGACTTCAGAGCTTCATCTCTACTGCCTAGGGTCCATTGTGCTGGAAGTTGCTCTTCATGATGCTGGAAGGAAAAACAAAACAAAACAAAACAAAACAAACCAATAACAACAACAAAACAATCACCAGTCATACCCGGTTGTGAATCCTATGAACCACAATAACAGCATAATAGCTGGCCAGGTAAGAGATGGCCACCTGTGCAATAATGGAAGATATATAATGGGAGTATCCAACCACTCTTTAATTGGATTTAAGATTCGTTACATAGAATGGAGTTCATACTTGATATTGATATCATTCTTAGGAACCTGTGGCTAGAAAAGTCACAAGACAAAGGGGAGAAACTAATAATACTTTTCTACTAGTTACTTATATTGATCTGACTCCTAAAGACTTATGGTTTTATCCATATATTAATCCATCTCTCAGATTTCACTGGAAAAGTTTCCTTGTGCAGAAGATGAAGACAGCACAGAAACTACTATGTGGTCAATAGAAAGAAAAAAGGCTCCAGAGTGCTTATTCCTGAGTAGGATACAGATATCAAATTTCAGCCTCCCAAGCTCAGGGATGATTGTGGAGGAGAGGGATGAAAAGATTGTAAGAGCCAGAGATAGTGGATAACCAAAAGGAAATGAAGTTTTCCAGTCATCTGGTTGGTTACTCATATGGACACATAACAATAGTGACAACATGCATGAGTCATGCATGTTAAAACAAGAAAAATTCTCTGCATAGACATGTAGAAGTGGGTAAGAAACTCTAACCCATGCTAAGGAAAATGTGGCAGCTTATGGCTGATCAGAACAGCAGAGGGAGACTCTTTCAGAAATGTGATTTTTGGTAGCTAAGCTCTAGTGGATGGACCCATACTGAAAGACATTTGGGGACATTAACTTGACTCTATGGGTCTTATTATATATTATGTATGACAGTACACTGGGCAGGGGACAATAATGGAAGGTGTGCATAAGAGAGAAAATCTCAATAACAAAAATTATATAGTATGCAATTGCAAAAAATCAATAAAAATTAAAATAAAATGTGAAGCTGCAGACATAGATTAGTGTTAGAGCACTTGCTTTATATGCGTCAGTATCAGGATTTGATCCTCAATAATGAAGAGACAGTGGGGGAAATCAATTACCTTGACATATCATTATAAATTGTATTTGATTATAACACTCAATTTCTTAAACAAATGTAATTATCATGTATCAGTTATAATAAAGAAAATAATTTTAAAATGATGTTTATTGTTCCCTGTTTTAAATTGGACTGCTCAATTGTCTTTTTTATAAATCATCCTCTAAATTTATTCTTGTCATTAGCTTCTGATAACACTTTTATTCTAAGATTAAAGAAAGAAATTTTATTTCATAAATTAGAAAATAAAATGAAATTGAATTATTGTATGTTTTTATTTGCCTAAACTAATCTAGGAAAAGTGTTGCAACTTATTTTCTGATGAGGCAAGCATAGTTGCTTGTTATTTTATCTGACCTTCCCTCTTTGTGACTGAGAATTTAAAAGATGTTTGCTAGATGAGACAGTAATACCATTTTACTATCTTAAAGACACCTTTTAGTCATGTCTCAGGCAAATTTGGATTCATGACTCAAACATTATTCTTCCAAATATGCCTTCTGTTCATAAAAAGGCAAAGATACATGACTCAAAAATAACACGAGACAGAAATAATTTTGTACTTCACTCTGCCTCACTAACTTTCCTCTGGACTGTATGACAAACTCCTCACATTTTATGAGTAGGCTTTTGTCAACACTACAGATATATGTTTCCAACTTGTAAGCAAGCAAATTCCTGTGTCAGAACAAATGTTCTGTTCCAGTGGAGGCAAAGGGTATGGATATAGGTGTGAGGAACATGGTTTAAGGTTATTAGGGGGGCATCCAATATCCTTGTGATTAAGGAGATGTTTAGAATGTCAACTAACATTCAAAATGATTATGTTGCTGTCCTAATGAGGCAAATATATCTATATGATCGAATTAAGGAGAAGTAGTATGCAGGTTCTTAATGGAAACTGAACAAATCACAAACATTTAAAACCCCAACTTTATGCAAAAACTGCCAAGATCAATGTAAAACGCTGTGCTGCCTGTGCAGCAACGGAGTGAAGTGAGGTAAGTACAAGTATCATATTTATTTGAGAATACCAGCAGGAGAATTCATGTGTCTTGCTGCTTAAAGATTTGGGGAGTTTTGTCAGCCATCTAACTTGTAAATGATACATCTCCTTCAAAATCTATCTTGATCTTGAAGATTGATCAAAGTACTACATATATTTATAAATAATATTTAAATACTTCCAAATTTCTATGGCAGACATTTTACCTTTTCCCAATTCCATTTTTCTGTAAATATTCAATTGTTAGCTTGACAAACCTGGTTAGAGGGAACTTCAGTTTAGCAAATTCCTCCATTAGGGGACATTTTCTTGACTGTTGAGTAATTTGGGAAGGCTCAGCTCACTGGGGGTGAGATGGTACTATGCCTGAGCTGATGGTCCTGTGTTATATAAGAAAACAGACTGAGCACAGTCCAGGCTGCAAGCCAGTAAGCAACACTCCTCTGTGGTCTGAGTTTCAGGTTTTTGCCTCAAGCTCCTATAAACTACAAGCTGAAGGATACATAAAATACATAAACCCTTTCCTACCTAAGTTAATTTGAGGTAGAAAGGGTTTTTTTTCTACATTTTATTACAACAATAGAAAGCAACCTAGAAATAATCTACCTGACTAAAAGATACTGTCTTTATCTCCCCATGACATACAATCATTGTGTTAGGTGAATATTAAAATATGCATTTTAAATGTACATACAATTTAATCTCAATCAAATGCTTAATATTTAATGACAAAAAGGTTGCAAGTCTTTACCACCTGACCCAGTCATACCACTCCTGGTTATATACCCACAAGACTCTTCCTACCACAAAGATACATGCACATCTATGTTTATTGCAGCTCTCCACAATAACAAAGAGCTGGAACCAACCCAAATGCCTCTCAAGAGACAAGTGTATGATAAGAATGTGGTACATCTACACAATGGAATAGTAGTCAGCAGTAAAGAAAGATGACACCATGAACTTTGCAGGTAAATGGATGGAAGTGGAACCCATTATGGTAAGTGAAGTAACAAAGTCCCAGAAAAACAAATTGTGAATGGTTTCCATCATTTGTGGATGCTAACACCAAATCCCCCAGTTGAAAGGCAAGATGAACAACATTGTGCTGGATAGCTTTAGTGTCAACTTGACACACCTGGGTTGACGGAGCCTCAGTTGGGGAATTGGCTCCATTGGATTGGCCTGTGGCCACATCTGTGGAGTATTCTCTTGATGGTCGATCAGTGTGGGAGGGCCCAGCCCACAAGAGTGATGCCACCCTGGGCAGGTTGTTGTGTACTGTATAAGAAGGCGGGCTGGGCAATGAGCCAGGGAGCAAGCCAGTGGACAGCATTCCTCCATGGCCTGTGCTTCAGCTCCTGCCTCCAGATTCCTGCCCTGAGTTCCTGCCTTGTGCTACCTGAGTGATGAACTGTGAACCAGGAGATGTAAGCTGAACAAACCCTTTCCTCCCCAAGTTGGTGTCGGTCAGAGTGTTTTGTCACAGCAATGGAAGATAAACTAGGAGAGAAATTGGTACCAGAAGAGTGGAGTATTGCTGTGACAGACCTGACCTTGGTGTTTTGGGAAGGATTGTGGAGGCATTTGGAACTTTGGGCTGGGAAGATCATTGAATGCCTAAAGATAGTTGCTGTGGAGCTTGGAGCAGTTTTGCTGAAGGAGTTGTAGAAGATGGAGGCCTGGCTTGTGAAGTTCCTAGTTTCAAAGGGGGGCAGAGATCATCAGGACTGTGTAATATGTGGGTTCTGGTCAGCTGGGGCTGAAGAATCAGCTGTAAGTAACAAGAGACCAGAACCTGAAGTGAAATCTTTGTTGTACTGGGACAATTGATGCTGGTTAGCTGGGGCTGAAAAATCAGCTATAAGTAACAAGAGTCCAGCATCACTGTGGTGAGATCTTCTGGGAAGAATTTCTTCAGGGTCAGCACACAGAAGCTATGTTCCAGAAGGGGCCTGAGCCTTCATGTCAAGCCAGAAGCAGGACTTGGTAACATGTAAGAGTCTCCTATATGTTTC
The DNA here is from genome assembly GCA_009823505.1 of Rhizomys pruinosus. NCBI lineage: Eukaryota > Metazoa > Chordata > Mammalia > Rodentia > Spalacidae > Rhizomys > Rhizomys pruinosus. Next base: position 712,391 of record VZQC01005527.1, read on the forward strand.
CGGTATTGAAATTTGAGGGGGTCACAGATAGCAGCCAAGGCTTGGCACTGTGACAGGTCAGGAAAGACCATTGGTGGAAGTGCACCTTGGTTGCTATGAAGACCCCAGGATTGCAGGGGTCATGGAGAGAAGCTAAGGCTTTGCACCAGGAGAGATCAGAACAGACCATTGGTGAAGGTGCGGCCTCAGTTTCAGTGGCGACCCCAGCTTTTTGGAGCTGCCGGTACCCTAGGACGACCACCAAGAGCAGCGGCAGGTGTAGAATGGAGTCGGCCTGGGCCTGCGAGATGAGTGTGCCACGGACGGCAGAGTCGGAAAGGGAGAGCTGCCGAGACCCTTTGGAGCCCAGAAGATCGTGAGTGAATCCCAGGTGTCCAGCCTTGAGCTACTTTGCTGGACTTAGGTTTTGTTTGAGAGTGCCTGATTCTTCCCTTTGAAATAAGACAGTACTTGTTTTGGATTTTACAGCAGCCCACAGTTAAGAGACTTTTAATAGACTGGACTTTTAAGTGTTTGGACATTTTAAGGACTGTGGGGCTTTTAAGGTTGTACTGTCTTAGGTTGTGATTAGTGTTAACATCATACTTTGGGGATAAGAACTGGAAAGGTGGTGGTTTAATAGTGATGTGTTTTGTGTGTCAAGTTGACAAGGGGTCAATTGTGCTGGATAGCGTTTGTGTCAACTTGACACACCTGGGTTGAGGGAGCCTCAATTGGGGAATTGGCTCCATTGGATTGGCCTGTGGCCACATCTGTGGAGTATTCTCTTGATGGTCGAGCAGTGTGGGAGGGCCCAGCCCACAAGAGTGATGCCACCCTGGGCAGGTTGTTGTGTACTGTATAAGAAGGCGGGCTGGGCATGAGCCAGGGAGCAAGCCAGTGGAAAGTATTCCTCCATGGCCTGTGCTTCAGCTCCTGCCTCCAGGTTCCTGCCCTGAGTTCCTGCCTTGTGCTACCTGAGTGATGAACTGTGAACCAGGAGATGTAAGCTGAATAAACCCTTTCCTCCCCAAGTTGGTGTCGGTCAGAGTGTTTTGTCACAGCAATGGAAGACAAACTAGGAGAAACATTATTGTTATATTTCTTTTTATCTGAAAGCAACTGTGCTGTTATAATGTGAATCACTTAGCAGGGTCTGAAATTGACCTACCACTTATTTTCAGACATTGTAATTACTGTATATGGGTAGAAGGCACATATTCATATTTTAGAGCAATATAAAATTAAAGGGGAAAATGTGAATGCCTAAACATATTTGGAATTAACATACAGTTTATTCTCGGAGGTCATAATCTTGATACATATGTGATGGTTATATAGGCATATGTTGGAGCAGTACAAAGGGGAGGGAACAACAAGGACATAAAGACTGGGTCATAGAACTGACTGACAGAGTTAAATTCTGCCCTAAACCACAAGACACTACAGAGAAAAACTTTGGAAAGACTGAGAGAAAGATGCAAGACATGTATGGCAGAAGGCATGAACTGGGGTGGGGTGAGGGGCAGGGAGAGAAGAATGTGTCTAAGTTGGAATGAAAGATAATGAATGAAATACACACATCATCAATAAAAGTATTTAAAAAAAGAAATGTAAAATTTGTGTGAGGAGAATAACAAAAACCAATTATATTGTAATATGTATTCTGTGCATTTCAAAGTTTGGATTACCATTTAGTTCAACAATGGGAAGCATGTCAGGCATGAGGATGCCCCTGATATTTATTATCTGCACTAATATTCTTATAGACTCCTCATTTGGCTTGGATAATTGTGTAATATATCATATGTGGTGATCATAATATGATGTTTCACTTACATTAGTGAGGACAACCTTGTTATTTGTCATTATGTTTTTTTAAGTATTTGTAGTTTCATATGAGCAGTAACCCACAAATGATAATTAAATAACTAGCTAAAAGTGAATGAAGGACCATATTTTTATAAGCATGTTTTCATTATTATCAACTCTTTATGGATTTGGGAGGATTTTCTTACAATATATTTTGATGGTACTTAGATCTCCTCTGATATCTGCAACTCCTACCACTGACAGAGTCCAATTTAATGGAATATGTTATATATATATTATAATATATATATATCATGGCCTGTAGATCATTTATGTCCTCAATGTCCTTCAGTGTAAGTGCATCCCCCATGTCCACCAAGATTTCCATTTCTATAAGAAATTGTCTTTCCCCATACAGCAACCATCAAAAGCTGAAAGTTCTTAGCTTAGATTAAGATTTTTTAATCACTTCCCCAAGTATCTGGGTATTTCTTAATCACTTCCCTAAGCTGAGTTATCTTCTGATTGAACTTGAATAGTACTTGTGCATGCTGTCACCATTGCTGTGAGTTTGTTCAAATGAGTAAATGACCAGCTGCCTGTAAACTCTGTTTCCTCGTGGCCATCCACATTCTCTGGCTATTACAATTATTGTTTCTCTTCTCACATGATACCTGAGCCTTGGGAATCAGAAATTTGAAAGAGATATCCTTTTCATGGACAAGCTTGGCAGCCTCTTGTGCTCTGCATAGTGACTAATTGTGGGACTTTGGTTTAATCACCATCTATTTTATAAGGAAACTTCTCTGATGATATAGTTGAGAGATATATTCCCCCTATTTGTAGAGATTGAATTGAAGATGTATCACTTAGAGCTAAACATCTCCCAGCAATATTCTCTGTGTTGGATCAATTCTGGAATTATTTTAAAATATCCATATTTGTGAAAAGAAGATTGCTTGATGAGGGGCGAAAGTTACATTGATGTGTAGATATTTAGCATAAGGTAAGAAATTATGTTGCTTTGCAAATGTGGCAAAATAAGGCTTTTTCTCAAGGATCTCTGAATTTCTGGCCACATGTATTTGGCTATGTTAACAGTATCACAAATGCATTCAATTCAATTGAGAAGGACTGAATTCCAATTACACCATTGTTGATTACCCACAAGATGAAACTGCCACTACTGTCGCTATAATGATAGTTTACAGGGTCCATCACGGTTGTTTACTAGGCTTTGTAGCTGTACAGTACCGTTGTTTGGATTTCTCCCTTGATACCTTGTATTGCATCATCTGATACCAAGATAGCTGGCCCTCAGGTAGGAGGCTTACAGGTTAGTTCCATTGCTCTAATCCTATGTCCAAAATGTCTATGTTCAGCAATAGGGTCTTACCTTCAAGTTCTTCCAGGCAATTAAGGGCTGTGCACTAGTCCATGTAATTTTGCCAATCTCTTGTACTGCCCTGAAAAAATAATTTGAAAGGAGGTTGCCCTTGCCTGCCAGTGTGTTTATTGTTATTTAGCCTTTAGCTATACACATGCTTTGACATATGTGTACTTTTCAGTAGGACTTTGAAGTAATATGTTTCCCTTGTTTTTTTGTACCATTTAAGCATTGTTTATCTATATTTGATCTTATCTTATATAACCCTCACTACTTTCTCAACAATTAAGTTACCCACTTTTCCATAATTGTGCCTTCATTTTATTTCTTTCTGTAGCCTCTTGTTATGGTAATTTATTTCTTCCATCCTTTGTATTGCTTTGAGTATTTTCTATAAAGGTGCTTTTGTTAACATGGGTTCTTTCAGCCTATTCATATCATGGATGGTTTTGCTTTCCCCTTTGACTATGATAGACAGTTTTGCTGGGTAAAGTATTCTGTATTGACATCTATGATCAGTTAGAACTTGGGATACTTTGATCCATACTCTTCTGGAATTAATAGTTTGTATGAAAATGTCAGCTGTAATTCTGAGGGGTTTTCCTGTATATGTAACTTGTTTGTCTCTTACAACTTTCAGTACTCTCTCTTTTTCTATAAATTTAATATTTTCGCTATGACATATCATGGGAAGTTTCTGTTCTGCTATTATCTATTTAATATTCTGTGTGCATTTTGGGTCTGCCTGCATTTATTTTTCCTTTATTTAGGGAAACATTCTTTCAGAATCCTATTGAGGAGCTCATCAATGATAAAGACCAAGGATTTTTCTCCTTTGTCTATGCCTATGATGCATAAATTTGGCCTTTCACATGTTCCAAATATCTGCCTATTCCATTCCATTCCTGTGCTTTTTAATTTTTTCATATTCTTTTCTTGAGCAGTCCAATTAATTCTTCTGCTTCATTGTCCACTCTTGAAATTCTGTTTTCCATTTCATTCATTTTTTTGGTAAGACTTTTACCAGCCCTTTCAAAATAATTTCCTAAGGATTTTCAATTCCATCTTGCTGTAGCCTGAGAATTTCTCATATTTTTACTCTTTACTGAATTCACGTTTCAAATCATGAACTTTGTCATTGCATTCATCTATATATTTATATTTTATTAAGCTTCAGCCAGTTGAGTTCCTTTATTTGTATATTCTTTAAAATCATTGAATTTTTTGATCATGTTTATGATTATTAATTTTAATTATGTGTTCTGGGATTCTTCCAGGTTATTCTTATTGGAGAACACCTCTATAGGAATGGCGGGGTTTGGTGAGGATATATTATTATGGTTTTAATATTATTTGCATTTTTTCAATTTATTGTGCTCTATGCATGTTGATTTCTTTTGCTTCTTGTGTTTCTGGTATGAAATTCAATCCTGTCTTGGTCGACCAAATTAAGTTTGATTCTTGTTTATATTATTGATTTAGCTTTCTTTTTTAAAAAAGTGAAAGTCATATTCCTTTTGTTTGAAAATAAGAAATTTGCTCCAGGGAGGGGTGGGTCTTTGCAGTATTCCTGTGACAGAAACTTGCAAAATGTCTCTAGTCCCCAGGGAGGCTTGTGAGAGGTCCATATTTTCTGGTTGCTCTTCAAGGTAACGGTTCTCGTGACACTGCCTGGCTCCTTGCACATCTATTCTTCATTCTTTGCTGCTTTGTAGATTCTCTGTCTCACAAGGTCTATACCCTATCTTGCAACCTGCCTTTTTAACAGGCAGACAAAGCTCAGATTGATGATTAAGTGAATGCCACAAGGCAAGTGTATAGTCAGACCAGAACAAAATATAGTCCTTAAGGATAGGTAGGGGCATTGACTTAACTGTATTTTCTTATTTTTTGTTTTCCTGGTTGGTATTGATTTAGCTTTCTGATCCAATATGAAAAGTTACTTTTGGACTTCATGTTCCCTCATTTGATTTTTTTTAACTGCAAACACAGGATGGATCCAGACAGGCTAGTCAGAAACTGTCCAGGAGGGCAAGGGACTTCAGGTTCAATTGGAGATGCTGGGTATCACTGAGGTAGCAAATAGGGTATGATCACTAGAGCCAAGGGCCTGTGGGCAGGGTAATAGTCACCTTGCACACTGGGATTGGGTTACCATTTCTAGCTAGACAAGTGACATCTGGCAGCCTCGGTGAGACAAGACTAAGTCCCAAGAAGACTCCATGTGAACATGATGAACAGGTTCTTCCTAGCACAAAAGGCTTGTGCTCTGGAACAGTTGAGTAGACTAGAAATTGTCCTAGAGCAGGAGTATGGACATGGTAGATTTGAACAACTCACCCTGGCTAGTCATACACACTGGCCAACTCAGTGAGACTGGGCCAAGGCCCAAAGAGAGCTAATAGGAACAGTGTGGGCTTGTTCTTCAAAGCTGTGAGAGAAAGGCCAAGCTCTGGAACAGCAGGACTATGGATGGTATCAAAACAAGGGTGACTAAAAAAATAGGATTTAGGGAACTCCATTATGAGTATTGTTGATTGCTGTGGTCCTTGGCAGAACTAAAGTGAAATAGCTTCATATAAATGTAATGGTAGGAATTACATAACTCCATTGTAAGTATTGTTGATTGCTATGGTCCTTGGCAGAATTCAAGCAAGTTCTGGTATGAAATTCAGCTTCTTAAAAGATAATTCTGTGAGAATTAAAATGATGATGCATTTTGGCATGAATGTGATTTCATATGTAAAGAATAGTTATTTAGCTAATACTTTTGTCAAAATATTAAATCACAACATGCATGATCATAATTTATATTTAAAATGTTATATTTAAAACAAAAATAAGCAGTATACTTGTGCCACTTAAAAGGAATGCAATAGAAAAGGGGTACTGACAAGCTGACAACTTTCAAGACATTGTACAAAATAGTTTTATGAAGAGTTAGTATTTAAATTCATATAAATATAGCAATTTTGTTTTAAGAAGCATTTCACTATAAGATAATAACAAAGTAACAATTCAGATTAGTCAAAGATGGCAATGTAATCCTGTAACTTAAAAATGAATAGTTGTGTGTGTGTGTGTGTGTGTGTGTGTGTTTGTTTGTGTTTGTGGGAGTAGGAGTGGGAGCACACACATGGGTGCATGTACACAGACAATGTATCTTGTCATTCCTTGCCTTTTACTTTGTTTAAGAGAGGGTCTTTGGGGCTGGAGAGATGGCCTAGCGGTTAAGAGCGCCAACCGCTCTTACAGAGGACCCGGGTTCGATCCCCAGCACCCACATGGCGGCCGAGAACCGTCCAAAACTCCAATTCCAGGAGAACTCCAGTTCCAGGGGAATCCGACGCCCTCTTCTGACCTCCGCGGCATTGCACGACACGGGTGCACAAACCTGCATGCAGACAGTACATTCATACACACACAGAAATAAATAAAAAATTAAAAAAAAAAAAAAAAAAAGAGAGGGTCTTTTATTGTCCCACTAGGAATACCAGGTTACCTGAAGGCACATTTATAATTTTCCTGTTATGCCTGCTGTCTCACTGTAGAACACTGTATTAGTCAGGGTTCTCTAAAAAAAACAGAAGCAACAGGATGAATATATAGCTATGTACAATTTATTGATTTTCTCATGTAACAGAGTTCAAGGAGTCCAACAGTAGCCGCACCACACTGGAGAGGCTGAGAATCCAGGGAACTGCTCAGTCTGCAAGGCTGGATGTCTCAGTAGTCTCGATCTGGTGCTGAAGGCCTGATGGATCCAGGAGATCTGTCCCAGTCTCAGTACATGCTGGGATCCTAGGGTTGATCCCAGCAGCAAGACAAACTTACCAGTGAGAGAGAGGCAAGCACAGGAAAAAAGGGACCAGATCCCTTTTGCATGGCCTTTTATACTGCCTGCCAGAGAAGTTAACACCCACATTTGGGGTGGGCACTGGGTTGAGGTAGTCCATCCGAAGATCCTTTTTCTCTTATTGTTCCTTAGTCCAGCAAATGACACCCAGGAACCATCACAAGTCCACCCCTGTTGACTTGACACCCAATAAATAGCCTTCTCCTTTGTATGCTTAATATCAATTGCAACAAAGGCAAGGTCATAATTCCACCTAACATGTTACAAGTCTCATGTGCAATGCAAAGCATTATATCTTAGAGATGGTGGTATATCCTTGAGGAACACTTAGTCCTTCATATTTAATAACCTAAATATGACAACACCTAACACATCTCAGTTGCACATTCAAAGGAACAACACAAGTATCTGCTTATATGCATTATATATATATATATATATATATATATTTATATATTTGAACAGCCACTCTTAACCAATAGGACAAAAGTTAATATCAATTATAATCCATGTTTCTTGCAACTGGTCCCGTGGCTCATGCTGATATTTATACTACCTTCTTCTACTACCCATTCTGTATTTCCTCCACATCAGCAAGCACCTCTGCAGGTCTTGGCTCTTTCCCTGGGGAGTGACCCATACCTTTCATTCCTGAAGGGTCTGGGCCATTTATTGTCCTGCTGGTTTGGTTGTGGAGTTTCCCATTGACCTTAATCATAGGACATGGTAGCACCAGAAAGACCCTACAGATCTCCTGCCTTCCAGACATAATCTTCCTTGCCCCCATTGTGGCAAATAGTCCAATTTCTCCCTGGTAGTCTGGATCAATCACTCCTCCTTCTACTGTTATTCCTTCCTTAACCTGTTAGCTTAAGGGCAGTAGAAGCATAAAGTGGCCAGGGGGAAGTCTTAGCTTCCAGTTCAATGGAACGTGTGCTGTATCTCCTGGCAAAAGCACTCCCCCCTTTGGAGTCAAAACTTCCAAACCAGCAGAACACAAGGTCGTGGGTACAGGAAGCAAAAATTTTCCTACTGTGTCACTAAGGGTGATAGTGAGTGGAATCACTCCCACTTCCACCCCTTGGTTCCTGGACCCATGAATTCTGGCTATAGGAGAAACAGTACCATATAGTGGGCGCTGATTCAAAGCATATACTGCCTACTGGATAACTTTGCCCCAGCCCTCCAGGGTATTGCTACCTAACTGGCACTGTAACTGTACTTCAAGAGGCCATCCATCATTCTATCAAGCCAGCAGCTTCTGTGTGGTGGTGGGGAACATGGTAAGACCAGTGGATACCATGACCAATGGGCCCACTGTCCCACTTCTTTGGCTGTGAAGTATCCTTGGTCAGAAATGCTGTGAGGAATACCATGATGGTGATAAGGCATTTGTAAGTCCCTGGATGGTAGTTTTGGCAAAAGCATTCGTGCAGGAAAGGCAATCCATAACCAGAATAAGTATCTATCCTCTACGACAAAACACTGTTCCCCTCCATGGTGGAAGTGGTCCAATGTAGTCACTGCCACCAGGTTGCTGGCTTACCCCGGGAAAGCACATATCGGGGGCTCAATGCTGGTCTCTGCTGTTGGCAAATCTGGCACTGGCAGCAGCGATAGCCAGATCAGCCTTGGTGAGTGGAAGTCCATGCTGTTGAGCCCATGCATAACCTCCATCTCTGCCACTATGACCACTTTGTATGGCCCATTGAGCAACAACAGGGACAGCTGGAGAAAGAGGCTGACAATCCACAGAACGAGTCATCCGATCTACTTGATTATTAAACTCATCCTCTGCTGAGATCACCTTTTGATGAGCATTTACATGAGACACAAGTATCTTCACATCCTTTGACCATTCAGAGAGCTCTATCCACATACTTCTTCCCCAAATGTCTTTCTCACCAATTTTCCAGTCATGCTCCTTCCAAGTCCCTGACCATCCAGCCAAACCATTGGCTACAGCCCATGAATCAGTATATAATCGAACCTCTGGCCATTTCTCCTTCCAGGCAAAATGCACAACCATGTGCACTGCCCGAAGTTCTGCCCACTGTGAAGACTTTCCTTCACCAGTGTCCTTTAGGGTTGTTTCAGAAATTGGCTGTAATGCTGCAGCTGTCCACCTCTGGGTGGTGCCTGCATAGCGTGCAGAACCATCAGTAAACCAGGCCCTAGTCTTCTCTTCCTCAGTCAACTGATCATAGGGCAAACCCCATGAAGCCATAGGTGCATGCTTAAGCACAGGAGGCATTGTAACAGGAGTGGGAACCATAGGCATTTGGGCAACTTCTTCATGTAGCTTACTTGTGCCCTCAGGGCCTGCCCGGGCCCTGTCCCGTATGTACCACTTCCATTTGACAATGGACTGTTGCTGTGCATGTCCTAATTTATGGTCTGGTGTGTCAGATAATACCCAGCTCATGATGGGCAGCTCAGGTCACATGGTGACTTGGTGGCCCATTGTCAAACTTTCAGTTTCCACTAAGGCCCAATAGAAGGCTAAGAGCTTTCTCTCAAAAGGAGAATAGTTGTTTGCAGATGAAGGTAGAGCCTTACTCCAAAATCCCAAGAACCTCTGCTGTGATTCCCCTATGGAAGCCTGCCACAGACTCCAGACCGCATCTCTATCTGCCATTGATACCTCAAGCACATTGGGTATGCTGGATCATATGGCCCTAGGGGCAGAGCAGCCTGCACTGCAGCCTGGACCTGTTGAAGAGCCTTTTCCTGTTCCAAGCCCCACTCAAAGTTGCTGCCTTCTGAGTCACCTGATATATGGGTCATAGTAACACACACAGATGAGGAATGTGGTGCCTCCAAAGTCCAAAAAGGCCCACTAAACGTTGTGCTTCTTTCTTGGTGGAGGGAGGGGCCAGGTGCAACAACTTATTCTTTAACTTAGAAGGAATGTCTCTGCATGCTCCACACCACTGAACTCTTAGAAACTTCACCGAGGTAGATGACCCTTGAATTTTAGTTGGATTTATTTCCCATCCTCTTATGCGCATATGCCTTACCAACAAGTCTAGACTAGCTACTACCTCATGTTCACTGGGTCCAGTCAGCATAACATCATCAACAGAGTGGGCCAGTGCGGTATTTTGTGGAAGAGTCAGGTGATCAAGATCCCTTCTAAGTTATGGCCCAAGGCTGGAGAGTTAATGTACCCTTGAGATAAGACAGTAAAGGTATAATGTTGGCCTTGCCAGCTGAAAGCAAATTGCTTCTGGTGGTCCTTATGAACCGGTATTGAGAAGAAAGCATTGGTCAAATCAATAGCTACATACCAGGTACCAGGAGACATATTAATCTGCTCAAGTAAGGACACCACATCTGGTACAGTGACTGTAATTGGTGTCACTACTTGGTTGAGTTTTCGATAGTCAACTGTCATTCTCCATGAACCATCTGTCTTTTGCACAGGCCAAATTGGAGAGTTAAATGGAGATGTGGTAGGAATCACCACCCCTGCATCTTTCAAATCCTTGATGGTGGCACTAATTTCTGCAATCCCTCCAGGGATATGATACTGTTTTGGGTTCACTATTTTTCCTGGTAGAGGCAACACCAATGGTTTCCATTTGGCCTTTCCAACCATAATAGCCCTCACTCCACAGGTCAGGGAACCAGTCTCAGGATTCTGCCAATTTCAAATTATATCCATCCCAATTATACATTCTGGGACTGGGGAAGTAATGACAGGATGAGTTCTGGGATCCACTGGGCTCACTGTGAGTTGGACTTCAGCCAAGACTCCATTTATCACCTGACCTCCATAAACCCGTACTTTAACTGGAGGGCCACAATGCTTTTTAGAATCTCCTGGGATCAGTGTCAACTCAGAACCAGTATCCAATAGGCCTCGAAAAGTCTGATTATTTCCTTTTCCCCAGTGTACAATTACCCTAGTAAAGGGCCTCAGTTTCCTCTGGGGAAGGACAGGAGGAAGGCAAAAAGCATAACTCTTTGGTATTATGACAAGGTCCTTCCTCACTGGAACCCAGCCACCCCTTCATTCAAGGGGTTCTGGGTCTGTGAACTGTCTCAAGTCTGGAAACTGGTTAACTGTACAGGATTCGCTACCGCTGAAATCCAGTGTTGACTTCCTGTCATTTGTTCTAAAGCTTTTCTGCTTATACAGATCAAATAAAAACTTAGTAGGCTTCTTATGTATTTGGTTCCTGGGAACACCTTGATTAATTAGCCAGTTGCAATTATCATTTCGGGTCATGCCATTATAGGCATTGTTTTGCCTTTGCCGCCCATTATGATAATTATAATAACTACGTTCATCTGGCCTTCTGCGATTTAGTGCTGCCACCTGACGCCTACCCTGAGGTCCTGTTAAACCTATTACACGTACATTTAATTTATGCAAGCGAGCAACAACTTCTCTAACTGTAAGATCTGGCATAAGAATTAGAGCAAAAACAAAGCTCTTCAAATGTTCTGGTGTCATTCTCAGTACTTTCCATCTTATAAACTCAGTTAAAGGCATGTCCTCTGGGTCCTCATATTGTGGAGAATGTGGTTTTACACTTCTAATCCACTCAAGCATGCCCATCTGCCCAACCCCCACAATCCCTTCATCAATATTAAGACAAGGAATATCAGGCATCTCTAACTCATTGTTAGTAGGCCATGTTTTAATAAATACATCAGCCAACCATTCAAATAAACTTTTAACACCTTTTTTAACCACTTGAGCTTCCATGTTAAACCTAGAATCTCTACTCAGTGGGATCATATCGATAAACTCAGTCTGATCCAATTTTATCTTCCTTCCACCATTATCCCACACTCTTAAAATCCATTCCCACACATATTCCTTAGGCTTCTGCCAGAATGAATCGGCAAACTCATTAATTTCTTTAGTGGTGTAGTGCACCTCCTGGTGGACCACACTTTCTACCTCACGTTGAGGGGCTTGCTTAGCCTTCAATCTGGATATAGGTCTAGAGGCAACAATTGTTGGGCCCTGAGGGACATTAGCTCCCACTGGGAGGGGGAGATTAGTTTCCTCAGGCAAGGGTGGGGAGGAGGGATCTGCAGGGTGTGGATTCTCTGCTGAGGTTGGGGAGATTAATTCTGCAGATAAAGAAAATCCCTCAGAATCCGAGGGTTCAAAATCCTCATCATCATGGTTCTCCCACACATCTCCATCCCAAGTTTCAGGGTTCCACCCTTTCCCCACCAGTGCTCTCACTTTGACTGCTGACACTCTTCATGGCTGGGAATTAAATTTGCATTGTAAATCAGCCAAACGTATAATAAGGGCTCCAGCTTGATTTTCTGCCACTTTAGTTCTTTGGCTGCTGGAGAGAAGATGCTCTTCCGGAGCACACTTGGAAACATTTAAACTGTTGTTTCGAATCTGGAGCTGGTTAATTTTATCACTGAGCTCCTTCTTTTCCTCTATCATCTTATCCAGAGATGCTAGGAGCAACCAGGCAACATCATTATTTTCCTTATTTTTCCACAATTTCTCAAAAGTTTTATATATAGAGTCGCTAAATTCCTTGCTTCTCACAAGAGGTGAGTTAGGTCAATCAAATGGATCTATCTTTATAATTACATCGAATAGTCTGCACCAAGGATTATCATTCCTCTTCATGCCACCAGGAGAGACTTCAGTAACTATAGGCTTCATTGGGCTGGAGAGCTGGCTCCAGAAACTACCAAGCCCACTAAAGAAATTCATTCTTTCAATTCTGTTTCTCTAGAATCACCCTGGTACCTGAATCTGTATTAGTCAGGGTTCTCTAAAGAAACAGAAGCAACAAGACGAATATATAGCTATATATTATTTTTTGATTTGCTCAGGTGACACAGTTCAAGGAGTCCAACAGTAACTGTGCTGCACTGGAAAGGCTGAGAATCTAGGGAATTTCTCAGTCTTCAAGGCTGGATGTCTCAGTAGTCCCAATCTGGTGCTGAAGGCCCGATGGATTCCAGGAGATCTGCCAGTCTCCGTACACACTGGGGTCCATAGGGTTGATCACAGCAGCAAGACAAACTCACCATTGAGAGTGAGGCAAGCCACAGGAAAAAAAGTGACCAGATCCCTCTGGCATGGCCTTTAATACTGCCTGCTGGCAGAAGGTAATGCCCACATTTGGGGTGGGCCATCTGGGTTGAGGTAGTCTAATCCGAAGATCCTTTTTCTCTTATTTGTTCCTTAGTCCACTCAAGTAGACACCCAGGATTAACCATCACAAACACCAAGTTATAGACTTTTGCTACCTTATCGGCATTCACAGGATTTCTCCAGATCTTAACTCATGTTTTCATGCTTGTATGGCACATTCTTTACCCACAGACCCCTCTGTCAAGCACAAGTTTTCATTAGATGGTGTGAGTGACATGGCATCTCTTCCTCAATATTTCTGCACTGGCATTGATCTGTGTCTGCAATAGATGAATCAGCACTCAATTAATGGACTTGACAAGTATGGTAGGTATATGCTTTATGTTAGAATGACATTTTTCTACTCAAACTAAATATACTTGAAGTATATGTCATTCTCAGTTTACAACTCCAAAATTCTTGTTCTTAAAAAATAAATTACAAAGTTAGACAAATGGGTGGAGAACAGAAGATAGAAACAACGGTGATAGACGCAAACAATAACAATCCTTATGAGTAGTGATATGTAATGTTTTAAATTCTCAAGATACTAGTGAGTTGAATGTTAACTCCATCTTGTTTTTAGTGTTTTTTGTTTTTGTTTTTGTTTTTAATAGAGGGGAAGAAAGGAGATAAGCACAGATTGCCTTGGGGAGGTACATGATGGGCTTTTCCCCCAACTAGCTCTGAGCCCTTGTTAGCAGTTTTCAGTGCTTATTCACAGAGCACTTCCTGTTGAAATAAAAAAAAAAAAACAAGGACTCACTGTGAGAGACAGAAATACCCAGGCTATTTTGGAGCTTATTATCACTAACAGGCAATCTCGATAATGTTTCCTGGATGAATTTTTGTCCATGCCTTCTGCTATGATAAGTTGCATCTGCTAACCTAGTTTGAGTCTGGCTGAGTCATTTTCCTGTGGCCATGCAAGTGTTGAGATGTAGAAACACCCAGCAATCAGTTTGCTCTGTGCTAGAAGAAGAAAAAGGCAGACACAACTAAGATGGCCTCTTCTCTTCCAAGACTGGGCTTTCCCCTGAAATATACAGGCACATTGCAAAAATATAAGTTAAAACACTTAATGACAATAAAAATTGTAACCAATTTAGTTACAACTAAAAGGCAAGCAGTAGATGGGAAAGTACTACAAAGTATTTGTGTTATCAGGTAATACTGGTATTATATAATGTTGGAAATTAATAACTGAAAGTATACTTTGACGTTAAAGGAATATTTTGTCTCTGGTCTCTTGTTATTTATTTCCTCCAAGCTACCATAATCATAAAAACTTTCTCTACCCTATATTCCCAGCACAACGATCCTCTGACTGGTACCTTCCTTTATCTCTTTCTTTAAAGAATTGAAATTATCATTGTGGAGATACTCAATGATTTTTGTTAGATTTATTCCTAAATATTTTTCTATTTTGTTTTGTTTACTACATAAATTCCTAGGATACATCTCCAAATCATGAAATAGGGCTGCTTCTGGAAATCAAGGACCCCAGGTGAAATAAAATGTAGGCCATGACAGTATGTTTGCATTTTCTTTCTCTCACAATGCAAAGTGTCACTGAGTTATGTGTGTATTTTTGTGTTTCTGTGTGGGGGATTTACTGTGTGTTTACTGAGGGGAGTGTGTGTGTGTGTGTGTGTGTGTGTGTGTATGTGGTATGATCTAATAATTAGAAAGAATGAGCTGCGAGTAACTATTTATCAGGAAGTCTCACTTATAAGAGTAAGAGGAAAGGGGCTGGAGAGATGGCTCAGCCATTTAGAGCACCAACTGCTCTTGCAGAGGACCTGGGTTCCATTCCCAGCACTCACATGGCGGCTAAGAACCATCTTTAACTCCAGTTCCAGGGCAATCTAACACCCTCTTCTGACCTCAACAGCATTGCATGACACAGATGCACCAAACTACATGCAGACAGTACACTCATACACATAAAAATAATAAAAAATAATTAAAAAAAGAAAGGGAGAAAAAATATCAAAGTGATCAGATGCTGGCCAGAGACAGAGGCATACTCTAAAGATCCTTCAGGGGGGATGAACTACAACCCACAGGGCTGGGATGTAGTTCAACATACAGTGCTTGCAGAGCATGCTCAAAGCCATGGTTCCACCCCAGCACATCAACCCCCCCCCCAAAAAAAAATGAGTAAGAGGAAAAAAAAAGCTGAGCTGGAGAAAAGAAGATAACTATTTTTTTATTGTCTTTGGTTTGCTGTTACATCATTCTTAGAACAGTGCAAAAAATGTTTGTGCTTAGCAGAAAATAACTGTTACCTATTAGTATTATGAAGATTTTTTTTTGTGTGTGTGGGTGTATGCATGCGTGCGTGTGTGTATGTCTGTGTGTGTGTGTATGTGTGTGTGTCTGTGAAATAACTATCCAATTGTGCCAACACCATGTGGTCCATAATCCTGCCCACCGACCTGAGATGGCCCCTTGTTATTCTTCCATTTCTTTTCTTTTTCTATTTTTATTGAGGCTTTGTGTATTTCATATGATGTTTCTTAATCAAATCTAGACTCCTTCCCTGACCCCACCAAAGCTCATGGATGCCTCTATACATGACTTTCATCTTTTTCTCAGTCTCTTTTGAATTTTGGGGTGCAGAAGTTTATTTTTTCAGTCAATTAGTTGACACGGACTTTTGTTCTTGTTGTTGTTGTTTTTGTTCCCTCTAAATTGTATCCCTTCAAATTATTCCTACATACATGGCACACATATATCAAAATTATTATTTCTGAAAGTAAAGTATAAGTTGATTCCAAAACATGTTCAGGGATTCACATTTTGGCAGTATAGTTGCAGTCAGGTAAGGAAACACTATGGATTTCCATTCCTACATTACATATCAAGTTGATGAGTAAAATCAGGTGTTATATTTACTAAAAAGGAAAGAAAAAGAGAAAAACAAAGGAATTATTCAGTTTGTCTTATAAAGAGAGATCTGGTACTTAGATCCACAAAGGAGAGATACCATATGTGGTTTTATTGTTTGTTTTTCTGGGACTGTGTATCTTCACTTAGCATATGGGCTTCTAGTTCTGTCCATTTACTTGCAAAGTTCTTGCATAGAATTCTTTACCCCTGCATAGAATTCCATTGTGTAGATGTACCGCATTTTCTTTATACACTCATTAACTGAGGGACACTTGGGTACTTGGGTTGTTTCCAGCTCTTTGCTATTGTGAAGAGAGCTGCAATAAACATAGATGTTCATGTATTTTTGTGATTGGGTGAGTCTGGCGGGTATATACCAAGGAGTGTATGATTGGGTCAGGTGGTAAACTCATTTTCAGTTTTGGATTTTTTTTTTTTTTTTTTGCCTTTTTGAGACAGGTTCTCACATTAGTCCCAGCTGTCCTGGAGCTCGCTTATGTAGACCAGGCTGGACTTGAATTCACAGAGATCCACCTGCCTCTTCCTCCAGGGCTGAGATTGAAGGTGTGCACCACCATGACCAGCTCAATTTTTTAAAAAAATAATTTTCAGTCTTTTAAGAGTTTTCCACACGAGTTGTATGAGTTTACATTTCCACCAGCAGTGGATGAGTGTGTTCCTCCTTCTCCAGAACATCTCAACTATTTGGTATCCTTTGTTTTCTTGATCATAGCCAGTCTTATCAGAGTAAGATGAAATCTTAAAATCATTTTAATTTGCATTTTCTTAATTATTAGCAACGTTGAACAGTATTTAAGATGTGTCTCAGCCATCTTTACTTCTTCATTTGAATATTTTTAAGGTTATTGTGAATGCAAGGGTTTCCTAGCATGTTTTGTCTGATGGCTTATTGTTGACATATAGAAAGGCTACTGATTTTTTAAAGTTGATTTCATAATCTGCTACTTTACATAAAGTGTTAATCATTTCTAGCATTTTCTGTTAGAATTTTTGGATATCTTATGTATAATGTCATATCATCTGCAAATAGAGATAATTTGTCCTCTTCTCTAATTTGTACTCTTTTAATTTTCTTCTCCTATCTTTTGCTCTTGCAAGGATTTCTAGAAATATATTAAAAAAGGAGTGAAGATAGTGGAAAACCCTTTTTGGTTCCTGATTTTGATGGGAATGCTTCCAGTTTTTCTCCATTTAGAATGGTGTTGCTTGTAAGTTTATTGATACTGAGGTGTGTTCCCTCCAGACCAATGTCATCAGTTTTAACATGAATAACTATTAGATTTTGTCAAAGACATTTTTGCATGTATTGATATGACCATGTGATTTTTGTCTTCAAGTTCATCTATATGTTTTATGACATCTATTAACTCATGTATCTTGAACCATCTCTGCATCTCTAGAATAGAGCTTACCTGATAAAGGTGGAGGATCTTTTTGATGTGAGTCCATATGCTGGGTTATTAAAAAAAAGATATGTTACTAGAAAGGTGGTGGAGAAAGTGGGAGTTTTGAGTTGGGAACCAGGAGGGTGAAACACATGGGGGCCATGTGGTGGTGATCGAGGGTACTCAAAAGAAGGGGAGAGATGGAATAATGTGGATACTGGAGATGGGAAGGAGGAAGGGAGTTGGGAAGGACAGAAATAAAAATATAGATGACTGCATCTTGGGACGCTAGGGAAGCCAGAGGGTAATATGTTGCAAGTACACTGTCTGAAATGCACATACACTGTCTAAGCATTAATGCACAGGTATGTCTGTGGGCTGTGTCACAAGGAAAACAATGTCAGACAGAAGATAGCTCCCTCTATGTAATTGGTGAGAATGATCCAAGAGATGCTTAAAATGGCACAAGCTATTGTCAAAGCTCTTGATTTTTCTCCCAGAACTAGAAAACAATACCCTACTTGTCAAGCGGCTCTTCCAAGGTAGGAATTTGAGGAATGAAGCACGAACTGACCTGGAAGCTTATTACCTGAAGTTTAGTGCTCAAAATGCTAGATAATATGCACACTGCTATGGGAGAAAATCCATCAGTGTTACAACTCAGTTTTAAAGCCTAATGACCATAAAGACCTGCAGAGCAAACTATCGCTGTTGATGCAGTAGTGGCACTGTTATCTGGGGGATGAACTTATGAGTGCCACTGAAAACTGGAGCAAATGCACATGGAGGGAGAGGACGAAGATACTAGAGAAAACCCTGTCAGTGTCATATGACTAGACAAATGGAATTTCTTACCATATGCTAAATATTGAATCTTATGTTTACACTCAAGCTTATCATATATTAGTCATTAAAGAAGCTTCTCTTTGCAACAGACAGAGGCTACTGCAGAACCCCACAACTGGTCAGACACAGAAATATACATTTGAAAGATACCCAATTCTAGGAGACACATATACAGCTTAAACTCTATACCTAAGGCTCCTAAAATATAGCAGAATGAGAGGCAAAGAGAGAATGAATGCTTTTCTCTATTCTATAAGTGAAGCTTCCTTACACAATATAATGCAATGCAAACAGAAGGCAACAACTGGCCAAATTTCAAAGAATGGGAACCTCCAGAATGTCTATCCCTGGATAGGACTCCTATATTAAACCTCACCTACCCATGGCTCAGGGATCATTGTATAAGAGGTGGCAGAAAGAATGTAAGAGCCAGGGCTGATGCATGAATGTAGGGAAGTAGAAGATTACAGACTACTGAAAGCTTTCACATGTGAACTTGTGGGGATGGTGGCATCAGACATAGGACCTATGCCAACTCAGAAAAGGTCTCGGAGTGGAGCAAATGGATGGGGGAATGGCCTTGGACAAAGAAGTACTGGAGACTGATTACTGCTGGGTGAGGAAGAGTATGCCACACTTAACATTTCTAGATGTGCTGACTAGACTCCAGTGGATGAATTTGCACAGAATGACATCTGAGTTTAAAAGGTTGACTGGATATGGCTGAAATTGGATGATGAAATGCATGCGTTCTGATAGGGGTGGGGCCATGGAGCCAGGGCCTTAAATTTCCTTAGGAACCATTGTATGAATTCTATAAATGATAAAAAATAAGGGAGCCAGCTGACCGTGCACTGAAACCTTTGAAACTATAACCAAAACTAAACTTTTCATACTTTTAAATTTTTATCACCTTTCTTTATAACTGCCACAATATTTATTTTTTATTCTTTTTACATTTTATTTATCTCTGTATGTGTATGAATGTACTGTCTGCATGTAGGTTTGTGCACCCGTGTCGTGCAATGCCGTGGAGGTCAGAAGAGGGTGTAGGATTCTCCTGGAACTGGAGTTAAAGACAGTGGTTGCTGGGGATCAAACCCGGATCCTCTGCAAGAGCAGTTGGCATTCTTAACCAGTAGGCCATCTCTCTAGCTCCACAGTATTTATTTTTATCCTTTTATTTGAATACTCCTATCACTCAGGTAATATAGAATCTACAGAATTATTGGAAATTGCAAACCACCTCCTCTATTTTTTGAGAATTTAGACAATATTATCATAAATTCTTGTTAAAATATTTAGGAGAAATACCAGCCATTTCAACGTTGTTGAATATTTTTTCAATTTTATTTCCAGTATGTGAAATTATTTTCTAATGTGGTCATTTGTTAAAGTTTTGTTCTAATCATTTATTTTCTGTGAAGATTTCCCAATATTTCTCTAGTTAGTTTCAGATATTGTGGTATTCCAGGAACTAACATATTTAGCCTAATTTATCTAATGAGTAGGTATATGAAGGTTTTGCAATTTTTGGTGTGTGTGGTGTATTGAACACAGGGCTTTACATATGTTATGCCAATGCTCTATCACTGAGCTATATCTTCAGATCTTTTTGGTTTTATTTTTATTGTTTTCTTAATCTTATTTTCATCAATTGTACTTTCCTTCAATTTAGTCTAAATTCTTATAAACGTTCTTAGCTCTTACATTAAAGCAGCCTTTGGCTTTATTAATGTTCTCAATATTTTTTATAATTTTTATTGAGTTTTGTAATTTCATGCAATAGTTATTAAGCAAATTTTGAATCTCTCCCCAATTCATGGACCCTCAATCTCTCACCAGACCTTATGTGCTCTGCCAGACATGTTAAGTCCAATCCAGTCAAGCATTTGAACCCAGAGTTCCTTAGTGCAATTTCTTACAGCAGGGTCTGGTCAGCCTATTTAGAGAATATCAGCAAGTCATATGCTCCCTCACCCAGTAGCAATCAGTCTTTAAAAGTTCTCAGGGTAATGCTAGAAATTTTCTTTTAAACAAATGATAGATCAAAGCAAGTATAGAAATTGGGTTAAATTCTAAAAAAAAGTGGCATGGAAAGGAAAGGTTTTAGTGGAAATGTAAAAAATATGCTTTTAAACATGGTCATAACGAATCTGAATATAATTTTCACACTTACTGCTACTGTGCTTGATGTGAATGATAACAGTATTTGAGCAATGGGGGGGATATATACTTTTTTTTTTTTTTTGTCTTTTTGAGACAGGGACTCCCTGGAGCTCCAGCTGTCCTGGAACTCACTATGTAGACCACGCTGGCCTTGATTTCACAGAGATCTGCCTGCATTTGCCTCCCAAGTTCTGGGAATAAAAGCCTGTACCACCATGCACACCAATAATTACTCTTTTGAATATAAAAGTAGTTAAACTAAATCATTCTTTTAGAAAATATCCATAGACTATGAAGTATACTTGATAATTAGATGGTGGGGTTAATAGAAGTTCCCATAGCCTGATTATACTGGCCTTGTTTTTGCTACTAGCTTAAGAAACAAGGGGCTGGAGAGATGGCCTAGCGGTTAAGAGCACCGACCACTCTTACAGAGGACCAGGTTCGATCCCCAGCACCCACATGGCGGCCGAGAACCGTCTGAAACTCCAGTTCCAGGAGAACTCCAGTTCCAGGGGAATCTGAGACCCTCTTCTGACCTCCGCGGCACTGTATGACACGGGTGCACAGACTTGCATGCAGACAGTACATTCATACACATAGAGAAATAAATAAAAATTAAAAAAAAAAAGAAACATGGCTGAAAAGCCTTAATAAGATGTCAGGTGAAATGTATCACATGTCATGAGGCAGGCATAGGAAGTCTTATGTATTTTTTTCTTTAATCTAGTATGATGTATCATGACTTGTGACCAACAGGAAATAGATATATTGACCTTTCGTTGGAAATGGATCTCAACTATTCCCAAAGGCAGCACATATCTATCAGTGCTGATTTCCTGTGTCTCCTGATGTCACACATTGTTGTATTCACCTAAGTTAGGTTTAATATTGGATATCCTTGACCTTAGGTATGCAAAGATCTGTAACCTTTGGAGACACCATGTGTTACTCATTCAAATTTCATTATATGGTCTTCCTTCCAGAAACAAGAAATACCAATATGAATTATTATAAACACTTAGACAGATGTTTATATTACATGATTAATTATTGGCTAAATCCATAGTTTTCTCAGTATTATGCACGATTACTCCCTGTTTAGTGCAAGATTCTGAATATCCTAGAGAATAATGGTCATTTTATTTTAGATGAGACTCAGAGCAAAGACTGTCTGATATAAATGAGATTACTGTTGAGTGTGACGGTAAATGTAGTTTCCTATTTATCTGTGTCTATGCCCTAGTTTGAAAAACAGTATAAAGCTGAAGTTCCTTAAAGACTCTATTAATAACCAGTTACTTGTGCTTTCAATAAATAAACATTATTCTAGAGTTTCTAGTTTTCATTGGAGGGCACATAAAAAAAAATCTCTAAATCTAGGAGCAATATAGTTAACGTGCAATGGGCCTCAGAGTATCAGAGAATAAGTTATAGGCTCAGCTTTCAGAAAAGGAGAGCTCAGGAAGGAGCTTTTGAGCTTCAGTGAACATCTCCTGGGACAAAAAGTTGGGGGGGATTTATTTGAAATATCCAGGTTGAAAGAGTTCAAGTACAGTGAATCCTGGATCTCTGATAAGTGTACTTTATCCAATCTAAGGCTTCAGGAATAATACGAGCTCTGGCAAATAGCTGAGGAAGAAATGAATGTGTGGGCTTGCAGGAAGAAGACATCAATGACACTAGTTAGACATCATGAAATAAAGAAGATTTACTGTAAATGCCAAGCCATATTTGCATCTTATGGACCTTGACCTGGTC
This sequence comes from Rhizomys pruinosus, assembly GCA_009823505.1. NCBI lineage: Eukaryota > Metazoa > Chordata > Mammalia > Rodentia > Spalacidae > Rhizomys > Rhizomys pruinosus. The sequence goes on from VZQC01005527.1 coordinate 734,632, forward strand.
CTATCTCTGTGGTAACAATTCCAGTTTTATTTAAATCCTGTCCTTCTCTTTCCAATGCAGCAAATGTTTTAATATCAGAATCACACAAGGAATATTTCACAATATTTAACCCCTTTAAAATAGATACTTGAAGAATTTCTGAAATGTGTTACATTGGCTTAACTTCTAGTCATTGTTTAGTGGACATATAAAGTGGTGTTATTTTATGGCAGACATTCTGTAAACTTTTGTTTCTTCATCTAAGGAAAGATTCCCCCACCCCAACTTTGTAGGTGTGTCTTCCTAAGTGGACAATTCTGTTTAGCCTGACATACCAGAGGACTGAAAATTGGGTGGATTCAACACCAGATTTTATTTTCTCATAATTTAGAGGGAAGACCTAGGTCACAGCATGGTAGTTTCAAGTCAAACAACTTTTCTTGACATGCAGGCAGCTCTACTCTTCCTGTAGCATAATGAAGCTTTTCTTGACTAAGGTTCATTTTTTTTTCCTTATATATCAACCCCATTTGAAAAAGGCAATTCTCTAACTGAGTTAATTACTCAGTTAGCTTTGCCTCCTAAAAATCCTTATTTCTAAAAACAATCCATCAAGTCTCAAGGTGGGTTAGGGCTTTAACATACTCATTTTGTGAGAACAGAATTTATTCCATCTTAAATATTACAATGTTCAATTTGACCCTTATAATAATTCAAAAGTATTCATTCTTTTTGCATATGTCATAATGTTACTGTATCCAGACTGATATTATTTATTTATTTATTTATTTATTTATTTATTTATTCATTCATTCATTCATTCATTTATAGAAATGGAGTTCTGATATGGTGACTAGATTGAAGCAGAATTTATGATTCTCCTCTCTTAGGTTCTTAAGTGTTGGGTTACAGTCATACATTCAGCTCTGGTGAAATAATTTCCTCTTCTAATGAAAGAGGTGTGGAATATAGGTATAGTGAGACATATCTATATTCAAGTACTTGAGATGTTAATGCAAGGAAATCAGGAACTTGTCAACCTTGTCTACTTCCTGAGTTCTAGGCTTACCTGTGTGACCTGAGACCCTGCCTCAAAACAAACTAACAACAAAAGAAAGGCAAATGGAATGTTTAATTTGAATGAATTAGAGGAAATAGATAAAATGGGTAATGGTATCTGAAAGAAGAAAAAGCTAGCATGTACAAAGAAAAACGTGCTTCATAAGGCAGAGCACAGAAGAGAAATGTGAAGAGGCAGTTTCAGGTCAGTAGCGGAGGTTCTTCTCAAAATTAGTATTGTTCGTTAATTTGAAAATAAAATGAAGAGCTCATAGTATGGTATAGTTTTAATACTGGGCTAGATGGTGATTTGTTTGGATATTTTGAGGCACTCACAGGGGATTGGAGTTTAAGGCAATGGTAATTTTTAAATTTAGAGTGTTCATAGTGACTCAAAGACACTAACATGTTACATGAAAATGTCCACAGGGAACTAATTAATCTAAACATTTATCAAATGCTCTGTGTTGATAGATAAAACAAGCAGACAGAACTATATGAATGATTCTTTGTGTGTTTCACAAAGGAAATTAATTGATTAAATATAAAGGAATATTTTAGAATAACTTTAGGTTTGAAAATAGTGATTCATTTTTGATACTTTTAAAATTCATACTATCAGAATGATTTTATGAGGTTTATAGATTTTTATTCCTGAAGAATCATACCATAAGCACAAATGAACACAATATACATAGTCTCTAAAATTTCTCAAATTCTTAATAATCAAATACAGGATTAGCATAGTGTATGTGTCTCTTTTAGTGATCCTTAATGTTAAGCAATACACCTTAGAAGGGAGGATTTTAAGAAATATTCAATGAATATAATTTTTATTGAACTGAATTGATTTATAATCTGTGCATTTCCTCTCACACATATGACCCTTCTCACGTATTAATTTTTAAGTACAATAAAATAGCTAAACATTTGGCACTTGAACTACACAAATACTGTATCATAAAATTAATGAAATTTAGGCTGACAAATGCCAACATTGTTACTAATACTTCTGCTATTAAAAATGTTTTCGGGGCTGGAGAGATGGCCTAGCAGTTAAGAGCGCCGACCGCTCTTACAGAGGACCCAGGTTCGATCCCCAGCACCCACATGGTGGCCGAGAACTGTCTGAAACTCCAATTGCAGGAAAACTCCAGTTCCAGGGGAATCCGATACCCTCTTCTGACCTCCGCGGCCTTGCATGACACGGGTGCACAAACTTGCATGCAGACAGTACATTGATACACATACAGAAATAAATAAATGCAGGGCGTGGTGGTGCACGCCTTAAATCCTAGAACTTGGGAGGCAGAGGAACGTGGATCTCTGTGAGTTCTAGGCCAGCCTGGTCTATAGAGTGAGTTCCAGGACAGCCAGAGCTACAGGGAGACCCTGTCTCAAAAAAAATGTTTTCAAGATATAGATAATAGTTTACTTTAAAGAATTTGAAGTATAATATCAGAAAATGAGAATATTTAGCTCAGAAACAAGCCAGTGCTTCCAAAAAAATTAAAAGGGTATTTTTGCTTCTTTTCAACTAATTTGTACTGGGTTATGTAGTGTTTCTTACTGTATGTATGTGGAATAAATTACATTGGCTAGTGTCAGAATGATAATACTTTATTCCTTCATTAGTATCCTACCAAATAATTTAGATTGATCGTTTTTCCAATGTAAAGTTTTACTCCTTTATTTAGCATTATGTGAAAGTTCTACTGTATGCAAAACACAAGGCATAGGATTTTGAAGCATAATAGCTGCTTGGCTTAGTGCAAGAAATTTCCTTGAGGATTAATTTCCAGTCACAATACAATTTTCAGCTTAAAGATCTCCTGAATCTTAGGATGTCTTATAGCTCCAGCTAACCTTCTTAGCCTAAGAGAGTATTTAAGTCATTGTGACTGTTCTATGTTTTTATTGTGACAATGTTAAGTTAAATAAGTATTAAAATTCCTGTATTTTGCATAAAGTAAGAAACTATATTAGGAAAGAAAAAGTTGATCTCTTATAAAATGTAGCTTAACATAAATGCTTGATTCTTTCCTCAGGTGCTACATGTATTACTGATTAGACTTCAAAAATACAAGTACGGGTCTCGTTCAAGAAATTAAGATAAAGTTACACTGAGTGTGCTCATTTTTTGCTTTCTTTGTATCTACTTGCTTTTATGAAAAGAATAATAATTTGGTACCTACCATAATTTATTATCCACATTTCTTCTTTTATTTTAGAACTAAAGGAAGATTTTTCATAGCTACATGGTTGTAAGCTATCTGGTTTGCCTGCACTTAATATGTAGAGGACCTTAAAACAAAATCTGGTAGCCTTTAAAAATGGTTACATTTGAGAATGCAAAAACATTCTCATAGGGAGAAGACCCCAAATCTCACTGTTTAGGAGGCACAGATGCCTACTCAAAAGAACTAGGCCATCTTTGTTGTGCTCACAGGTGTTCATTTCCATACATGTTATTGGATACAAGGTTTGGTGGCTGGGTATAAAGATAATCTAGGGGACCAGTAACAGGGGACCAGTAACAGCCTCCAGTGGGAAGAGAAGCTCATAGACATGAGGATGCTGGAATGTCTGAGTAAAGACAGGGAGGTGTCAGTGTCGGTGCTTAGCAGAGATGCGTCCAGGCCACAACAGCCTACCAGATTGTAAGGGGTCTTGCAGGTTATGGTCCCTAAGAAAGAGAACAAGTCCTGAAGGCTGCAGAGATGAGTCACAGAGTGGGTGATCAGGCCCTGAACTGGAGTAAGAACGGAACTGAAAGCAAAGCAGAGATGCGACTGTGCTAGTCAGCTTACTGTCACTGGAACAAAATACTTGAGATAATCAACTTAATAAAGGAAATGGCTCTTCAGAAAATATAAATAAATAAAACAAAAACTGGTGAATTTTCGCTGGTTATTATTGTACTTGATTAAGTTAATGTAACAAAGTACTATACAGGAGGGGGGAAAAGAGATAAATTTAATTTTCTCATGATTTTGGAGTCTATAAGTCTAAGAAAAGGCTTATAGTTTGATTTCTCCTAATTCTTCTTTCCAATAATTAATCTTCTTATTGTGCCTTCAGAGGTCATTGTATCATTTTCTTTTTTAAATTAACTCTCTTTAGAATTGTGCTACTTGAATGAGACCCGCCCTGGAGACACAGTTTTAGCATGGACACCAGAACTCATCTCCTAAGAGTTGTATTTCTTACTATATTGGTAGTTAGGGCTTCTCCATAAGAATCTTCTTATCAGAGTTTTAAGTCTTCATGGAAACATAAGAGCACACACTTTGAGAGCTAAGCCAGAGACAGTTTCTAGGATTAAGGAGATCTGAAGCAAGTCTGAAACATATTTCAGCCTATGCAATGGCTTGTAATTAGGAACCCAAAGAAAAACATAGACATTTTTTTAGGTTTTTTTTTTTGTTTTGTTTTGTTTTTTTCTTTTTTTGGTGTTTTTGAGATAAAGTCTCCCTTTTAGTACCAGCTGTCCTGGAGCTCACCTTGTAGACCAGGCTGGCCTTGAACTCACAAAGATCCGCCTACCGCGGCCTCGCAAGTGCTGGGAATAAAGGCTTGTGCCACCATGCCCAGCTAAACATAGACATTTTAATAATACCTATTTGACTTTAATTAGAAGATTATATAATAATAAAATGTAATATTAAGCAGATAATTAAATATTTACCAAGAAAGAAGGATAAAACACACCAATTTTCAATACTACAATATGTACATATATAAGTACATAGAAATATATTAGAAATTATAATCCTCCCTAAAGTGTAAGAATGTCATGTTCTTACACATAAGAAATCTATGTTTCTATCAAGATTCCAGTCAGATGAAACTGCCACAAGGTTGTTCTCAAAAAAGATAAAATGTAAAAAAAGCTAGAAGATAAATAAAAGATAACTTACATCATAGAATCTGAGTTACTCAATTCCAGTAGCTAGCTGCTTTATTCTTTTTTTTTTTTTTTTTTTTTTTTTGAATCTCATAGGAATCAGGCAAAATCAAAAGCAGGGCATTCATCCCATTTTTGTCCCACACTAGAAATAGAGGAATTGAATGTCAAAAGCACTAAGAAGGAAATTACACAACATGTCCCTTATGAATATTTCTAAAAATGCCCAGTGTCCTGTAGCACACTTTAAGGAAAACATAATGAGTAGAATCAGGCATGGCATATGCAATCTTATGAATATGCCATTTGGGGATGTAGGAAGTGTTCCAACTCAACTGAAAATAAGTGTTCAATTGACCCTTCTCCTGAAAGCACTGTTATGTTTCTTCTCTACCATTTATGTTACCAATGCGTACAGTTAGACATGTACTTTGCAACCCTCATTTTGTTTCCTTAAAATTAAAACAGCCTATTTTGCAAAAATCATCTGTACAACTAACTCATATTTAAAAATTCATACAATAAACATGTCAGATAAAAATATAAGGATTCTCTTTCTTGCCCTTTAACCTCAAATTTGGAAGAAGTTTTATTTTTCTTTTTCATTTTTAAAGTTCTATATTTATGTGATACTTCCAAGTAATATTTTTATGTCACAGCAGAACAGATTTGTTCAAGATGTATTGACTTCACAGTTTCAGGGGATGAGAATTTAGCAGACTTCCACTAATCTTAACTTTCGCCAGTTTTACTTCCAAAATACTGTTTCTTATGTAAGATTTCTATATGCATATATTTGCATTTATAAATACAATATCCCTTTCTCATCACTGTCAATGAATATTTATGTGTTTTCGTAGTTAGTGGATTCTTATGGTAGATACATGGGAATAATGTTGCAAATTTTTACCTGTATTTATATTGTTTCTAGTATGACTGATCTCATTAGTTTTGTGAAGAAAAATACATATTAATATATTTATACATCAGTAGGTAGTTCATATGAAGGATCATCACTGCCATGAGAAATCCAGCATTATCATTGACTTTCTTTCCTTTATTTACTTCAGGAAGACAGTCTGTATAATATAGTTTATTCAAAGCACTCTTAATTTTTTCAAAGTTCATGTGCCCTCAAACTTTTTTCAACAGGGTCTCCTTGTATTCACAGCTAGCCTGGTACTCACTGTGTAGCTAGGGGTGGATTCTCTTTCACAGAGATCAGCCTGCCTCTTGTCCCTGAATCTTGGGATTTACCATACCTAGCTTCCAGAAGCATTTAAAGGCCTAATTTAATGCTAGTATTTTATTTTCTGCAGAAATTATATTCCATTCTTCTCAGCAAACAATACATATTGCTTTATACATTTCTTCTTAAGTGTGGTTAAGAACACTCACAAGTAATTAGGGCAAAAATATAAGAAAGTTTCATGGAATTTTCTGTAATGATATGGTCTTCTTTTCATCATTGCTCTATACTGCTACATTAGCTGAATAGCTATTTTGATGCTTCATGTAATTATCAGATAAACATTAATGTTTTGTGTATTCAATTTGGACATTTTTGCATAGGATTTTGCAGTTATTCTGACAATCATTGTGTTCTGTTTAAATTGGTATATCATTTCTTGGATGTAAAATCCAAAGTTTCTGCTCATGGATTATAATACACATATATAAGTGATTTCATATTTTTCTAATTGTGCCAGGTTTTATTATTTCTCATTGTGCCAGGTTTTATTATTTTTGTTAGTGGTGGTAGTATCAGTGGTCTTTTTAAGACAGGAGCTCCTTGTGGTAGATGAGTTGGCCTGGGACTTACTATGTAGACCAACATGACCTTGATTTCATAGAGATTCACCTTACTTTGCCTCTGGAGTGCTGGGATTAAAGCTGTACACAACCACACCCAACCGTTATTGTGCCTTTTACCTGTAATTTTTATTCTAAAATTTATTAGCTTTTTGGATGCCTTATTTCCTCCATATTTTTAATTTTGTTATTATTTTAAATCCTGTTGAATGAGTTTTTGTTTTTAGCTCTACTATATTGCCTTGCAATGTTTATTCCATTTTATATTATTTAATTTTCAGTTTCCCTGATTTAGAGTGTTTTCTGTAATCTGTCAAATTTGTGGTGAATATTTTCCTTAATCATCACTCATCTATATTTTTCCCACTTTTAAATACCTATTTTATTATTAAATCAATTCATTTAAAAGTATTCACTTTTATTTTTCCTGGCTGCTCAACGTTTTATGATATTTCTGTATTCTTAGCTATATTAGTGTACTTTTGGTATTTCGCTTTCTATTTTTGACCAAACATACATTTTTTTCTTTTTGGTAGTATTGTGAATTGAACTCAGGACTACCTTGATCCTAGGAAAGCACCCTACAACTGAACTAAATTCCGACTTCTACTTAGTAATATTGAATGGCCACATATCTGCTATACGAATTATATTGTGATAGGCCATTATAACCAGTTATCTATTACTTCATAAGAATGCAATTTCTATCCAGAATAGAGCAAGAAGGCATTACTGGAGAATGTTTAAGAACAGCATTTAATGGCCAAGAGCTCCTTGCCCAGCTAAAACAATAGCTCTCATCTAGGAGCAAACTTTGCACTACAGGAGATATGAAACTGGACAAATGACCTATATAACAAATGCTTAGATGTTCATAAAAGGGTGGGGGAAGTTTCATAGCACAGGCCAGTCCATTAAACTTGTACAGTGTTCATTTTCTTGATTGTAATTCTAATCAACAACATTGTCTTCATCACTGGGTTAAATTGAGAATGCTTTAGAATGAAAAATGTTTAGCTCACATGCTTTTCTGTGTGCTCTGAGCTGTATATCTGTCATGATTTAAACTTTTGCCCACCATTCAGCAGTCCATCTAAACTTTTGCCAGTTGATGCCTAGTTTCTTTTCTCAAGACAGAACATTCTATATGATTTTCCTTAAATTTGATGTCTTTGGAAAAGAAAGAAAAACAGGTACTAATTCTGCCATTTTGCCCCTTAAGTAGTAATTCATTACTCAACTCTTGGCCATCTATATGCTTATCTGCAACCTTTTTGTAGTTCTATATAGAATGAATGCAACAGTCTCATTCTATTCAACTTCACACCAAAATAATAAAAAGAATCTTTTCTTTATTCTCAAAAACGTTTCTTCCTGCAGGCTCTGAAATGTCAAAATTGAGCAAATTTACCTTTATGCACTTCTTTTTTATAAGATAATACATTGCTTTGAGATTGGCCTTAGACAATGTATAGCCTCTACCATTTAAGAAAGACCTTCAGTTATAGGGTGTCACATATTACTTTCTCCTTGCTGAAGGTCCAAGTATAATCCTCACCTTTCTGCTGTTGTCTAAGGGAGAATGGCAACACATGATAAGGTAAAGAGAGATTTAGTGGCAATAATAAACTGTATTAGTCAGTTTTCTGTTGCTGTGATAAAACACCAGACCAAGGAACTTATAAAAGGAAGAGTTTATTTGAGCTTACGATTGGCGGTTCCAGGGAATTAGTCCATTGTGGTGGGAGGCGTGGCGGCCGGATCCGGAGCAGCAAACAGAGGGTCACATCTCGCAAAGAGCACAGGAAGCAGAGAGGAAGCAACTGCAGACCAGGCTTGTTAAGCTCACTAAGCCCGCCCCCAGTGACACACTTCCCCCAGCATGGCCACACCTTCTAAGACCTCCAGAAACAGCACCGCTAACTGGAGACAAATGTCTGAATACCTAGAGCCTATGGGGGACACACATTCAAACCACCACATAAACCTATGGACTCATTAACATATCTATCATACTTCAAATCAAAGAGAAATTTTCCAACACTTTAATTTAAAGGAAAATTCTGAGAATTAACATCAGCTGTAACTGAAATAGCATTCTATGGAAGACTAGAAAGTACTAAGGTAGGTTTCCTTATACAAAAGAACTTTGTCACTCTGTTAATTCAAACAGAAGAATAGATGCTTTTATAGAGGAAAATCTCAGAATTGGTAAGATCTGATAACATAAATTTAAGTGCTAATACACTCTTCCAATTCCTTCTAAAAATCTACATTCACCATTTTGTTGGTGCATGACTTTAATCCCAGCCATAAGGAGGCAGAGTCAGGCTGATCTCCGAGATCAAGGCCAGTTTATTCTACATAATGGATTCCAGGAAATCCAGGTCTACAGGGAGACCTTGCTTCAGAGAATCAAAACCACCACAACAAAACAACAACAAAAATCCACAAATAACTACATTCACCAGAATTATCTGACAATCGAGAAACTCTTAAATCTAAAATACAAAGCCCATGGTAAACAATGTAGAATTGCCCTCAAAGAATTTTAAAGAAGAGTATGAATTTAAAAAGAAACTCCAAACTCTGTCACCCAGCAGTAATCTATCCTGAGTAGTTTTCATTCCAGTGTCAGCCCACCACCAACTTCTCTCACTCCACTCTAGGACCTTATCTGATTGACTTGGCATGGGATGTCACCATGGCCACAAGATCACATGTACAAGCTTCCAGTGTCCTGAAATCCTCTGCTTCCCTACATCCATGAACCAGTCCTGGATCTTAGAATCTTTCCACCCCTTCTTCTGCAAAGATCCTTGAGCTGTGGATGGGTGAGGTTTAATAAAGGAGCCCTCTACAGTGAAACACACTGGATTTTCCAATTTTTTGAAACATGGTCAGTTGTGGCCTTCTATGTGCACCACAGTCTGCTGTATAAGGAAGCTTCACTGATGAGAGTTGAGAGATGCACTTGTTTCCGCTTTCCCCCTCATTCTCCTGTGTTTCATGAGCCTTAGCTGAAAAGGTTCAGCTGTAGCTGTGTCTGTCATCTAGGATTGAGCATCTCCCAGATGTATATTCTCTGTGCCTGACCTGTTTTTTGTATTATTTTATCACCTTGTCTTTCTGTGGTATGTATATTTGAGAACAGACAAGAGAATGGGGGTAAGAACTTCTTTCAAAATCTCTGGCCTATGATAAGCCTCCCTGGTTGTGATCTCATCTAAATGTAATTACTACCCAAAGTTACAGTTTTCGAAGAATATTACATTGGGAATTAGATATTCTACTTAAGAATTTTGAGAAGTCACCCCCAGTCCCTAGCAGTGCACATTTATTTGTAATATATGAACAAATACATAAAACGGGGTTCACAAATTTGTTTTGTAAATTATGGCTTATAACGTGCTCACATACAACTATATCTTCATACTTAGGTTTTTTTTTAATTTTATTTATTTCTGTATGTGTATGAATGTACTGTCTGCATGCAAGTTTGTGCACCCGTGTCGTGCAGTGCCACGGATGTCAGAAGAGGGTGTCGTATTCCCCTGGAACTGGAGTTCTCCGGAATTGAGTTTCAGTCGGTTCTCAGCCACCATGTGGGTGCTGGGGATCGAACCTGGGTCCTCAGCAAGAGTGGTTGGCTCTCTTAACTGCTAGGCCATCTCTCCAGCCCCCATACTTAGATTTTTATCCTTTTCCTTTTGTCAACTGACCTTTCCTTATAAAGCTGCATTTGTTTCTTTTACTGACTTGCAACAAATTCTGTGATCTCCCTTTCTTAAAGATGTCTCAATTCTGATTTTTATAAGAAATGTGAAACCACATCTTTCTAATTCTGATATCTATAAGTGAAAAATTTTGCTAAGTTTTTAATACCAGTGTTCTATATTTTGACACTGTCAATTCTCATTTATATTCTAGTTAGGGATTTCATGGGATCCCAGTAGTCTAGACTGAACAAATCTTTACCACTTCCTTATCAAGCAAATTTAAGAGGCAATTCTTACCTAACCAAGAATAAAATAAAAAACACCCACATCACTCCCAGGACCACTTTGTATTTTCGCTCTTATCACCAACTTTTTACCTTCAAGATCTTAGTGAATAGACAAGAAGAGAGAGAGAGAGAGAGAGAGAGAGAGAGAGAGAGAGAGAGAGAGGAGAGAGAGATGTTATTTCACCTATCTTCAATTCTTACTGACAAGTGCATCTACTCTGTGGCTGCCACTGCTTTTGCCGTGCTTCAAAGACATGAAACACGGCTTTTTAACCTTCCAATATGGACTGAAGACTCATGTCTCTCCAGGAACCGTCCAAACCTTCAAAGCCAGATGGGGACTACTGAGACATTCAGCTTGTGGACTGAGAAGCTACTGGGATTTCAGCCTCTTCAGAGTGTAGTCTGCTGTTGTTGGACTAGGCAGGACCCAGGCTGGCTGGACCTCATTTGGGTGACCATAGGAGGGAATGACCTGAGTATGGAGCATGGGGGCAAGATTGATGGTTGTTTCTGTTTGCCAAGGAGGAACCTTCAAGCACTTTCTGGGGCAAACATGATATCTTTTATTTTATTTTTATTTTATTTTATTTTCACGTGTATGAATGTACTGTCTGCATGTAGGTCTGTGTACCCTTGTCGTGCAATGCTGCAGTGGTCAGAAAAGGGTGTTGGATTCCCCTGGAACTGGAGCCAGACAGTTCTCAGCCACCATGGGGGTCCTGGGGATCGAACCTGGGTCCTCTGCAAGAGCAATTGGCACTCTTAACCACTAGGCCATCTCTCCAGCCCCCAAACATGACGTTTTTTTAGCAAAAAAAAAAAAAAAAAAAAAAAAAAAAAAAAAAAAAAAAAAAAGAGGAGAAAATCCTCCTCTGGCATTTAAAAAAATGAAGTCGTGGTATAATTTTAATGACAAATGCTTATAGAGTTACCATTCTTTAATTAAAGTCCATAGAAAGTGTTAAGAAATCATTCCTATGGACAATTGAAACCCACAGTCAACATAGGCAATAAGGCAGGAAAGGGAAATTAAAGGAGTTCTAATTGGAAAAGAGGAAGTCAAGCTATCCCTTTTTGCAGATGATATGATAGTTTACCTAAGGGATGCTAAAATCTGCACCAGAAAACTCCTAGAAACAATCAAGACATTCTGTAAAGTGGCAGGACAAAATATTAGCTTACAAAAAACAGTAGCCTTTCTTTACTCTAACAACAAACAACTGATGAATGAATATAAGGAGACCATCCCCCTCACAATAGCATCAAAAACAATAAAATACCTAGGAATAAACCTAACCAAAGACACTAAAGATCTCTACAACAAAATTTTAAGCCCCTGAAGAAGGAGATTGAAGAAGACTTCTGAAATGGAAAGGCCTCCCATGCTCATGGATTGGAAAAATTAATACAGTAAAAATGTCCATTCTACCCAAATTCATATACAGATTCACTCTGCAATCCAAATTAAAATCTCCATGCGTTTCTTCACAGACTTGGAAAAAAAATCATTAAATTTCCATGGAAAAACAAAAGGCCCCCAAATAGCTAAATCAACCCTGAGTGAAAAGAGCAACACGGTGGGGGGGGGGCTATACCAGGCTTCAAACTATATTACAGAGGTATAGTCATAAAAACAGCCTGGTACTAGCACAAAAACAGACCTGTAGGCCAATGGAACAAAACTGATGATCAAAACTTGAGCACACACAATTTCAGCCAAATCATATTTGACAAAGGGACCAAGAAGACTCAACCGAGGAAAGACAGCATCTTCAGCAAATGGTGTTGGCAAAACTGGATCACCACTTGTAGAAGAATAAAAATAGAACCTTACCTCTTGCCCTGTACAAAAATCAACTCCAAATGAATCAAAGACTTCAATGTGAAACTCAAAACTCTGAAGGTGATAGAAGAAAATATTGTCAGCAACCTATAAGACATAAGCATAGGAGAAGACTTCCTAAATCAGACCATAGCTGCACAGGAAATAAGGTTGACAATTGACATTGGGACCTCAACTCAAAAGCCTCTGTGCAGTGAAGGAAACAATCAGTGAAGTGTGGAGAAAACCCACAGAGTGGGAAGAAACCCTCACCAATAATACATCTGACAGAGCATTAACTTCCAGAATATATAGACTCCTCAAAAAACAATGAAGGAAAAAAATGGTATAAAGAGCTGAACAGATACTTCACCAGCGAGGAAGTAAAGATGGCTGAGAAACATCTTTTAAAAATGTTCAGGGGATGGAGAGATGGCCTAGCGGTTAAGAGTGCCGACTGCTCTTACAGAGGATCCAGGTTCAATCCCCAGCACCCACATGACGGCTGAGAACCGTCTGAAACTCCAATTCCAAGAGAACTCCAGTTCCAGGGTAATCCGACACCCTCTTCTGACCTCTGTGGCATTGCACAACACGGGTGCACAAACTTGCATGCAGACAGTACATTGATACACATACAGAAATAAATAAATGCTGGGCGTGGTGGTGCACGCCTTTAATCCTAGCACTTGGGAGGCAGAGGCATGCGGATCTCTGTGAGTTTGAGGCCAGCCTGGTCTACAGAGTGAGTTTCAGGACAGCCAGAGCTACAGGGAGACCTATTGTTCTACAAAAAAAAAAAAAAAAAAAAGTTCAACATTGCTAATAATTAAGGATATGAAAATTAGAACTATTTTAAGATATTATCTCACCCCAATAAGACTGCCTAGGATCAAGCAGAGAAATGATACCAGATGCTGGAGAGGTTTGGGAAAAAAGGGAACACTCATCTACTGCTGGTGGGAATGTAAACTCATATAACCACTATGGAAAGCAGTAAGGAGAACCTTGAAAAAACTCAAAATGAGCTTCTGTAGTGGTTCCTGGGTGAATTTTCATATAGGAATCTTATCCAGGAACATGCTCTCTGTGGTCTCTTAGTCTCTATACCTAGGCCAGAATGTATACTTTTTGTTGACTTTTTATATATTTCATACAAAACTTATCAGTTTGTCTTAATTGCCTTTATAGACCTTTCTTCATTGGCCCCTTCCCACAATCCCTGGACTTCATTTGCATTAGGATATATTGTGCCAAATTATTCTCCCCTGCCATTCCTCAATAACAGTTTATCCTCTGAACACTAGTGACTCTATCCTCCCTTAAAGAAGGCCAGTTCTTTATCCACTGGTAATCAGTTGCCAATATTTCTTCTGGCAAGATTGGGTTCTGCTACCCATCTCTGCATTTCCATGATGGGTTTTTGTCTGGTTGAGCTTGCATGGCACTTATGCATGCTGACACCAATAGGCTCATATGGACAGGGTCATAGAAGCTAAAATCTATAATTTAATAAAAAGTCTTATGTAGATTTTTTACAGGACTCATTTAGATGTATGAAGAAAATGATAGAGTAAATGATGAATTTTGATAACAAAACTACAAATTAATATTATCTCTTAGCATGTTCTCAAAAATTTCTGATTTATATGGCTCGCTAAATTTGTGGCATATGTATGTATATTTCAGTGGTTTACTAAATGTGCTGTACTTTTATATGTATCTCCAGTATCCTTTCAGCACACTGAATAGAATGACTAGAGCCTATTATTTTCATGTGTGTATGTGTGGAACAGGTATGTAAAATGAAGAGATGACTGAAATCCAAGTTAAACATAAGAAAAAAATGAACTACATTTTTTTTATTTTTATTTTTGTATGTGTATGAATGTACTGTCTGCATGTAGGTTTGAGCACCCATGTCGTGCAATGCCACGGAGGTCAGAAGTGGGTCTCAGATTCCCCTGGAACTGGAGTTCTCCTGGAATTGGAGTTACAGACGGTTCTTACCCACCATGTGGGTACTGGAGATCAAACCTGGGTCTTCTGCAAGAGCAGTCGGTGCTCTTAACTGCTAGGCTATCTCTCCAGCCCCGAACTACATTTTATAAAGTGTTTTGGCTCACATTTCAGGACATAGGTTACTAAACACTTTTATTCCCCATTAATCCTTTATCATTCAAGAATATGACAGGAAATTTTATGTCAATTTTCAGGAGAGTATGCTATATGTTTATATTTTAATGAAAATGAAATGATGATTCAATTTGATGAATATTACATTTTGAAATTTAAGTTTAAGGCTGGGGCTAGAGATATTTTTCATCAGCTAAGAGCACCAGCTGTTCTTGCAAAAGACCCTGGCTCCATTCCCAGCACACACACATAACGACAAAGAACTGTCCATAACTCAAGTTCCAGGGGAAGCTAATACCCTCTTCTGACTTTTCAGTCATTGCATGACACAGCTGCAGTTACAGACATGCAGGGAATACACTCTACATATAAAATAAAAAGAATAAAGAAAATAGTTAAAAAGGTGTGACCTAATGGGCAATGGATGAGTATAACATAATTTGGGTATAATTCCATAAAATTAGAATGTGATATGCCCCTAAGGCTTCCTATGGACAAAGAATCCACCTGTCATTCAAAATAAAAGAAATGTCATCTTGATTCTCCAGCTCTAACTTCCAAGCCCTGCAAACTCTGGTACATTTTCTACACTGCATTTGATGAAGCTTTGTAGGTCATCTCTAATGAATAAGATCAATAAATATTTTCCTCTTCTTTTCTGTTATGTCTTCATACTGGCTTAGTAAAAAAAATCAAAGAAATGTTAGCATATTTGCTTTTGTGTGTGTGTGTGTGTGTGTGTCTATGTGTGTGTATGTGTGTGTGTGTGTGTGTGTGTGTGTGTGTGTGTGTGTGTGTGTGTGCTGGATAGTTTTAGGTTAGGGAGCCTCAATTGGTGAATTGGTTCCATTGGACTGGCCTGTGGCCACATCTGTGGAGTATTGTCTTGATGAGCAATGTGGGAGGGCCCAGCCCACTATGGGTGGTGCCACCCTGGGCAGGTTGTTGTGTAGTGTATAAGAGGTCAGGATGGGCATGGGCCAAGGGAGCAAGCCAGTGAAAAGTACTCCGCCATAGCCTGTGCTTCAGCTCCTGCCCCCAGGTTCCTGCCCTGAGTTCCTGCCTTTGGCTCCCTGAGAACTGTGACCCAGGAGATGTAAGCTGAATAAACCCTTTCCTCCCCAAGTTGGTGTTGGTCACAGTGTTTTGTCACAGCAATGGAAAACAAACTAGCACAGAAATTGGTACCATAGAGTGGGCTATTGCTGTGACAGACCTGACCTTGGTGTTTTGGGGAAGGATTGTGGAGGCGTTTGGAACTTTGGGCTAGAAAAATCATTGAATGCCTAAAGATCATTGCTGTGGAGCTTGGAGCAGTTTTCCTGAAGGAGTTGTAGAAGAGGGAGGCCTGGCTTGTGAAGTTTCTAGTTTCAATGGGGAGCAGAGATCATCAGGACTGTGTAATCTGTGGGTTCTGGTCAGCTGGGGCTGAAGAATCAGCTGTAAGTAACAAGAGACCAGAACCTGAACTGAAATCTTTGTTGTACTGGAACAATTGATGCTGGTTAGCTGGGGCTGAAAAATCAGCTGTAAGTAATAAGAGACCAGTATCACTGTGGTGAAATCTTCTGGGAAGAATTTCTTCAGGGTCAGCACACAGAAGCTGTGTTCCAGAAGGGGTCTGAGCCTCCATCTCAAGCCAGAAGCAGGACTTGGTAGTGTGTAAGAGTCTCCTATATGGTTCTGGTGTTGAAATTCGAGGGGGTCAGAGAGCAGCTGAGGCTTGGCACTGTGAGAGGTCAGGAAAGACCATTGGTGGAAGTGCACCTCGGTTGCAGTGAAGACCCCAGGATTGCAGGGGTCATGAAGAGAAGCTGAGGCTTTGTACCACGTGAGGTCAGAAGAGACCATTGGTGAAGGTGCTGCCTCAGCTTCAGTGGCGACCCCTGCTTTTTGGAGATGCCGGTACCCTGGGACGACCACCAAGAGCAGCAGCAGGTGTGGAATGGAGTTGGCCTGGGCTTGCTAGATGAGCTGTGTGTGTCAAGGATGGCAGAGTCAGAGAAGGGGAGCTGCGGAAACCCTTTGGGAGCCCAGAAGATCGTGAATGAATCCCAGGTGTCCAGCCTTGAGCTACTTTGCTGGACTTAGGTTTTGTTTGAGAGTGCCTGATTCTTCCCTTTGAAATAAGACAGTACTTGTTTTGGATTTTACAGCAGCCCATAGTTAAGAGACTTTCAATAGACTGAACTTTTAAGTATTTGGACATTTTAAGGACTGTGGGGCTTTTAAGTTTGTACTGTCTTAGGTTGTGATTAATGTTAACATCATACTTTGGGGATAAGAACTGGAAAGGTGGTGGTTTAATAGTGATGTGTTTTGTATGTCAAGTTGACAAGGGGTCAATTGTGCTGGATAGTTTTAGTGTCAACTTGACACACCTGGGTTACGGAGCCTCAACTGGTGAATTGGCTCCATTGGACTGGCCTGTGGCCACATCTGTGGAGTATTGTCTTGATTGTTGAGCAATGTGGGAGGCCCCAGCCCACTATGGGTGGTGCCACCCTGGGCAGGTTGTTGTGTAGTGTATAAGAGGTCAGGCTTGGCATGTGCCAAGGGAGCAAGCCAGTGAACAGTACTCCTCCATGGCCTGTGCTTCAGCTCCTGCCTCCAGGTTCCTACCCTGAGTTCCTGCCTTGTGCTTCCTGAGAACTGTGACCCAGGAGATGTAAGCTGAATATACCCTTTCCTCCCCAAGTTGGTGTTGGTCACAGTGTTTTGTCACAGCAATGGAAAAGAAACTAGGACAGTGTGTGTGTGTGTGTGTGTGTGTGTGTATGTGTGTGTGTGTGTGTTTGTGTGTGTGTGTGTGTGTGTGTGTCCTGTTAATACATGTGTCTTAAGACACTGTCACTTTTTGGTATGAAAGATTTAAATTTAAGTTATGTTTCAAAAATTTTAAATAACTTCAATCTCAGAAAAATTCTAGTGTCTTCATCACAGTCCTAGGATTTCTCACATTCTCTGTTTAAAGAATCACTTTTCTTGATATTGAGCCTTGAGCTAATCATGTGTATACATTAGCTTTTAGTTGAAATAAGTGTCCTGGTTGGCTTTCTTTTTGGTGGTAAAACATAGACCAAATGTAACTTGGAGAAGAAAGAATTCATTTGGATTATACATACAGATCACAAGATCACAGTCCACCATTGCAGTAAATTAGGCAGGACCTCCAGGTAGGAACTTGGAGACAAAGGTGGATCCATGGAGAAGTGCTTCTTATGGTTGTGTACCTTTCACTTGTGCTCAGTCTGCTTTTTATACAACCCAGGAATGACACTATCCATACTGGGATGGGTCCTCCCTTATCACCAAATTCAAGAAAATACCTCTCAAGCATGCGCACAGGCCAATCCAGTAGAAGAAACTTCCCAGCCGAGGTTCCCTTACCATGGTGTGTTAAGAAGACATCTGAAAATATCAAACACAATAAGAGAATCAAGATGGATAAAAATAAATAGCAATGTATTAAACAAGTATATAACATTTAACAATGGATTCTCTAATTCCTAAGAAGCAGGAAAGAATAAGAAATGAGCAGCATTAGAGTTCATATAAGAATGGAAGCATCCAATCACCCTGTTTTATGCTTCGCCCATCCTTCAAGCTAGCATCAATACACAGGAGCAAAGACAAAACTAAAAGAAAAGTACGTGTGAAGCTGAATGTGCTATGTTTTTATTGTACCCAATGTCAATTCTGATGACAGTGATGGTGTTTCATTACTTCATTATTTTTGCTGCTGTACACACCATTTCCCTCCTATGATCTTAGCATTTAAAATGTGAAAACTTCCCTCCAAAGACAGAGAAGTGCCTTAATGTAAGCTGATTCTTGGAGGGATTTCCTCTGTTTCTAAATACATGGTAAAACAAACAAACAAACAACAACAACCAAAAAAAACAAAACTAAACTAAAAAACTAAAAAACTAAAAAACTAAAAAAATAGGTTTGTTTGTTGTGGCGTCACCTGAAGAGGGACGGGGGAGGGGAGGCTCGAACCAGCAGGCCTCCTCGGTGGATGGGGCTGAGAGGGATGATGAGTGTCGAAGGTCTGCAAGAGAACACACCTGATCGGGAGCTTGTCAAGCAAGGGCTCACTTTATTGCAAGCAGGGCAGTGACTTATATACAAAGCAGCCACAAAAGGCATTTAGACATGAAAGCAAATGACGAATGTTCCTGCAGCAACTCTGACCCTCTCAGGCGGATTGGCATACACAGCTGACAATTTTAACTTAATGCCGCTTGTCCTTATCTCTCCCAACCAGAGGTTTTGGCAAACAACCTGGGTCCCTCCTCCTCTACCTCCCCTCAGCGCCATCTTGACCTGGCCGGCCTGGTGGGCCCCATCACTTTGTGTTATTCATCCTGTTTAAGGGTCTTCATAAATCAGCGTAATTGTCATAAAGCTTCTTTAAACCATTCCTTCTTTATACTAAATTCCAATTTTGTATGTGATTTCAAAAAAAATTTAGTGATGAGATCTGAATTTTTTTCCTTTTTTAAATTTATGCAAATTTCATACAATATAATTTGATCATATTTAGATTCCTTCCCCTATTTGCATGCACCATTATCACACCACTTATCACAAACCAAATTTGCACACACACACACACACACACACACACACACACAGGTCCATAGACTTGGGTTTGTGTCCCTAACTGCCTTTTGGTATGCATTCATCCACCGGAGCCTGGTCAACCTTCTAAAATTCTCACCATTAAATGAGACTGAATTTTCACTCCCCTGCAGTTATCCATTGCCAATAGTTTCTCAGGTAGGGTTCAGGAATCTTACCTACTTTCCCATTTCTAGGCTGACATATTGAGTAGACCTGATCTTACATGAAACTAGTGCATGTGTTGTGTGGTCATGAGTATCTGACAAGCTGTCAGGTAAGCTCTATTTCCTTGTAGTCATCTCCTTCCACGGCTCTTACAATCTTTCCTTCCCCATTTTTACAATGATCCCTGAGTCTTGAGATGCAGTCAGTCATTTGATATAGGTGTCTTATTCATGGATAAGAATTCTCTAGCCTATATTTTCTGCATGTTGAACAATTGTATTTTTCTCTATACTAGACACCATCTGATACATAAGAAACCTACTGAGAGTTGAGAGATGCATTAATCCATGGATATAACTGTATGTCATTAAGCATCACTTATGACTTTATCTATTTAGCAAAATAATAATATTAGGCTGTCTTGCATGGCTTGTGGCCAGTCTTAGGTTCCTAATACTGATATTAATGTCAGTTATGAGTTTCATCCCATGAAGTGGATCTTAAATCCAATTGTAATTTATTTAATTATTCCTATAATATTCATGCAAATTTTTCATTGGTGGGCATAACTTGCTAGGCTGGTTGGTATTGTAGCTTGAGGGTTTCACAGCTGGGTAGGGTTCTTGCTAAATTTTTGCTGAAGGCAGCTTGCATAGCACTTCCCAGCATAATGAAAGCTAAACAGCAGTGATGAAGCTTTGAAGTCACCATCAGTTTGATTTATCCTTCTTTCTTCTACAGCTCATGTGTGTAGTGTTTTCAGCAATAGGGTCTTACTGTGAAGTTCAGGTGGTTAACCAAGAGCAGGGGTAATAGCCAGCATTGCCTGGGGAAGTCTATGGGATGAATGATCCAGAGATACTAAAAAAGTATTTTTACAGAAATGAACTTGCTTTGACACAAAAATAAAATGTATGGAGGGATTAGAAGTTCAATAATTAATGAAGAAGCATCAGGGCATATTAATTTGAAATGTTTTGCCAAGCTCAACCAGACATACATAACCTCTAAATGGATCATTACTCCATATACTAGCACACTAACAACAGAAAAAGAAAAAAAACACACTACTATACAAACCCTATCTCATCAGTTGTCTCAGTGGGTCTTGTGGCTTAATTTAGGATGTCAAATTGTCCCTCAAAACAGACAACCTTTTCCAACAAAATAAGAGTTCCATCAAGTCTATTTTTTTATAAGTCACAGGAGATACTCTAAACCAAAAATATACCCCCCAAAATTATTCAGACATACCTCATTTCTTGTAAAGTAACATTATATAGTCTTTAGGAGTTAGTGTCTTGAATCAATTAATGCTTCTTTGTTCTGTTAGAAATTAGAACAAAAGTTTAAAAATCAGTCATGAAATCTATGGGCACTGGATTTGAAAGTTGGGTTAAATCCCAGTACTAGTGTTCTCTAGTCCTATAATCTAAAATAAGTTAAGAAAGTTAACATAGGTTATGGTTTCAAATTTTGTATTTATCATCATCTTTGTTATTATCATCTCCTTCCTAATCTTCAGCCACAGGAGACAGATAATTTTTGTGGCCCAAATCCCATGCTTTTTGTTGTATGGCATATTTCATTTATTTGGCAGGTTGATAGACTTATTCTGTGCCGAGTATCTTGCCACATGTGGCTTTTGGTTTCTTATGTGTTCTGACACTATGTTTTCTTCTATGTAAGGAAGGTTGTTCAGATGCACTGCACTCAAGTGAAACCTGAGCACAGGGGAACTGGTGATAAAAGTAGTGGCAACCCCTTGACAAGACCCAGCCCTGTGCTTTCGAGTTGCATTACTGTGGCCATTCCTACTGGGCTAGACAAAGTTGTGCATCTGGGCTTCAGCACTTGAACAGTTAATGAAGGAGGATTGTGAGTGTGAGAACAGGCTGGAATACATATCACAACACTTTAAGGTGACCATTCTTGAAGAGTTCTTTGGAGGATTCCTGTGCTGGATAGCTTTAGTATCAACTTGACACACCTGGTTTGGGGGAACCTCAGTTGGAGAGGAAAGGGTTTATTTAGCTCACATCTCCTGGATCAGAGTTCATCACTCAGGGAGCCCAAGGCAGGAACTCAGGTCAGGAACCTGGAGGCAGGAGCTGAAGCACAGGCCATGGAGGAATGCTGCTTACTGGCTTGCTCCCTTGGCCCACGTCCAGCCCGCCCTCTTATACGGACAACAACCTGCCCAGGGTAGCACCACCCATTGTGGGCTGGGGGCTCCCAAATTGCCCAACAATCAAGAGGCCAATCCAATGGAGCCAATTCCCCAATTGAGGCTCCCTCAAACCAGGTGTGTCAAGTTGACATTAAAGCTATCCAGCACAGTTCCAGAGGACTGAATTTTAGCTACCTGCAGCAGACTTCCTTCCTGTCTCACTAATGCTTCTGTGTACTCTACAACCCCTGCTTTACTTTTACACTATTTCAACTTGGATTCTTGTATCTAAACATTTAATTTATATTTTACTTCTGTGAGGAAATCAAGGAGAGCTTAGATATATTTTATTATTTTATTAATTTATTTTATGTGTATAAGTGTTTTCCATGAATGTATGCAAGTACACCTAATTCATACAGTGCTGGAGGAAGCCAGAAGCAGGCATCAGATCCCATGGAACTTGAATCACAGGTGGTTGTTAACCAGCATATGGGTTGTATGAATCAAACTGGAATCCACTGGAAGGAAGAGTCAGTGGTGCTCTTAACTACTGAGCTATGTCACAGTCCCTATCATAGAAAATTTATCTTGTCATTATTGACATCATCTTTGCTTGCCAACATTATAATGAGAACTAACACTTTAACTATTATGTCTTATTTCCATAGTTCCAAGACATAGAAAAATGTGATTTTTTTACATTATATAGATAGATATGATGCAATATAAAATTCATGGACAGAATATATTCCAGAGTAAAAAAGCCCAGCAAAATGAAAGTATGAAGAATATGGCAGAATAGGGCACGAAATTAAGAAAGATAAAGTGGATCATATTTTAATATCATATTTCACACTAACATTTGAAATTTATACTATGTTTAACAAACAAGCTATTCGAAGACGTTAGGGGGGCATTGCTTACTCTATTAACTTATCACTCTGGATTTCTCCAAAGATTTCTTAAAAAAGATTTATATTCCTCTGTTTTTATGCTAAACTCTCTTCTTTTTTTAAAATTTTTTTTATTAATTTTATTTATTTCTGTATGTGTATGAATGTACTGTCTGCATGCAAGTCTGTGCACCCGTGTCGTGCAACGCCGCAGAGGTCAGAAGAGGGTCTCAGATTCCCCTGGAACTGGAGTTCTCCTGGAATTGGAGCTTCAGACGGTTCTCAGCCGCCATGTGGGTGCTGGGGATTGAACTCAATCCCCAGCACCCACATGGCGGTGGTCTTAACCACTCGGTGCTCTTAACCACTAGGCCATCTCTCCAGCCCACTAAACTCTCTTCTAAGGTGATAATCTCTACCTAGTGGCTATTTCACCTAATTCTTTTGTGCCACTTACTCTTGTATAACATTATTTATAGCCATTATTTAAAAACAACAGATTCTCACATCCTCACAAGCTTTGAGGTTGATGAGGCTAACATCAAATGTTTTCAGACTCACTTGTATGTTGAGGTTTGCTGGTTTTCCCCAGGATGGCACTTTTGTTGGACGGTTTAGAACAGGAACTCTGTCTCTTCATCTGCTTTATGGGAAAGTAGGGCATAAATGGCTCAACTTGTTTTAGTAAGTACAATTTTAAAAATAATTAAATGCATACATCAAGCCATTTGCTGTGCTGGAAATTGTTAACATTAAATCTGGAGCACATCTCACTACTCAAAGGATGAAACTCTTTCTGCACATATAATGTTCAAATTTAAATATGTACAGCAACTTTTTTTTTATTTTGTGAGACAGAAATGTGCTTGCTTTATATTTTTCCAGAGCAGTCTATAAATCTTTAGTGTATTAATTCAAATATTTTTCATTAACATTAATCCTCAACTTTGTTTATTACTGACATTCCAGATTTCAAGGCCATCGAAACACCAAAGAGAAAAGTGGGGGAGAAGAGAGAAACTTAACATGAAAATAGAGGCAAGGTTTGTATGTTATGCCCAAACTTATACTATGTTAAGTTTTCCATTACTGTGACAAAATACTTCTCAAATGAACCTTGAAAGAAAATATTTAATTTGGCTCTATGTTTCAAATGTTTTAGTCTATGGGTTGCAGGGCATGTTTTCCCCTGGCCTTATGAAGAGGCAGGATATTATAGTTAGGAAGCATGCAATGAAACAAAAGTGAAGTAAACACAGAACAATAGGGAAACATGGAGGAAGGGAAAATTGGAGGAAGGGAGGGAAAAAGGGACACAGAGAGGGGGAGTGATAGAGAAGGAAAAGAGAGAGAGAAAGAGAGAGAGAGAGTTACTTTAGAATCCCAATATACACAACAAAGACTCAAGTCTAACTGCATCTTATTGTTGTATCTAGGCCACATCCCCATTTTCATATGCTCTAAAGTGTGTTGCCAGCTGGATTTCAACATAAGAACCTTTGACCACACTCCAGATCCAGATCTGATCACAGATCAAGATCAAGTTGCTTTGTGAGAACCCATAAAAAAATATAAAAACACATTTTACTGACTACTCATTGAGAGCATCATACAGTACAATTTAGATCCCCTCCTACCAGTATTACGAACTGGAGAGATGGCTTAGTGGCTAAAAGCACTGGCTGCTCTTCTGGAGGACCTGGTTTTGCTTCCCAGAACCCACAGGGCGCCTAAAAATTGACCTTGTTTCCAAGTCCAGGTGTATCAAATGTCCTCTGACCTCTGATGGCATTGCATGACACAGGTGCACTTATATACATGGAGGCATTTTATACATAGACATAGAAAATAAATAAAATGTAGTTGTAAATTTTTATTGTACTTTTGTTCCTATTGGAACACTCCCTCAGAGCACACTGGAATTTATATATTCTGTTATCTGTGTCAAGGCATGCCATGCCGAGCTAGTGTTCCTCATTGAAAGTTACTCCACTGGGATCTAGTCAGCCCATTCACAGTATTTCCCCTTAAGAAGATCAGCTCTTCCTCACCCAACAGTAATCAGATCCCAGTATTCATTCTGCTAAAATTGGGGTCTGCTGTCTCTATCCACAGGTCTGTGTTGGCTTTTTGTCTGTTGAGTCTAGTGCATGTTGACACCATTGCTGTATTTCCATATGAGCAATGTCCCAAGAGCCTGTAGGACTCTAATTCCATATGCTCATGCACCCCATCCTTAAATCTGACAATATTTCTACCCCCTTTTATGTGATGGTTCTTGAGCTCTGGGTGTGTAGATTTAATATAGGATTCCTGCCCAAGTAACCACACTCTGCAGAATCTTAGTCTACATGATTTGGCTGTTTGTGACCTTTATGTATTCCTAGCACTGTGATTCATGAGTGAGCTTCATTGATGTGAATTAGAAGATGCATTAGTGTTTTCTTTACCCCTTATTACATGTTCTGTGAGCCTTAGGTGTTGAAATTGCATCACAGATGTGCCACTCAGGCTTGGGAAATTCATAATCTCCATGTCTTGCCAGTTGTAGAATTCTGTAATAATTTCTGTCTGTTGAAAAATAAGATCCTTTGATGAGTGGTGATATTACATGTCTGTAAAAGTAAGGATCTATTTTCTGCACATAGTAAATAATATTTGTCTAGGGATGTGAAACCCTTGGGGTTTTCCCTAAGATATATGACCACTTTACCCATGTATTTGGCTATGTTTACAGTACCACCCATGAGTTTTATCCCATTGATTGGATTTCAAGTCCAATTAGATAGCTGTAAATTGCTCCCTAATAAAATTGCCACTATTACACTAGTGTCATATGTGTGGTTATTAGGCCTTAAAGCTGCAATTGGGCCATCAATTGATGTTCTCCCTTATAAGCTTGTGCAGTATTCTCCAGAAGTATGATAGCTATCCTTCATGGGAAGGGACTTCCAAGTCAGTTCCAGCTTCACGGCTCTAAATCCTGTGTCTGAAGTAGGTCCTGTCATCAACAATAGGGACTTATCTTCAAGTTCTGGGAGGCAATTAAGGGCTGAAGCAACAGTATGTGTTATTTGGGAGTCTCCAGGACTACAATGGCCAACAACTCAAAAGAAAGTGTATCCTATCTGGCACTGTTTCCTGTTATGTAGCCTTCGGCTATATACATGGGCTCATGAGGAGATATTGTATATGTAACTTGTCAGTAGGTTTTTGGAATAATATGATTACCTCTGTGTCATCTGATATTTATTGTCTGATGTTCCTTTAAATGTATATAACATGTGTGTGCTGCCTTCCATGGCATGTTCTCCCTTGTACAAGGCTCACAGCTCTGTGGTACAGCAAGCCTCAGAATGTCCCCAGCCACCCTATTAACAGTCTTATCTTGAGCTGCAGCAGGGAGGATGAGGCTGGTAGGAAGTCAGACCTGGAAGAATAGAAATAATAAGACAGACACAGACAAGAGACCGGGAGCTATTCCATGAGGGGAAAATTCCATTCAATGTTGTAACTCAGGGTTTTTTATACAGAACCTTGCAGGGGGCTGGGGCACATAGAACTGAGGGTTGGGACAGGTGGTACTTCAGGCCATTTGCTATAGGAATATGACAATGCTTTCCCCAAAGACAGTTGGAACTGGGCAAGTATTAGAAGCAGGAGTCCAGCCTTGGAGGCTGCTTGCTGACTCTCTAAGTGCTTCTGCCCAAAGAATACCTACATCTCTTCCTTTCTCTTTATTAAAGAAAAAGCTCAGTCAGTCATTATATACTGTTATTATTTTATCTATAGGAGATATTCTGGGAAGTAAGACCCAATTCAGCTCCTAATGGGGACAACAGAACCTGGGTGTGTGTAAGCTGGAAGTGTGACATATTCTCTGTACTTCAAAGGGAGAGAGCCCTTAGAGTCTGGAGCTTTGTCCAGGTGAGGCAAGAATACTGCATTAACCCAACCACAGGGGGCTGCCAGATGCCCATGGAGCTCCAGATTTTTAGCTTGATAAAAGACAGCTGTAATATTTTTTACTGATATAATTGTCTGTTGGGAGAAGTCCCAGCCAGTACAGTACCTGGCTTTGATACACATTTCATAGATTTTTTTGAGATATAGAATATCCCTCCAAGAGATCTTATGCCTCTTAATATATGGAAGAATTTAAGCTGTATTTTGGGTGGGAATTGCATTACTTTTACTTTATTTTAGGAGCATTTACCCTTTTTGAAAATCATAATATTACATACCCATACAGGAACCAGTGTTTTGAAGTTCATTGCTGATGAAGAGGTGAAATACAGTCTTTCAAAGCTGAGTTACCTTGTAGATAAGAAGAGGGTGTTACAGATAACACTGCAGAAAAACACTGGAAACACTGATATACATCAATGTCAAGGCTGTTACCTAGAAATTTAGTATGAATTAGAAGTAAGAGTAATACAACATTTTAGTTCCCATAAGTTTAAGTGTGGCCAATCTTTTATGTTGATAGTATTAGACCAAGGTTTTAAACAACATAAGTAATTCAGCTTACCATTATACAATGTGTGGATAAGTTTTGGATAAAAGTAAAAATAAGCTAGGTAAACCTTGATTAAACATGTATTGTAGTCTTTAAGTTACTTCATTAAGACTTGATCCTGAAGAAAATTTAATTTTTATCTATTACAACCCATAGATACATAAATTTAAGTTGTAAATTTTAGAATGGGTTTTACAGATCCTTATTGGGTGTTGGCAGATTGTATCCAGCAGATGGCAGTACATACTCAATAAAACTTTGAGCTATCACATGTGTAAATTTATATTTACCCTTAAAACTCAATTAATTTATTAGCTGTTTAAATATACTGGCAGACCTGAGTTAGGGGAAAAAAAAAAGTCAATCTTGGTTCTAGACTTAGCCTTTACTGAATTTAAACAGTTAATTTTGGTAAGCAGTAGAATTACAATAAGTTAAATTTTAACCGAAACTTTAGAGTATTTTAAAATGACCAATAGTGGCTAAAAAACATTTTATTAGCTATAGCTTTTTGTTAGACCAAGCTGGCTTGAAAATCTCCATACAAGTCTGCCTTGTTTTGGTTTCAGAATGCTGAAATTAAAAAAAAAGTGTTCATTTTAAATAGTTAAAGTCAAACATGAATCAGGATAACTTGTTATTCAGCTTGGTGGTGGGTTATGAACCATGTGGTCCAGAAGCCTGTGAATTTTAAAAGGTGAAAATGAATCTAAAAGACTCCAATATTGTCTAGGACCTTTTTAATTAATTGATTTTACAATTGTCTAGGATACTTATAATTAATTGACAGAATTGTCTAGGACTTCTTAATTCACTAATTATGCACATTGTTTTTAAAGATGTTTGGGGGTACTCATGTATTAGATTTAGAAACTTAATATCTTAATAAGCATGCTTGAGATGGAATTTAACTTAACAGATTTTGAATGGGCATGTTATAAAAATATTATTTCGAGATAAAAATTGACATTCAAGGAACAGAACAATTAAACTCAGCTTTGGATACTTTGGATATGTACCATAAGGTAAAACACATTAAGGTTTGAAAGTACATTTTTCTCTGTGAATTTTTGGAAGACCTGTTTCAGAAAGAACACAAACCATTTTAAGTTTTTTTTTCCCTACCTGGCAACAGGCCTGAAGCATTCTGGGAACCATAGTCGGCTGCCTTGGAATGTTAAAAAAAGGAAGTTAACATGGCTGCGACAGGCTCAAAGAATTCTGGGGTTTATAGTTTCTTGGCACACTCAGTCCTGGCATGCATGGTCCCATGTGGATTTAGGATGGAAAAGGAAGGGAGAGAGATGATAGGTGTTGCTTTAAAATGGATCAATCTGCCCCTGTATCTATCAAACATTTAAGGGTCCTCCCTCTGAATTTTACTGTTAGAACAGGATGGGAGCCTCCTTAAATGGGTGCAGCCTGAAGGGCACGTCCAGAGTCTCTCTCCCCCTTTGTTCCCTGGGCTAGGGGCTGCCTGAATAAAAGTTTAAAGGTGCCAATAGTTTGCCATCTTTATTGTACTTTGAGAGGCAACTTTTTCTACAGGGATACCCTTTTTTACAGTGGGGGTAGAGAATGTGTTAGGGGGATTTAGAGGACGCTGTTCTGATATTTTTTTAACTTGTTTGATTACTGCCAGGTCTTTTTGGGGTGCCTCTTTGTTTTCCGTGATAGAGAAAGAAAGGAAATGCTAGTGAGTAGAGAAACCCATAGAAGCAGAGAGTTTGCAGCTGTCTGGCCCAGCACTTAGAAGCAGAGGGTTTGCAGCTTTCTGGCTCAGCAGGTAGATTAGCCTCTTGTCTTTTTTTTTTTTTAGAGAAAATTAGCTAAAAGTCAGATTAAATCTTATCCTCCATGAGGATGTGGCAACAGCCTGGCTGGTACCCTGAACCTTCCTTACAGGGGTGGTTTGCTTTCCTACTCTGAATATTCTGAAATTCTTTCCACTCGTGAGGGCAGTTGTGGCTGAGACAGCCTGAGAGCCAAAAATAACTTTTTTCTTTTCTCCTTGTTATAAAAGGTCAAGGCTCTCACGTTGCATTGCCAGTTGTCCCCTGATATTTGTTGTCTGATATTTCTTTAAAATGTATCACGTGTGTGTGCTGCCTTCCATGAAGTATTTCTTCACCCCTGAACCAGGGCTCGCAGCTCCAGCTCTGTGGTGCTGCAAGCCTCAGGATTGCCTCCCCGCCCCCAACCAGCTGGTTAACAGTCTGGGCTTGGGCCCTAGCAGGAAGGGTGAGGGAGGTAGGAAGTAAGACCTGGAGAAGAGAAAAAATGTTGTAACAGGGATTTTTATACAGAAACTTGCAGAGGGCTGGGACACAGAACTGAGGGTTGGGACAGGTGGGACTTCAGGCCATATGTTATGGAAACGTGACAACGCTTTGCCCCAGGCATCAAAGACAGTTGGTGCCTGATCAGGTACCACAAGCAGGCAGGATCTCAGCAGGAGTCCAGGTTTGGAGGCTGCTGGCTAACTCTCTAAGTGCTTCTGCCAAAGAATACCTACACCTCTGTTTTTTTGTTTATTTTTTATTTTTGTTTCATTCTGTTTCATGCTACCTAAACTTTGTTTATTTCTCTCCTCTCTCTACCTATCTAACCCTCCCTCCATCCCAGAATAGAACAATTATACTTAGTGAAATAACAGAGTCAAATACAAATTATGTTTGTTCTCCCTCATTTGTAGATCCTAAAACAATACTTATATGTGGCTATATATTCTGAAATAACTATAGGAACCAGGAAAAATGAAAGTAAACAGGAAGGTAAAGGGAAAGAATGAATCTGAGAGAGAAGAGTAGGACATATTTTAAAAATCTATATTCCACCCAGCTAATCGTTCTTAATCAAATGTTAAAAAGTTGCTGTTATTAATCTCATGATACCAATTGTTTTAAAAGCAAAGTTCTTTTTGAATATAAAGTGTTACAAATATATCAATTGCGTTAGCATGTAAGCAATATTTTGTTTTTAATGAAAACAAAACTCTGTTATTCTTAGAGCTAACAAATATTCCAGCTGATCTGAAGAATATTTTGGGCTAAATATCATGAGAATTATCACTCTGTCAGGTGAAACATAAAGTTTATTTTGTAGCAGTAACTCGGTCTTTGCTTCCATTAGAACTGAAACCAGTCATTAAGTGCTGAAACCCCTCATTTGGCTTAATTGTCATACTGACATGATTTCTCATTATTTTTGACTGACCAGAGATGGTTGCTGATGGAGAAGGATTTCCCCTTTATGTCTGCTCAGGGCCTACTTTAAAGCCAATTTAGGTCCATAGGAAAAAAAAATTGCAGCTTTTAAATCCTGATTCCCACACACCATAGTTGAAAAGATTATCAAACAAACCATCTCTAACAAACTTCCATAAATGTATGTTCTCATAATCTTTCAATAATTCAGGAACAGAGTTGAAAATTTTGTCTTAATTTTCTATCATCTTTCTTTCTATCTATCTATCTATCTATCTATCTATCTATCTATCTATCTATCTATCTATCTATCATCTATCTATCATGTATCTTCTCTCTATTATCTATCTATCTATCTATCTATCTATCTATCTATCTATCTATCTTAGTCACTTTTCTGTTGCTGTGATAAAGCACCATGACCAAGGAACTTATAAAAGGAAGAGTTTATTTGAGCTTACTATTGACGTTTCCAGGGAATTAGAGTCCATTGTGGCGGGAGGCATGGTGGCTGGAGACTGGAGAAGCATGCTGAGGGTCACATCTCGCAAAGAGCACAGGAAACAGAGAGAGCAACTGTAGACCACGAGGCTTGTTAAAACTCACTAAGCCTGCCCCCAGTGACACACTTCCTCCAGCACGGCCACACAGCCCAAGACCTCCAAAAACAGCACCACCAACTGAAGACAAACGTTCTGAATACCTAGAGCCTATGGGGGACACTCGTTCAAACCACCACACTATCTATCTATCTCTTATAAACATGATTTACTTTATTCATAGACCCAAACTTTGAAATTTTGTAATTATTGATTATTCTTCAAATTTGGAAAATATCTAGATTATTTTCAAAGTAGCAGTCTTATATAATATTATATCTAGCTTTATAGTCTAAAAACTCAGATTTTCATAATTCATATGCTATTAAGTACTATTCCTTGTGTGGAGAAGGGAGCACATGGATCCACCTTTCATCATCATCATTACCATCTTCCATTTCTCTCTATACAAACATATATATGCATATATATTCTACTTATTTAATGCTTAACATTTAACCAAGAGCCTTACCAGGTGTTTATAATAAGCAAGAATTGCACTACTGAGCTCCACCTCAGCTCATATCTTGCTCTTATTTTTGAATATATATACGTTATATGATATATATATTATATAATATATATACATATATATAATATATATATAAATTTATAAAATCATTTCTTGATATCTCATATGTCTAAGAGTGTGGGATCTTTTCACTTTAATGAGGAATATTAGTACTACTTGTTCATAACAGATAATATTTAATATACACACAAAACTTTATGATTTTATTAAAAATGTTTATATAGAGATTATTCTTGTACGGATTACAGAATCCAAATCAGATCTAGCTCTTCATAATTACATGAATTAATAAGTCTACTTGAGCTTTGTGCACAAAATTGAACTCTGTGTTTGTCTGTGTGTATGTGTGCATGCATGAGTATGACTTCGTGCTTGTCCACACATATGGATATTTCTGTCTATGTGAAGAAGAGAGGATGATATTCCATGTCTTTGGTTTGTTTGTGTTTTTGTGGTTCTTAGCCTCAGCCTTTAATGGCTGCGCTATCCCCCCAGACCTCTATGTCTTTCTTAATTACTCATCATCCCATTTGTTGACACAAAGTCTCTGAACATGGAGATTTGAGCTTAACTCAACTAACTGAGCTGGACATTAAGCTCTGGGGATCCTTCTGTCATTTACTTCCCCAGTAGTGTGAATATACCATTGTTTCAGGCAATTTTTGTGTGGGTCCCGGAGTAGAAAACTCAGGTGGTCATGCTTACATGTCAATCACTTATGGACTATGTCATCACTTCAGTCTACTGTCAAAATATTGACTACTGAACATTAAATTCAATGAGTACAATTATTCAGATAAAACTGATTGCCAAAATAGTGATTGATAAAGAAAGGGCAAACTGTTGTTTTTGCAATTTTTCCAGAAATTATGAAACTATGTGTTGGTTTATTATTTACTTATTTACTTATTTGGTTTTATTTCATATGTATGACTCTTTTGTAGGCATGTATGTAAGCGTATCTGTATTAAGCAAGGCCCTCAAATCAAAGGAAGGTGTTGGATCCCTTGGAACCATAGTTCAGGTTGGTTGTTCACCAACATATGGGTGGTAGAAACTGCATGAGGGTTCTCTGAAAGAACAGTTAGTGCTCTAAACTCCAGAGCCAACTCTCCTCTCTCATAAAACAATATTTGAGATGATATAATATTTGACATTACTTAGAACATCATTTGCTTGTACTGTCTATGAGATGTAACTGTTAATTTTATTATCTGATTTTCCTCCCTGGGCATTGTCAAACTTTTCGTATTTTGGAATGGCATGCTCTTAAGAAAAACTTCTCATGATTACATACTCATAACATAATTATGGAAAATTATCTGTAAGTGATCTAAAGCTAGGTGTGGCAGGTTACATCGTAGATGTGTCACTTTAGGTTAGATATCTAACATACAGTTATTCTCTGTGTTTGAGCACTTGTGGAACTCTATATTAGTCTCCATCTGTTTGCAAAAGAAGCTTATTTGATAAGTGATGTAAGCATCAATATTTAGCATGCAGTAAAAATTACATTAGTCTAGGAATAGGACAGCCTTAGGGTTTTCTCTAAGATATTTGACCACTGTAGCCATATGTATTTGGCTATGTTTATAGAATCAAATGTGAATTATCTCACATTGAGTGGGCTTTAAATGAAATTTTGTAGCTGTTGATTAACCTTCAAGATAAAAGTGCCACTAGTATAGCAATATGGTTTGCTATGATGGTCAGTGTTCTGGTTCAAAACCTTAAATCTGGGGTTGAGTCATCGATTTATGTTTTCCTTTAGCAGCTTTTCTTGGGTTCTCCAAAGCTATCAGAGCTAGCCTTCAGGGAGGTGGTTTGAAGGTCAGTTCCATATTCATTGCTTCAAGCTTTCTGTCTGAAGTATGTCCTTTCTTCACTACTAGGGTTTTATCTTCTAGTTCTGAGAGACAGTCAAGGGCTTTGGCAACAGCCTGTGTAATTTTCTGAGTTTCTTGGACTACCCTAACCAAGAACTCAGAAAGTTTCCCCCTGTCTGGCACAGTTTCTTATTATATATTCTTCAATTATACACATGTACACATGTAGAGATATTGTATATGTAAATTTTTAGCAGGCTTTTGGTCGATACATTTTCCTCTAGTTTTACATAAGAACTAAACTCTCTCTCTCTCTCTCTCTCTCTCTCTCTCTCTCTCTCTCTCTCTCTCCTCTGCACCCTCCTTCCTCAGTCGAAGTACTCATATTTTCCTCATTTTACCATTAATACCTGTCTTTTTTCTCTTGAGCTCCTTCCTACCCTTTACCCCAGGGGTTCCTCTTGTAACCCTCTATATTGCCCTCCCAATTAAATATCCCCATTTTACACATTTCCCTTTTGGTAACGCTTGTTACTCAATATTCCTCTCTTTCAAGATCCTTCTTTTCCTTTACCTTTCTGGATCCTTTCCATTGAAGTTATGTTAGGATATATAGTCCTTTACAACTAAATCTCTTGGAACATATTGGAACAAAGGGTGAAGACAGTACTAATGCATTGTTCAACATTCATAAATGAAGCTGCCTCATACGAAAGAGGGCAATAAATACAAAGACTCCAAATGACCAAAGTTTAGAATACAAGAGTCTGCAGAATTTGGGTCCCTGGACAGGATTATTACACTTCACCCACACAGGACTCAGGGACAATTATTGAAGAGGAAGATTAAAGACTGTAAGAGCCAGGGGAGGAGGTGCATGGCAGTATGGAAAAAGAGTCTTACAGGTTCCTGACTCATATGAATCTATAGCAATAGTGACAGTATGCACAGATACACAGGAACCATGCAAACTCAAACAGACCAAAACCTAGAAAACCTCACCTTAGTAAAAGAACTGTTAGTAGCTGATTACTGCTTGGTGAGGGAAAGTTGATCTTCTTTAAGAGAGTGACTCCATATAGGCACGCTAGACCATAATGGATGAACTTGCACTGAGGGAAATCTGGGTATACTAACTTGACTCAGTAAGCCTTAACAAAAATGTCAGAATGCATGATATCTGGTGTGTGTGTGGGGCCTATGGAAGTAGAGGTTAGTGAGAGGGTATAAAGATAACTAAAACATTTTATATGAAATACAAAAAACTCTATGCCAATTATACAAAATAGTTCCTAGCAAAGGAGCAATATAAATGAGCTATGGAGGAATAACAAGATATGGTAGTCTCAAATTGAGTGTTGTTCTATGTAAGGAAAAATTTATATCATTCAATTATTTTATTTTTTGGTCTCATTCAATTATTGAAAGAATCCATGCATATGAAGTAATTTAAAACATTACATACCTTATTCTGTATTTATCTGACTCTAATAGTCATTCTATTTTTTGGTTTTCTTCTATTACTTCTTTATTTTTTCTTTTTTTAACAATAAGTAATAATTTATGAGCACAAGCATCCTTCATGTAAAACTAATTTGCAAGCAGTTGTGCCCAAACCCACACAGGCCAAGTGTACCAACATCCAGCTGGGGAGGCTTGTATGTACAATCAAGTTGATCAAATAAGTGTCCTGTCTATATTGATGAAGTTTCACCATTCACCCCAATGGCAGCCCTTACATTCTACCATGCCCCCTTTTCCGCAGATTGTTCCCTAAGCTTAGAAAAGGGGCACAGGTGGAC
This sequence comes from Rhizomys pruinosus, assembly GCA_009823505.1. Taxonomy (NCBI): domain Eukaryota; kingdom Metazoa; phylum Chordata; class Mammalia; order Rodentia; family Spalacidae; genus Rhizomys; species Rhizomys pruinosus. The sequence continues at coordinate 769,700 of VZQC01005527.1, forward strand.
GAGAAGCGAAACAGCCTACTTTCTCTGGATCTGTCGTTTTGGACTCTGGTCAATTCTGGCTGTTTCCTTTCATGGGCTGACAGTCTGTCCAGTAATAACCTTCCAATCCTACTAATGAAGCACAAGCAATTAGATATATAGGTATTTAAATAGTACTAATTATTATGGTAGGTTACTTTGGTATAGACACAGATGTTTGGATGGTATGTTAATCCATGAATGATATTTTTCTGTAAAATATGAAAGGGTCTTACTGTGGCTTATAACATCTCCTAACCACTAGAGGATGTAAGCTTGTGGCATCAGCCATGGGTTATTCCTCCAAGGGGAGAGCTAATAGCCAATTAGATTTTGGATATACAGACATATGGCTGCTACTGCTGCACAGTATTTCCAGGCAGGTGAGGTGTAGCTGGTGCTGATGGAGGAGTCTTGCTTGACTCAAGGAGACCTTTATTTGATTTATTGGTTTAGCGGTCTTTGGTAACACTCTCTGGTATTCCAGAGACCAACTGTACACTTGCAAGTGCGGTCTCAATACATATTTCCCATGCTTACAATTAGGTCTTCAACAGCAGGGTCTTATCGCCTCTCTTCTTGCAGGTATCCCAGTTTACAGGCAAGAAGACTTTACCTTTTGGGGGGGTCATGGATCCCTTGGCCAACATCTCCTTGGTAGAATAATCCACTACCGATATCAGAGCTCTTCTGTATTAATATATTTTGCTTAATTGTGCAGCTTAAGGAGACTTTAGTATTATTTTTGGTTCCGAATATAGAAAAATCCTTTTCACAGTTCCTATGTCTATTAGTGAATTAAAGAAGGCAGTTTTACTGGTTTTGTAAGAGATTACCTCTATAACAGTTGGCTCCAATTTACAGTTGGAGAATGAGCTCATCATCATCATATTCCTCCTTGTTCTATGAAGGGGAGGTAAGAAAGTCTTTTTTACCTCCCCTTCATAGAACTTTGCAGCACCTAGAAGGTAAGTTTCGTTAGGACTCATTATAAACAGTTGTTACAATTAGTATCCACAGAGGGATTTGATCCCTGTAACAGTCTGATGTTTTTCTTCCTTTCAATGTTCATATGGGCCAACCTTTCTGCTGGCACTTCCTGGTACACCCTACACAATGCAAAGCTGTATCTTTTTTTTTTTTTCTTAGCCAATAAGTTGGTGACATTTTGACCTGTGGGAACATACAAATCTTTTCCCTTAGTTTTAAGATTTAAATTGCAAAGTTTCTGACAAAAAGTTTTCATATATATCTGTATCCCCCCTTTTTATTTTAGGCTTTTATTTTTTGACCCATGAGTCTCAAAAAGGCAGCTATAGTACACATTCCTATAGGCAGGAATCAAGGTGCAGATTTCATCAAATTCACCCAAGCTGTTTTGGGTGACTGTATGTCCTTAACTTGGGAAGCAAACTTATTTCCTTCAGTTAAATCATTCTGTTTGGAGCAACTTCCCAGCTCCTGTGCTTCAAGAGCCTGCCCAAACAAAGACACAAAGGCACCGAACCAGACTCACCCAGCACAGGCTGCCAGCCATACTACTTTAGCATACAATCATATTAATAGAATAATACAGTATCAGAAAACCAAGTTAAATGTCTAAAGGAAAATGGTATTATTCAGAGATCAATGCATTATTTAATGGAAATAGTAGAAGTACTTTTATTATGGAATATAGAATATTTAAAACACTTATTTTCTGGGAAAGAATATAAAAGATTATTGCTTTCATCCTATTAAGAAAACTGTCACACATTTGACTGGTATTGGTAATTTCTTCTACAGTGGAAAAACTCATTAGAGAGTTGTTACACACCCTTTATGAACCTTCTGAATGCTATTTTCTTATGTTTTGGGAGAATAATAATATAGGAATAATATGCTACTGTTAAAAATCCAGGATATAGAAAAGTATTAGGGGCACACCTATAATATTAGCACTCAGAAGGCTCAGATTAGGACATTGCCATGATTTCAGGGTGAGCCTATTGTTGTCCAGCAACAGTGTTTAAATAACAAACAACAACAACAACAACACAAAATAGCAAAGGGATAAATTCACAGTATTTAGTACTTAACCCAAATGTTTGCTTCATTTTCTCCAGAAAAAAAGTTAAAACTAAAATCTTTCCATCAAAATTTCTATCACGAGTCAAATAGACTGAAAGGATCCTACAAACTAATCCTCATGCACTGTCTGCAAGGTCTTCTTTATGGTCAGCTCCTTAAATCAACATCTTTGAAAATTTGTAATACAGGGCTGCAAATGTAGTGTGTGTGAATTAAAGATATAATAAGTCCAGTGTGACTAAAGCAGAGGGGTACAGTGAGATGTTAACAAATAGTTATAAAAAATGTCTTGACTAAATGGCCTGCAGTTGTGTTTCAATGGTGAGTAAAAACTGGGTCAGAAAGTTAACAAGTAATAAACTCAGCAATTTTTCCAGTACCTGAAGAGCAGCCCATTTCCACTTGCCAATTGAATACCATCAGCTCCAGCTATGTTCATTGTCCATGGGATCAATATTGGATAATTTCCTGAAACCAAAATTTTTCATCTAAAAATTATATGTGTATCTATCACATAATTTTTAAACCTATTATATTATGTAGACTGACTTTTTTTTTTACTTTAAGTCCAATACTAGCATCCTTTTGAAAAGAACAATGTGATTGGTGTTTTACCATCAACAACAGTGATGACTGTGGCAATATCCATCTATAATAAAGGCACTTAGGAGCATTTCTAGCCAGAGAGGAACTAGAATTATCCAATTAACACCAGGGTTCTATGGGTTTTTTCAAGCAAACACTCAACAAAGCAAAATCATTCCAGTATGTAAACCTCATCATAGAAGAGCCATTTAAAAGGAAATATAATCAAGAACAGAAAGGAAATAGCATTTAAACCACACTGCTTTATGGAATGGAACAGGTTTAAAATATAAGTAATGTCTTCCTTTTGGGAACATGTTAGCTATGCACAGTAATAGTAGAGGCATATAGAAAACATCCATGAACAGTGAACAACATATTCTGTCAGGACAGAGCTGATTTATTAATTCATAAAATAAATTTAATTCAAGGGAATAACTTGCAACTAGGAATCAAATGAATAGAGTTCCAATACTTTTCTAACAAATCAAAACTAATAAATATTTCCATTTATTCAGGATTTAGCAGCTAAATTTTAAAAGAAAATTTGGTAGTAAAAATTGCTAACATTGTAATCATTTTTTGGTCTTTTTGAGACAGTGTCCCCCTGTAGCTCCAGGTGTCCTGGAACTCCCTATGTAGACCAGGCTGGCCTTGAACTCGCAGACATCTGCCTGCCTCTGCCTGCTGAGTGCTTGGATTGAAGGTGTACACCACGACTTTCAGCACATTATAATCATTTTTACCGATAGTTAAATCAGAAACTACTCCTTGAAAAATTTTTTTAATTTACCAGAGTCTTATTAATCATAAGTTGTGAAAATCACACAAATGATTTAAAACTAAAAGATAAAAAAATGTGTTGTTAGAAGTATAATTTTTTTCTCCTTGTTTCTTCACATACCACAGTCTTTTGATTACCACATGCAGAATTTACATATTTCAATAAAGAATCACTGATTTTTTTTTTTTGGTCAAACATGTTTCCTCTCATCTAACTTTTATCTATAAATAGCATAAACTTCTTATATAAGAAAAATCCAAAATAGCTTAATAGTGATTTATTGGTAATTATTAAATCTGCACACTGTAAATCAAAGAGAAGGGAATGCTCTCACATGACTTTTCAAGGTAGCAGCTATTTCATGTCCCATATGTAATGAAAAGTTGATGAAGATATTGGACTTAAATTCAAACTTTCTCCTTAAACTAATGGCACTAATGGCACTTGGGAATGCATGTTTTCTGTGAACCTGAAATAACAATAACTACTTCTTAACTTTTGCCATTATGAAACACTTAGTAAGTTGTGACTCTATATGTAATTACTAGTGCCATAACAATGTACTGGGGAAAATTCTGAATGCTTTGATGCTGGTTTGGTGGTTAGTTTTCATACACTGATACACTAGTAAGAGTGTGAAATCTCAGAGGAGTGGAATAATTTTCACTTGAGTTGAAAATGTTGCACATTATTTAATATTGGCTGTAGATAATTCTTTTTATATCAAACATGTTCCTAGGTGTTATGAATAAATAAGTGCAAACCAGAGACAGAATTTGTTCTTTCAACTGAGCTCACATATAGCAGAAGTGTCAGAAAGAAAGCAAAATCTAATATATTGTATCAGAATGAAACATAGGAAAAATCAAAGATGCGAGGAACAGAAGAGGTTCAGGGAGAGTTTATAATTCTAGGTCCTGATATGGAGGATAAGTTCCTACTAGAAGGAGAAGATTTGAACAAGTCTAAATAAGCCATGAAAAATGTTCAGAAGATAGCCATGTCAAAACTGGGGGCAAGAATATCTCAAGGGGAGTAATTTAAATCTTAGAAACCCTATCATGCCTAAATCTCTTAGGTCACTTAAGGAATTTTGATGGATAAAACAGATAAAAAGAAAGAAAGGAAAAGACAGAGGCATACTGGCATGATAAGAGTGCCATTGAAGATATTGTGAGCAATGGAGTAAACAAACTACGACTGGACATTTGAAAGAGAAAATAGTCTATGGCCATACCGTCCATAACATGCCAAATCTCATCTGAAAGAGAAAATAATGATCAGATATTTTGTGACACTTACTTTATTGTTACAACTGGTGGACTGAGAGTATAATTATTTAAGAGTGGGTGTATATCAGAAAATTTCATGAACCCAGATGGCAGACACTGATAGATTGGACACATATTTGCTAGACACAGGTGAGAAATGAGAAGACTGAATAAACTGAACATAGAAGACCTACAAGGGTTTTTGTGAGAGTAGATGCCAGGTAATTGTTTTATATACACAGAGTTACAGAATACATTTCTTACATGGAGGAAACTATAGGGAAAATTGTACTAAGAGCTGAACTAGATCAGATAAAACAAAACTTAATTCCCTAGTTGACATACCACCTTTAGGTGACCTGTGGATGGTATATTTGTTAAAAGTCAAAGAAATGTATATTTTAAATATGAATATTCAATAAAATCCAATGTTTATTCTTTATATACTACACACAAATTTCATTTCTTTCATAAGTTAGATGACTTTCTATTTAAAAGTCTAATTACAGATTCTTTTTCTGATATTATTTCTCTAACTACATATCCTCATATTTATATCTGTTGGTTTTAATTACTAGAAAGGAGATAAGATATAAGCTTTACAGATTATTTCTTCAAGAAACTGTCGAGTCTTCTTAACTATTCTTTTTTTATATATTTTGAATTTATTAATTTATGTGTATGAGTGTACTGTCTGCATGTAAGTAGGTGCACCTGTGTCATGCAATCCTGTGGAGGTGAGAAGAGGGTGTCAGATTCCCCTGGAACTGGAGTTAAAGACAGTTCTTAGGCACCATGTGGGTGCTGGGAATTTTCTGAAATTTTTAGAATTCCTCTTATTAATTTTGACAAGAAACATAGTTATATATTTTTAATATAATATTTTATTGATTTTTGTGTATTTCAGATATCATTTTTCAGTTAAATTTAAGAATATTCCCCTTTCCCTTCCCCCCTACCTCACTCCAGTTCATGCATTCTGCCATATGTCCTGCATCTTTTTCTCAGGCTTTTGAAAGTTTTTTTTCTCTGCAAAGGTCTCAGTATTTAACTATATCAGTCCATTTTTGACCCAGTCCTTATGTTGTTGTGGTTCCTTCCCAATTGTACAGCTCCAAAATAAGCCTATATAAATGCCATATATGTATCAGAATTATGTATCTCAGTAATAAAGTGTATGCTAACTCTGATATATGTTTAGGTAGGTATTCTTTTGGCAGAAGCACTTAGAGAGTCAGCAAGCAACCTCCAAGCCTAGACTCCTGCTGATATCTTGCTTGCCTGTGAAAATCTGCCTGGCGCCAATTGTCTTTGATGCTATGGGAAAAGTCTTGTCACATTCCTGTAATGATCCGGAGTATATGGCCTGATATCCTACCTGTCCCAACCCCCAGTTCTGTATGTCTCAACCCTCACAAGGTTCTGTATAAAAACCCTGAATTACAGCAATAACCTAAGTTATTTCCCTAATGGAATTGCTCCTGGTTCCTGTCTCTGGGTCCCTCTCTTCTCTCTCTCTCTCTCTCTCTCTCTCTCTCTCTCTCTCTCTCTCCCAGGAAGGAAGAACACCCCTCGTGGATGGCTGCACTTGCTTCTAAATATTCCCCCTCCTTACCAGGGAGGAAGAACACCTCATGGAAGGCTGAACACACATGATACATTTAAAACATGTTTAGGAGTTCACATTTTTACCTTTAATTATTTTCTCTTATTCTAAAATATGAATATATACCTTCTGCCCTTATACATTAATTACCATGTGTGAAGGTCAGTGGTAAGTTAATTCTAGGGCTCATTAAGGGATTCAAATTATAACATCAAAGTTGCTTTCAGATAGAAAAAATTATAACAATAATGTTGCTCAGCTTGCCTTTCAATTGGGGGATTTGGTACTAGTATCCACAGATGAGGAAAACCATTCCCGTTTTTAAGGGGGTGGGGTGGGGGTGGGGTGTGTTACTTCACTTAGCATCATGGCTTCTAGTTCCATATATTTACCTGCAAAGTTCATAATGTCATCTTTCTTTACCACTGCATAGATATCTGTTGTGTAGATGTACCACAATTTTGTTATCCACTAGTCAGTTGAGGTGCATTTGGGTTGATTCCAGCTCTTTCCTATTGTGAAGAGAGCTGCAATAAACATGGGTGTCCATGTATCTTTGCATTAGGAAAAGTCTGGTGGGTCTATGTCAAAGAGTGGTATGGCTGGGTCAGGTGGTAGGCTCATTTTCAGTCTTTTAAGTGTTCTCCATACAGCTTTCCACAGTGGTTGTATGAGTTTACATTCCCACCAGCAGTGAATGAGTGTCCTGCTTTGTCTACAACCTCTCCAGCATTTGGTGTTTTTTATTTCTTGATCTTAGCCAGTTCTTATCAGAGTGAGCTGATATATTAGAGTGGTTTTAATTAGCATTTCCTTAATTATTAATGATGTTGAACACTTTTTAAGATGTTTCTCAGCCGTCTTTACTTCTTACTCATCAAGTCTTTGTTCAGCTCTTTACTCCATCTTTTGAGTGCATCATTTGTTTTCTTTCTTTGTTTTTTGAGTAGTTTATATTTTCTGCATTTTAATGCTCTGTAAGATGTACTACTGTTGAAGGCTTCCTCCCACCCTGTTTGTTTTCTCTTCACTTCCTTGATTGTTTCTTTTACAGAACAGGAACTTTTGAGTTTTATGAGGTTCCACTTGTCAGCTGTTGACCTTATTTCCTTAGCAGCTGCTGTTTGATTTAGAAAGTCTTTTCCTACTCCTATGTCTTGCAGATTGCTACCAGCTTTTCCTTTTATCACCTTCAGAATTTTGGGTTTTGAGATGAGGTCATGGGTCCACTTGGAGTTGACTTTTATACAGGGTTAGAGGTAGTGGTTTAATTTGTTGTTCTACATATGTTGATCCTGTTTTGCCAGCATCATTAGATGCTACCTGAAGATGCTATCTTTCCTCCGATGAGATTTTTTGGGCCCTTTATCGAATATGAGGTGGCTGAAATTGTATGAGCTCAAGTTTGCTTCTTCAATTTTGTTCCACTGGTCAATGGGTCTGTTTTTGTGCCAGTGCCAGGCTGTCTTTGAAACTTTAGCCCTGTAATATAGCTTGAAGTCTGGTAAGGTGATCCCTGCTGTATTGCATGTATTACACAGGGCAGCTTAAGCTATTTGGGGTTGTTTGTCTTTCCATATGAATTTAAGGATGTTTTGTCCAAGTCTGTGAATCTGTATATTAATTTGGGTAGAATGGACATTTTTACTGTATTGACTTTTCCAATCCATAAGCATGGGAGTTTTTTCCATCTTTTGATGTCATCTTCAATCTCCTTCAGGGGTTTAAATTTTTTTGCTGTAGGGAACTTTGGTGTTTTGGATTAGGGTTTCTTTCCAGGTTATTTTTTTTTATTTTTTTGTTTTTGAGGCAATTGTGAGTGGGAAGGTCTCCTTATATCCCTTCTCCATTTGCGTGTTGTTGGTGTAAAGAAAGCCTATTGATTTTTCTAGGTTAATTTTGTATCCTGCCACTTTACTGAAACACTTAATTGTTTCTAGGAGTTTTCTGCTAGAGTTGTTAACATCCCTTGGGAAAACTATCATATCATCTGCAAACAGGGATGGTTTGATTTCCCCTTTTTCACTTAGTTCTCCTTTAATTTCCCTTCCTTTCCTTTTTGCCCTTGTGAGCGTTACAAGTACTATATTGAAGAGAAATGGCAATAGGGTCAGCCTTGCCGGGTTCCTGCATTTAAGGGGAAACCTTCTAACATTTTTTTTTTCCATTTATGATGCTGTTGGCTGAGAGTTTGTTGTATATGGCTTTGATTACATTGAGGAATGTTCCCTTTAGTCCAATTCCCTCTTAGAACTTTAAAACATGGAGGGCTGCTGGATCTTGTCAAAGGCTTTTTCTGCATCAATTGAGATGATTATGTGATTTTTGTCTTTCAATCCGTTACGTGTTTTAAGATTTTTTTTGATTTAGATACGTTGAACCATCCCCGTATCTCTGGTATGAGTCCAACTTGATCACGATGGATGATCTTTTTGATGTGTGTCTGTATGCGGTTTGCAAGTATTGTGTTGGAAAATTTTCCATCTATGTTTATTAATGAGATTAGTCTATAGTTTTCTTTTTTGATTGTATCTTTGCCTGATTTTGGTATTAGAGTGATTCTGGCTTAATAGAAGTATTCAGTTTCCTTAAATATTACTGGTCTGTTTAAGCTGTCAATCTCTTTTTGGTTAAGCTTTGTTGGTTCCCAATATTTCAGATATTCATCCATTTCTGTTGAGTTTTCAAACTTAGAACTGAGTATAGGTTTTCGAAGTATTCTCATATGATTGTCTGGATCTTTTCTTTATCTGTTGTGGTGTTTACCTTTTCTTCAGGAATACTATTAAATTTGAGTTGCTTTTTTCTTTTGGTTAACTGGGCTAGTGGTCTATCTTTTTTTATCTTTTCAATGAACCAGCTTTAGGATTCATTAATTTTTTTTGTATTGTTTTCTTTGTTTCTATTTCATTGATTTCTTCTCTGATATTTGTTATTTCTTCATGGCTGGTGAGTTTAGGGCCCATTTGTTGTCGTCTCTCAAGTGTTTTTAGCTGCAGTGTTAGAGCATTCATTTGTTCACTTTCTGTTTTTTATTTTTAATGTGGGCACTTAGAGCTATAAATTTCCTTCTTAGTACTGCTTTTAATTATCTCCAAGGTATCATTGTATTGTATTTTCTTTTGGGTTTAGTTCCATGAATATATGTTTTTTTGATTCAGCATCTCCCTATAGTCAAAGGTGGCCTGGTACTCACTGTATAGACCAAGCTGGCCTTGGACTCAAAGAGATCTGCTTGCCCATGAATACTTTTATTTCATTCTTTATTTCTTCCCTGACCCATTTATTATTCAAGAATGAGTTGTTTAGTCTCCATGTGTTCCTGTAGCTAGTAGGGCTTATTCTGGTGTTAATATTGATCTTTATTGCACTGTGGTCTGAGAGAATGCATGGGATTATTTCAATCCTTTAATATTTGTTGAGGTTTCTTCTGTATCCCAGCATGTGGTCAATTTTGGCTAATGTTCTGTGGGATGCCGAGTAAAAAGTATACCCTCTGTTGTTTGGGTGAAGTATTCTGTAAGTGTCTGTGAGGTCCATTTGTTGTATTGTTCAGTTCCAATGCCTCTCTGTTCAATTTTTGTCCAGTTCCCTATCCAAGGGGTTCAATGGAGTATTGAAGTCCCCTGCTATTAGTGTGCTGAGATAAATCTGTGTCTTGAGGACTTGCAGAATTGTGTTTATACAGGTTGGTGCACCTGAGTTCGGTGCATAAATGTTTAGGAATATGAAGTCTTCCTGGTTAATTGTTTCTTTGTTAAGGATGTAATGACCCTCTTTGTCTCTTCTAGTTGACTCTGAGGTCTATTTTGTCTGATATTAGAATAGCAACTCCTGCTTGCTTTTTGGTACCATTTAATGGAATATTCTTTCCATCCTTTCACATCCTTTGTGTCTGTCCTTGAGGGTGAATTGGGTTTCTTGTAGATAGCATATAGATGGATTCAGTTTCCTAATACATTTTCCCAGTCTATGTCTTTTGATTGGGGAGTTTTGACCATTAACATTTAATATTGAGAGATGTGTGTTGCTTCCTTTCAACTTATTCTTTTTTGTATTCTTGGTCTAGGTTTGTATTTACACTGTTAAGCTTTTATTAGTTTCTCTCTTTAGTTGCTTGGGGGATAGTTTTTCCTTTCTTCTGTTCTTTGAATTGCTTCAAGTATTTTTCTCCAGTGTGTTTTTCTGACATATATTCTTTCATTTTGTTTACGTCTTGAAATATTTTTCTTTCTCTTTCAACTATAATTGGAATTTTTGCCGGGTATAGTAATATGGGTTGGCATCTAAAATACTTTAGCACTGGGAATACTTTGGTCCACATTTTTCTGGCTTGCATAGTCTGCACTGAGAAGCCATCTATAACTCTGATGGATTCCCACTTGTGCTGGATAGCTTTAGCGCCAACTTGACAGACCTGGGTTGAGGGAGCCTCAACTGGGGAGTTAGCTCCATTGGATTGGCCTGTGGTCACATCTGTGGAGTATTGTCTTGATGGTCGAGCAGTGTGGGAGTGTCCAGCCCACAATGAATGGTGCCACCCTGGGCAGGTTGTGTACTGTATAAGAAGGCAGGCTGGGCATGAGCCAGATGAGGAAGCTAGCCAGTGAACAGCATTCCTCCATGGCTTGTGCTTCAGCTCCTGCCTCCAGGTTCCTGCCCTGAGTTCCTGCCTTGGGCTCCCTAAATGATGAACTGTTACCCAGGAGATGTAAGCTGAATAAACCCTTTCCTCCCCAAGTTGGTGTTGGTCAGAGTGTTTTGTCTCAGCAATGGAAGACAAACTAGAACACCACTTATATGAAATTTGTTGTTTTTCTATTTTGTCTTTCAGTATTTTATCTTTGTTTTGAGCTTCTAGTGTTTTAACTATGATGTGGTGTGGGGAATTTCTTCTCTGGTCTTCTCTATTTGGTGTTCTATGTTCTATGTGCTTCTTGTGTTGGTATAGGCTTGTCTCTTTTCAGTTTGGGAAGATTTTTCTTCTATTATCTGGTCGAAGGTCTGATTAATACCCTTGTCTTAGGATTCTTCTCCTTCCTCTTTACCTATTATGTGGAGATTTCTTCTCTTCATAGTATCCCACATTTCCTGGTTGTTCCATTCTTGTGTTTTTTTTTTTTAATTTTTCATAATCGTTCCTTGAGCATTTTAATTGTTACTTGTTATCCTGCAGGTTTTGATGTTCTATTTTCTCCTTCATCCATTCTGCTTCTGAGGGTTTCTCCCATCCCTTCCTGTTGATTGGATGGATGTTCCATTTCTTATTTCATTTCATCCTGTGATTTCTGTAGTATTTCCATTACCTTTTGGAGCTTGTCATTCTCTACTTATAGCTCCTTGCTTCTATGGTCTGTTTCTTTTTCCCGTTTCAGCCTGTGATCTTTTCAGTGTTTCCATTTCCTTCTGGAGTTTATAATTTTCTTCCTCTAGTTCTTTTCACAGTTTGTGTTTCTCTTCCTCTAATTCTTTTTGGAGTTTGTGTTTCTCTTCCTCTCTTACTTTTCAGAGTTTGTCATTCTCTCCCTCTAGTTCCTTTCAGAGTTTATAATTCTTTCCTTCTAGATCCTTCCTGAGATTTTCATTTATCCCCTTAGTTCTCTGATTTGTTCTTTATATTCCTTGATTTCTTTTAATATGTCTATAATTGTTCTTCTAAGGTCTTTGTCTTGGTTTCTTTCCGGAGAGATCCCATTGTAGGAATCATCTGTCATACTAGTAGAATTCAGTGTGGATTTATTATGAGCTTTTCTTATGTTGTGTTTTTGTTGTGTCTTTGGCATGTGGATTTGGGTTTTGTTTGTTTTTGTCTGTCTGTTTATTTGTCTGTTTGGTGCCTCAATGTTGGCTGCATGGACTAGAGTCACTAACTCTGAGCCTGCTAGATTGTTTTCACCACAGCATCATCAGCTTGGGAGGGGGGTGGCCAGTGCGGGTACCCTGTTGACCTGATACATCCCTGTCTAGGTCTTCCCATGGGGCACTGCTGGCTAGAACTCGAGTTGGAAGGTTTAGGGTGATCCCAAGCCTCCAGAGGCAGGGGGAATGTTGCAAAGACTCAAGGCAGTTCTGCCTCACCTGGATGCCACTCTGTTCTCAAAACATAATTATACTTTTGTGAAGCCATACACTATACTTTGAAAATAATCTAAAGTTTTAAGTAATTTACATTTATTATCATAAATACATTATATTCCTCTACTTATATAGGTTTATGTGCATATTTACAGACATGAGTATATGAAGAGAGAATGATATATGTGCAGTCTAAGTGCTGAACTAAAATAATTTTATTAACATTTTAATTAATATTACATGTAATTCAAGTCTTATCAAGTGTAAAGTATCTAAATTTTTAGATCATATAGGTTTCTTCAAAATGTAGGAACAATATAATTTTGTAAATTGATTTATTAAGCATCAACTTTAAAATATTGACATATTTATTGTAATACTTCATAATTAATATGCCTTATTTTTTTCTATTTATTGAGATTGTTTTTAATGTCACTTTCTATAGCATAATTCACCTATTTCTTATCTTGTCTTATGTTATAGCATAGAATATACATAACTATCACAGAAATGAAAATAATTACAACAAATATTTTATTTTACATTGTTCATATATACTTTGCTTGAGAATATATTTTCTGTAGTGTCAAATATATATGTATATACATTATGCATGTGATATATATATATATATATATATATATATATTCATTCCACGGAGATCAGGATGCACATTTCCTTCCTTATTTTGTTGGAGATTTATCCATTTTCCCTTAATTAGTTGCTTCATCACAAGTTCTATTTTAGATTGCAACAAAAACAGAGGAGTGGAAACTCCCAGAGACCTGTCTTTCACAGGAGTAACAGTGAACTTGCAGAAACTGTCAACATCAATTTTATTTGAATGCTTAATATAGCTCAGACTTACTGCAATGAAACATTTGTTTTCTGAAGAAAAAAGTGTTTTATATGGTGGGAGAACTTTGCCATATTTTTATATACCCTTGCTCACTATGGTCTTCCCTGTCACTGGCAGCCTAGGAAGATTATACCCCACATGCCAAAGTAGATATTGATTTCAATGGAAGGAAAGTAAAAGGTCTCACTAAGGGGTCTGTTTTGTTCTGATTTGTTTGTTAACTTTGTTTTTTATCCTTTGAAAAATCTAAAAGGATAGTATGAAGGATTTATAATTATTATTATATTCAACTTGGAATATATACAGTGTAGAAAAGTTTCAGAAGCAAGGTATACTTTAGTACAAAAAGGAAAATGAGCTAGTAATCACTGCCCAGTGTAATGTATACCTAAAGGACAAAGCATAGAAATAAGGAAAATGTGGTGGTATAATCTGGAAATTGAGAGATATTAAACAATAACCTATTCTTTCTTTTTTTTTTTTGTCTTTTTTGCATCAGGGGTCAGGGTCTCCCTGTAGCCCCAGCTATCCTGGAACTCACTCTGTAGACCAGGCTGGCCTTGAACTCACAAAGATCCTCCTACCTCTGCCTCTGGAGTGTTGGGATTAAAGGTGTGCACCACCATGCCTGGATTAACAACCTCTTTCTTAAGATCATGCATATTTGAACCAAGATAAAAGAATGATGCTCCAAGAAGACCTGGGAAGATTATTTCCTTCTTGGTTTTAAGTGAGGCAGAAAGGGAATGATAAGGCATAATCTTCTGAATTCACCGATGAAGTATAGACAGTATGCCAAACACACAAAGAACAAGGTGGGAAAGCTTGTTTTCTTTTTTCTCACTCATTAAAATACTTATGTTAAATCACTACTTATATATGAGCTGACTGGACACATACTTCAGTGAATACACACATAACAAACAACAGGTTTTATAGAATATTACAAAGGAGAATTAACCATGCTAATAGCATGAAGCCAGAAACAACAGCAAACTCAAGGGAAAGGAAAAGTCTGTTATCCAAAATTTCCACATAATATTCTTCTAAGTATTCAGACCTAAGAAAATATGCATGACAACATGACTAAACTGAACAGCATATAAAGAATCAGTTAAGCATGATCCATTCACTAGAGAAAGTATAGTTATCCTTCTTTAAGAAAGCCCAGTTCTTGGACTTATGAGAAAACACCATTAAGTATATTGTTTTAAAGGAATTCTAGCAATCAAAACAAGTATAGCCTTTACCTACAAGAAATAATTTCTGAAGAATGAAGGGTATCAGGAAGGAGAGAACATAGATAAATAAAACAAAAATTATGAAGATGAATAAGAATTTGTTGGATTTTTCTGTGGAAACATGAACAGATAGATATATAACCACTTGGAAGAGCATCAGTAAGAGATAAAGTAAATGGTTACAGTAAAATCTTCTTGTTGAAATAATGAATTTTTGGCATTACTTAAAGAAACCTGCATGAGGATTATTTATTTTAGAGTATGTTAAAGGCATCAGAGTCCTTGAAAAGCTCCCTTCAGCATGAAAGAAAACAAAATCTGCATCCCTTTAATTTCCTGCTCAAATTAAAGCTATATCTTCCAGTCTTCTCTACATAGAGATTGTTTAATTCTTTTGTAACCTCTGGGAGAAACCTTGTCAATAGTGTGACTTTTCTGAATTTCTTGAGCCTGAGAATCTAAGTGTAGAACATAGAATGAGAAGTTGTTCCCTCTAGTCCAAAGTGTTTGAACACTCTTAGGGAGAGTGATGGCACCTTTAGGAGTCATGGTGCAGCAGGAAGAAGCACATTGCTGGAGGCAGGTTTTGAGAATTCAGGAGTTTGCAATGAATGCTTGAAAATGTTACCATTCAGCTTTCTGTTCTAGCTTGGTCTTGAAACCCTCCCCTTCCCTGATGAGTTCCTGACCCTCTGGAACTGTAAGCCTAAATAAAGTCTTCCTTCTTTAAGTGCTCTTGGTGTTTGGGTTTTATTACAATTACAGATAAGCAACTAATACAGATTGTAGGTACCAGGAATAGTACTAGAGAAAAAGAATTGAAAGGATAAATTTCTCTAATGGGCTTGTCAATATCTGGAGCTAGTTCTCTTAACTCAAGGAAAACTAGAAAAACTGTTGGATACTATAAGCAGATTTAAATGGGACATTTGAGCCGAGTAGAGGGATGCCTGGCTCAAGGTTTTTCAGAAAATAGAAACTGTAGGTTTGACCACTCTTCGGCAAGAAAAGGGAATTAATTGGGAGAATGATCTTCCAGGCTGTCCTGACAAGAGAGAGCAACCAACAGCTTCTTTCCACTTTAGGCCCGGTAATATAGGGTTTTTGTGAGTAGGGAGAAGTGAGTCAATAACAGGTGCCTTGGTAAAGGAGGGGTTTTCAATTAAGGGGAATTTTGATCAGGTGATTGTTTTATTATCTGGCTCACATGAAAAATTGGCTGTGATGGATAATTGTAGTTGTGTTGTTCAAAATGAGTCAGGAGGTTACCGAGAAACCAGGACAGGTTAGTTTTTATTTCCTGGAATGCTGACTGCTGGGCTGTGGTCAACAGTAACATCACCTTGGTGTCCAGTTAGACCTAACAGAAGCAAGGACCGAAACGGCAATTGTGTTATTTGAATATGTAAATATAGTTGCCTAAGTCTCCGATTAAAACTAATTTATCCTGATTTGTGGCTTGATTAGTACTAATTAGTGTTATGCCAGCTTTCCAAGAAAAAAAGAGCAATTGGTGCAGTAGATGTACAAATTGTAAAGTTAGGAGAGAATGGCAGTACTAGAAAGTGTAATGCTGCATCCAGTGCACGTGCTGGAAGACAGGTTCTCATTAAGGAGAGTAGCACCATTAAGTAAAGTCTTATTGATAATCTGCCTTGAGGAATGAAACCAGCAAACTTAGAGCAAGAACCCACCTGTTAAGCTTCACACCTGTGAAAGGAGAAATTGTAAGCTGTTTTCTGGTTCTCTAAACATAAAACTAACAAAAGTTGGTGCTAGTATCAGTGAAGGGGCACAAGATCTATCACAAGCTTGCATCTGTACTTCAATTTGTTGGAGAATTTCTTTAAAGGCAAAAAAGATCCATGAGTAATGGGTTCATTTGTTTCTCTGCTGATTTCACAAAGTCTCTGATGCACGTGTCAGAAGAGTTCTTGAATACAGAAGGCCCTAAAGGCTCAAGAATCACTGAGAGGTCATTTTGTGAAGGTGTGAGCGTGATTACAGTAGAGACTGAAGTATTGGAGATGAAAAAACATGGGGTCAACTGGCAAGGAGAGCTGTAATCAGGGAGAATCTAGCCCACCAGAGAGATGAATGTTGCATGCAGCAAAGCTGGAGGGGAGAGACATCTAAGCATTTTGAAACTAAAGTCTACACATCTGACATTGGGGTAAAGTAGTCTTTGCCCCACTGTTTTAGTCATGCTTTGGTTTTGTGTTTCCTCATTAGGCATTTATTTGTGAACAATAATCTCTCTTTTGTGCTATTGTACATCATATATATATATATAGAGATATCTATATATACATGTGCTTTGTGAGTTTTTAAAGAGTTTTATCTCATAAAATTTTACTTCAGTTCAGAAGTGTCAGAATTTAGACTTTAACACTGTTGAAGGATTGTCAAATATGGGGACTTTTGAAGTTAGACTAAATGAATTTTGAATGATAATGTGGATCTAGGTTTATGGGAACCAATAAGTGGCATTTGGTGGTTTGAATGAGAAGTATTCCTGGTATGCTCAAGTATGTAGGGGTAGTAAGTATGGAAAGGATAGAAAGGAAGGAAGGAGGAAGGAAGGAGGAAGGAAGGAGGAAGGAAGGAAAGAAAAAAGATAATGATAAACCAATGTTGATTAATATACACATGTTTACTTTCTAAGTCCTAAAACAACATGTACATTGGTAGACAGAGTCTGGGAAAGACATCAGGAATACTTGTTGAGAACTCACGTCAAATAAATATGCACCAATCAAATATACAACCCGATGTCCCACACCCCCTGCCTCCTCACCTTCCCGGTCACCATTTTCAGTCAGTTTTTTCTGATCATCTTTCTGTTGTTCTTCTATTAATATAGATCATCCTCTCCACACAGAAAATATTAATATTGGGTTGATAATGGTACTAGCATCCACACTATGAAGAGTACCATTTTGGTCTGTCTTGCTTTTGTTCGTGGGACTGGTGTTATTGTCTATTCACTTAAACATGATGTCGTCTAGCTCCACCATTTTCAAATTTTGCTAAAGTTCATGGATCGTTGTCTTGCTCTTTACCACTGCTAGACGAGTTCCTTGGTGTCATGTACCGACATTTATTCTTCTATCGATCCTGCCTTCGTCATTAAGGTGTGTGGCATTGGTTGTTGATCGTAGTGTTTTTTGGCTACTTGTGAAGAAAGTTTGGCAGTAAATAATAGCTGTGCAGATGTATCTCTGCAGTAAGATGAGTCTTGTTCGGTATAATACCCAGGAGTGGCTTTATGACTGGGTCAATGCGCCAAAATTTGGCTAGAAGACTCAATCATACAGCGTTCTCAGAGACATGTAGACTGTTTGCTTGCTTTCTCATCCCCGGAGATTGCCTCCTTTTCTAAGCCTAGGGAACTACTCTGCGAGAGAGCGGGGGTGGTAGAATTGTTAAGGGATATGATTGGGGTGAAGTGTGAAACTACAATATAGACTGGACACTCATTTGATCAACTTGATTGAACATTACAAGCACCCCCACCCCCGCTGGATGGTGGAACCCATGAGTTGTGTGGGTTCGGGCACAACTGCTCAGAAATTGGTGTTACGTGAAGGATGCTTGTAACGCACAGACTATCCACTAGGTTTAAAAAAAAAGTAAAAAAAAAAAAAACAGAAAAGACGCAGAAAGTGTTATCGGCAGAATGGCATTAATCTGGGATGGTAATGTGGGTGGGGGTGGGGGGAAGGGAAGGTGATATATGCCTGAACTGAATTGGAAAATGATGTATGAAATACACAAAACATCAATTAAAAAAAAAAGAGAAGGAAAAAAAAACAGAAAAAAGAAATTAAAGAAAACCAAATGGTAAACAAGGTAGCTCAAGAGAAGGTTAATCATAAAATAGTTTAATAGTAAGGGAATATAGAAATATAAAGATATAAAACACTTCAGACAGAATATAAAATGAATGTGTTATTTAATAATTAATAACTAATTCAAACAGCTATTTAACATACTGATAAAACAGCAGAGTTTGAAACAAAATTTAAACAAATTCAATCTGATGAAAATTAGTATTCTCTTCAAGACAATTATTTTAGTCTCCAAACCATGAAAAAAGTAAAAGATGATTTAAGATATTAAAGTCAAATTGCAGACAAAAGAATGATTACCTAAGTGCCTTTACCTGCTGTACTATGTGATCAGACTAGGAAATTTCTTAACTTCCAGTTTGCTTCCTTAGTGTTTGAAGAGGATATGCTGCTGTGTGAGAAAAGACAGCAACGGTATTACCCAGCATGGATCCTTCATCTTATAATACCAATCTAACTGAAAAGTGGAGGATTAAATTGGTAAGTTTTGAGAAGTTCTGGATTAAACACCCTCTCCTTTGTCATTAATGCATCAATCTTCTAGAAAACTTCCATAAAATATTAATCAATTTAGCCTTCAGAATATAAATCTAATGGGCAATCAGTTGGCCATTCAAAAATATTTTCAGGTGACTGCATAGATGGCTCAGTGATGAAGATTGCTTTCTACTTTTCAGAGCTGAATCAGACAGCTTATAGCCCCCTGACATTCAGCTACTGTAAACCCAATGCCCTACTTTGAAATCTTCCAGCACTTCCAAATATGTGGCTTATATACAATGAGACAAACATACATACAAATAAAGATTAAAAAATTTTTAAGGGAAAAATATATTTTCATTCACTTGAAAGACAATGATGGATTAAAATAGTTGTAGGAAAGTTTTATAATCCCTTTTTTATCCTTTAAGAATACTTTTATAGCATTATTTCAGATTAAGAGTTTATCCAATAGTCTAAAGCAATAGCTCCCCATAATTCAATGAGGATAGTTGATAATACACAAGACAGTACACTTTGGAAAGAGGTAATAAATTCAAATATGTACTTCAGAGAACAATAAATATCATTTCATATTATAGTAGTTAACACATGAACATTTTAAGTAGAATAAAATTAGTATTGACAGCTCATCATTGTTCTGTACAAATACAAAAAAGTGATTTTCAATCTGCAATTTATCAAAAAAGGAAATTATTAGTGTACTAGTTCTTACATGGATTCTTTAAAATATTTTAATTTATAATTTAACAGCTAAAATTGTTTCATTCATAACAAAGAAATACTCAACAAATTTTCACCTGAAAATAGAATCTTTGCATCAGTATTTACATGCAAGCATAATAAAATGAAATAATGACATTAGAGATCCCTTTTGAAAAATAAATATTTTAGATCCTCTCCAAAGTATAATGTAGTGAAGTCCTGGCTGAAGAACTAATTGTTACAAGGTCATGTTCTCTTTTTCCATATGTAATTTCCATGTATGTGTATATAAGTTTTGTACTTTACTTCAAAAATTACCCAATAATTTCATAATTAAATATACTTTTATGATAAATTATGTACTTTGAACTTCACTGACTAATGCAGAAACCTTTCGGCACGTGTAATTATTTACATTTTATACAGTAATTTCATTAATATTAAACGTTTTGGTTTCTTTTGTGTCTTTTTTCTGGAGAGCTGTGAAAAAAAAAAAGTTACTATTCATTTCAGAGAGGGAACTGATAAACAAAAGAAATGTTTTCATCCAAGCCTAGTTTAGTGAATCAGTGAGTTTATTGGGCTCACTTACATGCTCATAGAACAGAAGTGACATGCAAGCACATTGGTAATTCACAGGCAAATACATCACCAAAAATCTCACTCTTGCCTCAGAAAAGCCACAAATGTAGACCCATCTGATGAACTCTTAGGCACCTCAGGTAATTGGAGAGACAGGTCTTTCAACCAGTTGTTACTGCTTATGTAACTTTAGAAAAGGGTCTTGAGATTCTTTTAGGTTTCAGAAGATTTCATAGCCTCTTAAATTTTATTTTCCTGAGCCATTTTTTTCATTTACTCCCTCAGCCACTTATGAGGCTCCTTCACCCCTTCAGGAAAGAATTTCAGTTTTGAAGAAACAGTCTCACAAGGCCCAAATTTCTACAACCTGCATTTTGAGGGCTCTATAATCAGAGAACCTATATTCAACTGCTCTGTAGATAGATAATGCCTGTACAACACAAAGGAATATGTCCAATCCACTTTAATCCTCCATTTTTCAGCAATATAGCTTACTTAACTATAATATATCCCCTCTGTAGTCCTCAAACAATAGTTCATGCATTCTATGATATATATTAATGCTAATCAAATTAAATATGTGTACCCAGATGTTCCTCAGTGTGTGGCCATCCACTGGAGCCTAGTCAGCCTATCTAGAGTCACTACAGATCAACTCTCCCTCACTCAGCTGTAATCAGTGGCCAGTGGTTCTTCTTGCTAAGGTCAATTTCCCCCTGTTCAATAGTGGATATTTTCCACATTGAGTTTGCACAAGACTCGTGCATGCTGACACTATTGCTTTAAGTTCATATGAGACAGTTACCAGAGGTCTGGAAGACTGTTTCCTTATGATCATTCATCAACTATTACTCTTACCATTTTTTGTCCCCTTTTCTGCAATGGTCTCTGAAAATTGCTGGGTTAGGTAGTATAGGAGTCCTATACAGAGACACACTATGTGCAGTCCCTTTTATCTGCACTTTGGTCATTTCTGGCCTTCTATGTGCATTGTACTGTGTTGCATGAGAAAGCTTCATTACTGAGAGTTGAGAGAAGTATTAGTAACTTTGTTACCCCTAATCCACTAAGTTCCATGAGCCTTAAGTGTAAGATTCCATTAAAATGTATCACTTAAGGCTGAACATACCTCAGACACTTTTTCTCTGGGTGTGTCCAGTTGTGGAACTCAATGGGAGGGAAATAATGTATGGCACATTAAACATAACCAGTTAAGAAACTCTTTTTTAATGCTTTTTTATGATATTTATGTGTATGAATGTATTGTCTGCATGCAGGTCTGTGCACCCATGTCATGCAATGCCGCGGAGGACAGAAGAGGGTGTCGGATTTCCCTGGAACAGGAGTTCTCCTGGAATTGGAGTTACAGATGGTTCTCAGCCTCCATGTGGGTGCTGGGGATTGAACCCGGGTCCTCTGCAAGAGCAGTCAGCACTCTTAACTGCTAGGCCATCTCTCCAGCCCCAAGAAACTCTTTAAACAGGTTTGAGATGGTAGATCTATTGACAGCTTTGTAAGAGAAGCAAATGGTCTTTTCTGCCTCCAATTATAGGAAAACATTTTTTTGTTTTAATTAAAAGTTCAGTTATGGGGTTTGTCATTTTAAATGTATTAGGTGTGTGCTGGGTTTGATTGCTTTTGTCTTCCATTCAACATTTTTCATATAATATTGCTACAAAGATTTCTATGTGAAAAATTCTCAGTGTAAATTTGTTCTTGTCCTCTACATCTACGTTTGTTTTCACTCATTATTTTAGGTTTAATCTTTTGTCTTTGGTTTCCTTAGTTCAACAATTATACATCTTGCTTAGATTTATTGACACATACTCTGCTGTTTTCTAGTTTCATGAGCCCACAATTAGGCATCATATTGATTTCAGGATATTCTTAACTATTATATCAAATATTGTTTCAGTTATTTTCTCTCTTCATGTATTTTCTTAGCTCATATAGTATATTGTTTGTAATTTTACCACAATTCTTGGGTATTCTATTTGATTGTTGTTTTTTTTTTTTCCCTCTAAGTTTTCAGATTATGAAAGACAAATATTTTATCCTGGGGAATCTTTTTAGTCATTACTAGCTATTTGTGAACCAGCCATAGATGTTTTTTTTTTTTACTTTTGTTGCAGCATTTTATCTATTTTGATATATTTATTTGAATTTTCTTTTTATACTTTTTGCCTGCATGCATGTATGTACACCCATGTCCTGCAATGCCTGTGGTGCGCATAAGAAGGTATTGGTTCACCTGGAAATCAAGTTACATTTAGTTGTTAGCAACCATGTAGGTGTTGGAAGGTGAACATGGCTCCTCTTCAAGAAAAGCCATCTCCAAGCCTCATAATTTTATTTCTATAAATAAAAAATCTTACAGTGTTCTTTTTATGCTCACATTACTTATAGCTCTTGTGTGGTACACTCCTTTTTGTGAGATACTGTCATGATATTTACCTTAAGTTATCAGTCTCATAATTCCTAAACCTCAGGTAGAACTTCATCTGGGTTCTGATGTCTAATCTGTTTCTTCAAATATGCATGTGTATGCATATA
The DNA here is from genome assembly GCA_009823505.1 of Rhizomys pruinosus. NCBI lineage: Eukaryota > Metazoa > Chordata > Mammalia > Rodentia > Spalacidae > Rhizomys > Rhizomys pruinosus. Next base: position 792,401 of record VZQC01005527.1, read on the forward strand.
TTTTCCTTTCACAATGCTTTATATCATTTCAGAAAGAAGCGGTACTGACAAGTTAGGTAAAAGGCAGAAAGGTAAAGAGGCATTTGTTATTCAATTTATAATCACGTAATGAGTGGTAGACAGTTTAATGTTTGCGATGGTTTATAGATTTTAGTGTTAGAGGTTAAACTCTCCTCTGTTGTTCTTGTGTTTTCTTCTATTATCTTTTAAATAGGATCTGGATCTTGCAGTATTCTTTAGCTATAATCCAATGTTATGTAAAAGCCTGAAGTGTGTTGATAAGATGTAGGCCGATGGAAAACATTAAATAAGCCTATGATTAGGTTTCTGTTAGTATTTATATGTGTACTTTGAATTTCAAAGGCAGTCCCTAGCAGTCCCTGCTATTTACATAGGACAGAAAGGCTGGAGGGGTTAGAATAATCATTTCTAAGTTGCCTAAGCGTTGGAAATATAGTCCTTCATTACCGAGTTCTGTTTCTTGTTTTCCTAACATTTGGTTGTTTTTTAATGTTTTATTAGGAAATTATAAAATTTATAGCAAAATAAAAGTAGTTACCAAGAACAATAATGGTATTCCCCCATTTATTATAACAAATAAATCAGTTTCCAGTAAGGACCAATTTCTACTACACTATTGATCAATAGACTCGTAAAGGAACTTGAACTAGCTGAAAAGAACATTTACTGGCCATTATTGAATGCAGAAATGTATCAGTCTTATGTTAAAGTAAATTGAATGTTCAGAAAATATTTGAAAACAGATAGGTTTCACTAATGTTTCCAAGTTCAAAAAGGGTTTTTTTTTTTTTTTTTTTGGTCCTTTTGAGACAGGGTCTCCCTATAGCCCCACCTGGCCTTGAACTCACTTTGTAGACCAGGCTGGCCTTGAACTCACAGAGATTCCCCAGCCTCTGCCTCACATGTGCTGGGATTAAAGGCATGTGCCAACACACCCAGCTCAAAAAGGTTTTTTACAAAGGTATTTTTAATTTTAAAATTTATTATCTCTTAAATTATATTTGGAAACTTCTTGGGATTGGAAGGAAAAGCTCTGAATTTGCAATCCTGCACAAAACATCCACACCATCCAAGACTGCATTAGTCCTTGCCATGTATAGAAGGAATATTGGGGGGATATTGTCCCAGAGGTATAAGAGACAAGTATGGGGAGGCATAGCAGGGGAAGGTGGCTAGAGAAAGAGCTGAGCACTTTCATCCACAAGCAGGCACAGCATGAGAGATTAGATATTAGAAGAGAAAATAAGGATATTAATTCTCAAAGCCCACCTTTAGTGATAAACTTCCCCAAACACACATCATTCAAAATATTCAAAATATTCAAATACTAGGAACCTAAAGAGGGTGTTTATAAAAGCTGTCATGTTTCACTACCTGCCCCCAAAGGCTGATGACAGTGTCATAATGCAAATTTCATTTAGTCAACTTCAAAAGACTCTGTAGTTTTTAACTGTCTCAACACTACTCAAAAGTCCAAAGTCTCTTCTGAGATCGAGACACTATGTTACCCGTAATCCTCCACAGAATCAAAAAGCACATGACTTACTTCCAATATACAATGATAAGAAATACAGATCCCCACGATGTGAGGGAAGAATGGAGACATGGTAATGAACTATTAAACCCAGCATGAGAACATAAACTCCAGTTGCTCCCTGTCTGATGCCTGGGATTCTACTTTTTTTTTTCTTTCCTGTAGCCCCAGCTGTTCTGGAACTCACTCTGTAGACCAGGCTGGCCTTGAACTCACAAAGATCCGCCTGCCTCTGCCTCCCGAGTGCCAGGATTAAAGGCGTGCGCCACCAGAGCTTAGATGATCAGTCCCTCCAGCTTTGCTTCCTACAGAATACATTTCTCTGTCTAGTTGATTCCAGTCCACATATACATCTCTCATTGTCAACTGTCTCATAGCTCTGACATCTATAACATTTTTGGGTCTCCATTGCAAAGCTGATTTGACCTTCAAAGCTTCATGAAATGACCTCTCAGATCCTTTTGGCCTCCCAGTGCATTCTTGTTACAGGTGATCTCCTTCCATACACTGTTTGGCCTCAGTGATATCATGTGGCTCCCTGAAATCATGAAGGAAAAATCAGTGATTCTCTCAATCTTATACCTTTCATTTCCTCTACAGCTGGTGACACCTGAATGATGCCGCCAAGTTAGGATATTAGCTTGGGCTGGACTTTTGGTTATCTTCATCCACATTACCAGGAGCTTTTGTATGTTTTGGTTTTCTAGGATCAGAAACCTCCTTAGGCCTTTTGGTATTATAAGTTGGAAACTTACCTGAGTAGGATCATATCATTTGGGTATTTGTTCTGGAGACAATCTCCCAGGCCTGCTGGGGAATTTTGGGGTCTGACCAAAGGAATGGGGATGAGAGGTGCAGAGTCAAGAAACAGACCCTGGGAGTCGGGTGAAACCAGATGGAGGGCGAGCTGTCTCAGTCTAGTTTATTGGGGGTGGGGTTAGAGTTTATGTTCTGTTCGCATTCCCACTCTCTTCTTGTCTCCTTGTGATTGGCCCTGGTCTGCAACTAGCTGCTTGTATGGTCACACCTGCCTAAGGCAGGTTAGTTTGATGAGGGACAAGCTCTGCACATGCATAATTCTCAGCATACTGGCTACTACATTTGCATAATTCTCAGCATACTGGCTACTATACTTTCCTTTGTACAAGTGCAGATCTGGAGGCCTTTCCTTAATGTTCCTAATCTTCCTAACTATGGGAACCTCTATTCCAGTTAGATAGTTCGGGCACCCCTTGGCTGCCTGAACGGCAACATTAAGCTTCCCAGGTGCTCTTTTTCTATCTAAAATGTATATTTTGGAATTCGTTTGGCCTTGCTTAATATTTTCCATTGTAGATTTGGACAATACTCATTTTTAATAACCAAAAAAAAAAAAACCGAGATTCACATACTGTGTCTTAAAAATTATTTTGTCAAAGATATTAGTTTTTACTTAAATATAATTTATTTTATTATTTTTTATTTTATGTGTATGAGTGTATTGATGGCCTGCATGTACATATGTGACCCTGTGTCAAGGAATGCCCACAGAAGTTCGAAGAGAGAGTTGGATTCCCCTGGAATTGAAGTTACAGATGATTGCTAGACACCATGTGGGTACTGGAATCAAATCTAGATTGTCTGCAGCAGTAGCCACTGCTCTTAAATACTGAGCAATCTCACCAGCCCCATTATCATTATTTTGTGACATACGGGGTTACGAGCAGAAATTCAAAGCAGTAGGCTATTGTCCTTAGATAAAATAGGTGATATTTTATCAGAGATGCAGGCTCTGTTAACCCAGCCAAGCTGCTCTGAGTTTTTCCCTATTAATTGTAGCTTTCTTTCTCAGTAACATCTTTTCTATCGTTTATCTCAGTAGTTATCAAGAACTGAGGACTAGTTGTTCAACTATGAGGGATGTTTATTTAAACCACCACAAAGACAATTAAATAAACTATAACAAAAGGACCAAAACAGTTTTAAGCCCTATGTTGTGCCTCCAATTATTTATGAATTACAGTATAGGGTTTCTTGCACTTTTGTCTCAGCAGTGGGTTGCATTTCTATTAAACTTAATATTGATATACATCTATTTATCCAGTCTTCATACCAGAAGTTTATCTTTGAATTTACTTTATAATGGATAAGGAATGGTTACTGATATTCAGCTTCTTCAGATATTTTCTTGTTGGAAGAAGAGTGACAACTTACAAGATGTTTAAATTTCAGGACAGAGATTAGAATTTCAGAACTCTTTCCATTTTTGAAGCTAGCAGTAACTATTCGAGATGCCCCCCTGCTAATCCCCCCAAGGAATTAGAACACGGATAGGTAGAAAATGATTATTCTGCCTACATTCTCATCAGTCGAAGAACTAGGTTTATATTATCAATGTCCTTCTTCTTGACCTTCACTTATTGCCCTTTAAAACTCATTAAAAAGATTCTTTTGTCCCAACATTACCAGCTTTCAATTATTCCCTAATTTCTTTACATTTCCTCTTTAGCTAAATAATGTTCCTATTAAAACTGTTCAAATGTCACTTTACAGTTAAATTTTCAGGCTAATAGTACAATCCTCTTCAGAAAGTGCACAAAAATTATTCATAGTAATAAATTAAAAAATAATATTTCACCCTTTCTAGAAGGTTATAATTAATGTTACAAATCATTTTGTCCTATGAAATTATCTTTATATATGAATTAAAAGTAGAATCATATAATACTGTGGTCCAACAAATTACTGTGAATGACACATAGAGAAAGATAAGAAATTGACTTCAAAACGTGAGAATTCTACAACACAAAAAGTATAAAAATTAATTTTTCTACAAGTCTGATTATATGAAATCATATTAGCTCAATGATAATCCTTTCTCAAAATCTATTGAATGTCACATCAAAATTTGAAGTGCCCCTTCCTATTGTCAATCATTCATATTCAGAAATAAAATTTCAAAGAATCGAAATTGATTATTATTTTTAAGTAAAGTTATATCCTATTAGACTAATCAGGATAGAGTACTAGAACTGCTCAAATGCAGAGAATAAGTGTCTGTGAGATGCTTAACCCTTATTGATACCTCTTCATGTGATCTCTACACATAGGATGAATGCAGGTCTTAACTCTCACCAGATAATTTTCCTTGTACAGCACATGGTGATTAACACAGAAACTCACAATTAGGGAACATATGAAGAACAACAGGCCTCAGGGTGCTTATTCCTGTTACAACACTGTTTCAAACCTCTGCCTCCCAAGGCTCAGAAATCATTGGAGAAGAGGCAAGGAAATGAACATAAGAGCCTGAGAGGATAGATGATTATAAGGAAAGAGAGTTTCCTTCCAGAGAAGTGGTCCATTACACTTATGAACTCACAGCAATGGTTTATGTATCTACAAGAACTATGCAAGCTCAAACCAGACAAAAATCTTAAAATAGACACATGGGGAAGTGGGTCAGAAATCCCAAAAAAACCTAAGGATTTTAGGCAATTGATGACTGCTCAGGGGTGGAGAAAAGCCATGTCTCCCAGGGATGCGACTCTTGGTGGGCCCAGTGGATGGATCTATAATTAAGGGTGTTTGGAGAATTAAACAGATTCTATTTGCATATATATAATATATACATATATAAATATATCAGAGTACATGAAATTGGGCAGGAGGTTGTTGAGGAAAGTGTTAGAAATGGTATAGAAATACCATCACACTATATTGTATGAAAATCACAAACATTTAATGAAATAAAATAAAAAATAAATACATCAAATAAATATGTTAGTAAAACAAATTATTTCAAAATAACATTATTAAAAATAGCATAAGAATTTCATTCTTCTACCAGTGGTGATCCAGTTTTGCCAACACCACTTGCTGAAGATGCTGTCTTTTCTCCATTGTGGCTTCTTGGCCCCCTTGTCAAATATGAGATGGTTGAAATTGTATGTGCTCAGATTTGGATCTTCAGTTTTGTTCCATTGGTCAACAGGTCTGTTTTTGTGCCAGTACCAGGCTGTTTTTATGACTATAGCCCTGTAGTATAGTTTGAAATCTGGTATAGAGATCCCTCCTGTGTAGCTCTTTTCACTCAGGATTGATTTGGCTATTCGGGGTCTTTTGTTTCTCCAAATGAATTTAAGAACTTTTGTTTCCAAGCCTGTGAAGAAACTCTTGGGGATTTTGATTGGGATTGCATTAAATCTAAATACAAGATTTAGTAAAATGGACACTTTTACAATCCTTATTTTCCCAATCCATGAGCATGGGAGGTTTTTCCATCTTCTGAGGTCTTCTTCAATTTCTTTCTTAATGGTTTAAATTTTTGTTGTAGAAGGTCTTCGTGTCTTTGGTTAGGTTTGATTGTTCCTAGGTATTTTATTGTGTTTGGAGGCTATTGTGAGTGGGAAGGTCTCTTTGAATTCTTTCTCCAGTTGCTTGTTTTTGGTGAGGAAAGGCCATTGATTTGTTTAAGGTTAATTTGTATCCTGCCACGATGCTGAAGCTGTTAATCGTCTTTCAGGATTTTCTTGGAGGTTTTAGCATCCTTAAGTAACAATCATATCATCAGCAAATAGGATAGTTTAACTTCCTCTTTTTCCAATTAGTACTTTTAAGATCCTTTTCTTGCCTTTTGCTCTAGCAAGTGTTTCAAGCACTATATTTGAAGAGGAGTGGTGAATAGGGGGCAGCCTTTGCCAAGTTCCTACCTTTAAAGGGAATGTTTCTGTCATTTCCCATTTACGGATGATATTGGCTGTGGGTTTCCTGTATATACGAGATTACATTGAGGTGTGATCCCTCCAATCCAATTTTTCTAGGACTTTAAGCATGAGGAGCTGGGATTTTGTCAAGGCTTTTTCAGCATCAAATTGAGATGATGGTGTGGTTTTTGTCTTTGATTCCGTTTATGTGTTTGATAATGTTTCTTGATTTTCGTATGTTGAACAAATCCCTGCATCTCTGGTAATCCAACTGATCCATGAGAAGATTGATCTTTTGATGGTGGGTCTGTATGCTGATTTGCAAGTATTTTGTTTAGAATTTTGGCATCTGTGTTCATCCAAAGATGGTCTATAATTCTCCTTTTTAGTTGGATCTTTGCCTTTTTTGGAAATAGAGTGATGTTGGCTTCAATAGAAGGAATTTGGGAGAATTCCCTCTGATTGTATACTTCTAAAAGTTTCAGTAATAATGGTTTGTAGGCTTTTTGAAATGTTTTATAGAATTCTGCTGTGAAACCGTCTGGGCCTGGCTTTTTTTATTTGGGAGCTCTTCTTACTACATCCTCTATTACTTCATATGTTATGGGTATTTAAGCCTGCTGGTTCCTTTTGGCCAGGTTGGTGATTCCAGATTTCAGATATTCATCCATTCTTCTAGGTTTTCAAACTTGGTAGAATATGGTTCTTGTAATCATTCCCATATAATTTTCTTGATCTTTTCCTTGCCTGTTATGATATTTCCCTTCATCACAATTGTTTATTGATTTGGAGTTTGTTCTTCTTTCTTTTTTGTTAACTTTTTTTTTTTTTATCTTGTTTATTTCTTCAAAGAACCAACTTTTTTTTTTTTTTTTTTGTTTTCTTTTTTCTATTTCATTGATTTCTGCTCTGATTTTTGTTATTTCTTCCTGTCTATTGCGTTTTAGGGTTCATCGTTGTTCCTCTCAAGTGCTTTAGCTAGTAGTGTTAGATCATTCACTTGTGCTTTTTGTTTTTCTAATGTAAGAGCACCAGGGCTATAAACTTCCTCTTAGGACTGCTTTTAAGATATCCCTTAGGTTTTGTTGTATGTTGTATGTGTCATTGTCATTCATTCCAGATGTTTTATTTCTTTCTTTATCTCTTCTTGCCCATTCAATATTCAGGAGTGTGTTGTTTAGTCTCCATGTGTTCTGTAGGCAGGAGGGCTTGTCCTGGTGTTGATGCTGAGCTTCATTGCACTGTGGTCTGAACAGGATGCATAATTATTTCAATCTTTTTTGTATTTGTAGTTTCTTCTGTGTCCCAGGATGTGGTCGATTTTGGAGAATGTTCCGTGGGTGCTGAGTAGAAAGTGAGTATTCACTGTATTAGGATGGATATGTTCGTAGAATAGGTCTATGAGGTCCATTTGGTGTATCATAGTTCAGTTTCAGATGTTCTGTTTATTTTTGTCCTGTTTGACCTATCCAAAGGAACTCGTGGGGTATTGAAATCCACTATGATGTGCTGGGGTTAGTCTGTGACTTGTGGTCCTGGAGAATGTGTCTTTATAAAGTTTGGTGCACCAGAATTTGGGGCAATTATATTCATAATTGTGAAATCTTCTTGGTGGATTGTTTCTGTGATGAAAATGTATGGCCTTCTTTGTCTCTTTCTGATTTCTATTACTTTGAAGTCTATTTTATCCGAATATTAAAATAGCAACATCTGCTTTCTTTTTGGTACCATTATTGGATATTTTTTTCCATCCGTTCACTTTAAGGTGGTTGCCTGTCCTTAAGGTAAGATGTGTTTTCTTGTAGACAGCATATCAATGGATTCTGTTTCCTAATCCAGTATCCCAGTCTATGTCTTTTGATTGGGAATTAGTCCATTAATATTTAAAGGTTATGACTGATAGGTTTGTGTTGCTTCCTTTTGCCTTATTACTCTGCGTTTTGATTTGGTTTCTACTTCTGCAGTTATGCTTTTATTGATTTCTCCTTCTAGTTCCTGGGGTTGGTTGCTCCTTTCTCTGTTCTTTGATTGCCTTCAAGTATTCTCTGAAGGGTTGGTTTTCCGGACATGTATTCTTTCAAGTTGTTTTATGTCATGGAAGATTTTCCTCTCTCCTTCAACTATGATTGACATTTTTGCTGGGTATAAGTAACCTGGTTGGCATCTATTGTCCCTTAACACTGGGAATGCTGTTGCTCCAGGTTCTTCTTGCTTTCAAAGTTTGCGTTGAGAAGTCAGTTGTATTCTATAGGTTTCCCCTTATAGTCACTTGTTGTTTTTCTCTTTTTGCTTTAAGGATTTTGTCTTTGTTTTTGGGTGTCTAGCATTTTAACTATGATGTGGCGTGGAGAATTTCTTTTCGATCTTGTCTGTTTGGAGTTCTGTGCTTCTTGTATTGGTATTGGTTTGTCCTTTTTTAGTTTGGGGAAGTTTTTCATCTATTATTCTGTTGAAGATCTGAAATACCATTCTCTTGGGATTCTTCTCCTCCTCTATTCCTATGATGCTGAGGTTTGAATCTTTTCATAGTGTCCCACAGCTCCTGGTTGTTCCATTTTTGTGTATTTTTAAATTTTTCATAATCTTTCCTTGAGGTTTTTAGTTGTTCTGTGTTATCTTCCAGGTCTGATATTCTTTGTTCAGCTTCCTCCATTCTGCTTCTGAGGCTTTTTTCATCCTTTCCTCTTGAATGGATGAGTGTTTGATCTTTTTTCATTTCCCTTCTGATTTCTTAGTGTTTTTCTATATCTTTTTTGGAGCCTTCTCAATCTCTTTTTGGCAAAAACTGGATACCACTTGTAGAGAAATAAAATTAACCCCTACCTCTCGCCCTGTTACAAAAGTCAACTCAGATGGATTAAAGACCTCAACGTGAAACCAAAACTCTGAAGGTGATAGAAGAAAAAGTTGGCAGCAGACTACAAGACATAGGCATAGGAAAAGACTTCCTAAATCAGACAGACGCTGCACAAGAATTAAGGTCGAAAATTGACAAATGGGACCTCAACAAACTCAAAAGCTTCTGTAATTCAAAAGAAACAATCAAGGAAGTGAAAGAGAAATCCCACAGAGTGGGAGGAAACCTTCATGCGATACATCTGAAAAGCTTGATTTCCAAATATATAAACTACTCAAAAAACAAAGAAAAAAAAACAAATGACCCACTCAATAGATTGGAGCAAAGACTGAACAGAGACTTCACAAGTGAGGAGTTAGAGATTGTTTGAGAAACACTTCAAGAACTGTTCAACATACTAATAATTAAGGAATTGCAATGAAAACCACTTTAAGATATCATCTTACTCCAATAAGACTGGCTAGAAACCAAGAAACATGAATACCAAGTGCTGGAGGGGTTGTGGGGAAAGAAAACACTATCCACTGCTGTGGTAGGAATTAAACTCACAGCCACTATGGAAAGCAGTGTGGAGAACCCTTGGAAGACTTGGAATGAACTTGCCACCCGAAGCCATACCACTCCTGGACATGTACCCTCAAGACTTATGCCACCACTAAGAGATACATGCACGGCCAATGTTTATTTGGCAGCCCTTCACAATAGCAAGGAGCTGGAACCAACCTAAATGCCCCTCAACTGACGAGTGGATAGGGAAAATATGGTACATCTACACAATGGAGTTATATGCAGCAGTAAAGAAAGACGACATCACGAGCTTTGCAGGAAAATGGCTGGAGCTAGAGGACATCATGCTGAGTGAAGTAACACAGTGCCAGATAAACAAACGATGAATGGTATCCCTCATCTGTGGATGCTAGTGCCAATTACCTGGTTGTAAGTATTTCTTGTGTAGGGCCCCCTGAGCTTTGTACAAAGCAGTTGGGCATAATGCATTTTGGAAGCAACAACAACAGAAAAGACTGCATCAAAGAACTGACTGAAACAGTGAACTTCTGCTCAAAACAGTCAACTTCCCCACGGAGAATATTGAGAAAGACTAAGAGATGAAAAGCATGTTTGGCAGAATGCATGAGCTTTGGCGGGGTGGGGGAATGGGCGGGAACACGGGTCTAGATTTGTTAAAAATAAATAAATAAATAAATAAATAAATAAATAAATAAATAGATAAATAAATTTATGTGGAAAAAAAAGCATAAGAAAAATTGAGAATTCAAAGTGTTTAATTTGCCTAAAACTACTAATTTTGAATTTTTCTTTTTTTTCTTTTTTTAATTATTTTTTATTATTTATTTTTTGTATGTGTATGAATGTACTGTCTGCATGTAGGTCTGTGCACCCGTGTCGTTCAATGCCGCGAAGGTCAGAAGAGGGTCTTGGATTTTTCCAAGTGTCTGACATGAGATTGAAGTCAAGGTCAATTGGGTAGTCAAATCAAATTGCCAGTCAGTAGATATTTTTTAAAACCCATATATTATAAGTTTGTATTTCAATGAATTTTATCTCTTGAAATGTTCACTCCATGAAATCACAATCTGGACTGGCATTAATTAAAATCTTTGTCTGGCAGTCTCAGTATAAAGACCAAAAATTGAATGGAGTAACGATACTGCTAAATTAATTGCCTCCTCTGATGGTCGTACAGGGCCAAATATTCAAAGGGCTTCAGCTGCTTCTTCAGTGATGGCAGGTCTGTGCTATTATAGTTTCAACTAACACATGCATTGTCAATCTTGTATCAACAGAGTAAAAGCCTGTCAGCAAAATGATTTCAGATGTGAGAGGGCTGGAGTCATTTTAGAAAAGGGCTAAGCCATATGTCAGCACCAATAGTGATATGGAGACTACCTCTAGTGGTGCTAGTGTTCTAGTCATTATAGAAGTCTACAATGTTTAAGTGTGTAACCATAAATAAAAACGAAACTCAGCAATTTCAATGATGTACAATGATTTGGCATATAAATGAAATATGTTGAACAATTCCATAATGGATGTTGATATAACTATGCCAATATATTAAAATTCAGATATTGTATCCTTCTAATCCCTGATTATTATGATAAATGATGTTCATTTGGAAGAAAGAATAGATATGGAAAAATAAAATAAAAATAGAAATAATAGTCATACTTTAGAATCTGGAAGTTATTTAAAATGTTCTACCCCTGCTGAGAGAGAGCAGTTGGGAATCCTAAATAAAACCCTGCTTCCAATGCACAGTAGTGTAAGAGAAATACAGCCTAAAGGAAAGAAAAAATGACAAAGAGAAAGAACAACAAAACCAGAAAATAGCAACAAAGAGCCATAGTTTTAAGGAAATTTTATAATATTCAGTGTGCTTTGATAAAAATTAAAGTTATGCAATTAAAGTTTATTAAATATGATTCAAGCATAAATATTTCTAGCTCTAAGAGTCTTGTTCTTTGTTTTGTTTTTAGTTTGTCTAAATTGTATTTTACATATCTCAGGTTGGACTTGAACTTTCTGGGTAGTATAAGATGACCTTGAATTTAGAAGCCTCAGCCTCTACCTGCACAGTTCCAGCATTAATTTTATGCATACCACATTCAGTTTATGTGGATCTGGGGAACAAACTCTGGACTTTTTTCATGCTAGGCATGCATAATAACAATTAAACTACATTCATATCTCCTATTTTCTTCTATTCAATTGTAATATTTTGCTAATTCCACGCATGCATATGTAATATTTTAGACAAATTTAACTCCCTTCCCCCCCCTTTAGAACCTCACATTCCTTCACCCACTTTCCTGTCACAATTTCATAGTGCTATCTGTATATGCAAGGGTGTAGGACTGTCTACTAGAACATAAGTAGGCTTCTCAGATTCACAGCCCTGGAAATCAAAAGACTCTTCCTCTCCTAGCAACCATTAGTGGCAAATAAGTCTTTTAGGGTGTGAATTTATAATCCTCCTCCTTGATCCATAATTTGTATGTCTTGAGCTTGTACAGGTCTTGTGCAGGCACAACCACATGAGTTCTTGTGTGCAATTTCCCTGTCATGTCCAGAATATACTGTTCTGCTAAAGCCATCCACTACCTCTCTCTCCCAGGATTATCTCCTCTTACTCCTCTCCCAGGATTGTCTCCAAGTTATGCGTGGGATTAGTAATAGAGATCTGTAGCTTGGATAAGCAGGAGATGTCAAAAGCTTGTGGTCCACATGTGGAGGTGAGGGCATTTCAGAGGTAGAATGAGAAACCCCACATTGAAAGATAGCAATAGGAAAGAAGAAGAAAAATTGTATACTTTTTTGAATAATTTAGAATAGCAGGTAAATTCAATTCGGGCAAATGATTGAGTTTCATAAAGGATTATACTGAGGGCATGCTAAGGAAGGAAAAGCACATTATCTCATTAAAGGGATTTTTTTTTTCTTTCCAGCCCTTTAGTATGGCTTAAATTTAATCAACCATTTTGAAGGGGAGCCTCTTATCCAGGTGATTAATAAGCTCAGATGGATAACTTATGTATTAGAGAGACTGAAATGTTAGGTCTTGACCCAAACCCAAAGTAAATTCCATTCTTTTGACTAAAAATAAATTGCTTTCCCCTAACAGGACATCAACAGAGGCTTGGCCATCTGTAACATTTCTCTTCTGAAGTGGTAGCCCACCATAATGTTATTTAGAAGATGAGCTGAATTGGGGTATATATGTTACATAATTCCACTGTGGAAATGATGATATAGTGTTCCAAAATGGTTCAGCAGAAGGTATTAGTGTCAAGAGTGGAATTTCATTGACTTCTTTGCATATAGCTTCCAGACAACAGTGCTAATTTAGGATGAGCAAAGAATGCTACTACTGGATACCACGTGCTGTCAAATAAAAAACAAAAATCCCAGTTTTAGAAATGTATTGATCTTTCAGAGATATTCACCAGTGGGCTCCCATAGACTCTAAAACATTACAGACTATTTCCATTCTTTTTGGCTACCATCCAGGATATGATGATAAGAACCTACTGCTGAAGCCAGTACCTACTGGAGTGCTGGAGTCCAGCTCTAGCAGGTTCAGTTCCTGAAGTGGGTGGCTGCAAAGGTGGAAAAGAAATTAATTAAATAAGACACAAGAATCTCTTTCTTTTACTGACCTGAAGAGCATCTATCTTCCCTGCTCCTGAGCAGAGGACCTCTTGGGTTTGTCACTCTGTTGATTTCTTAACTTAAGGATTACAGAGAGAATCCATTTTTTATATACCCTAAGACTAATACAGGTTATGCAAGTCTAAGCTAATGAGGACAAAAATAACCCAACTTCCCTGTAAATATTTTTCAGAAAATTCACACACAAAATCATTCTAAACATCAATAACAGTAAAACAATCAATAATGGTAGTCATTTAGTTGAGACATCAAGAAAGTAAAAGAATATTAGTACAACAATTCAGCTAAGCAATTTAACAGTTTTGCAGCAAAGCGAAGTTAATATTAACTTTTAATTCTGAGGACTTTATTTTTTATGCCTTGTGGTTACATAGGTGCTGGACAGTGTAAAAAATGAGCCTTAAATCTTTAAGACTAGAGAACTTTATTTTTCTTACTTGAGTTCCTTGTTCGCTTGACCTGTAAGTCATTTTGTGGCTGGTGTAGCTTTGATTCATATCTTGTTTTTATTCTGGTCATTGTTTTCCTCAGTTTCTGTTTTTTACACTTTCTCCTAAGGTGTTTTTCTAAGGGTTACTAATATTTAAATCAGATCACTAGAATCCATGGCCTCAGTGGACTTAGTTTCACTTTGCCCTACAATCCTCTTTTTAGTTTAAACCTGACCATGAAATCAAAATTCCTTTCTTTACTTGAGCAATCTGTGCATGATACAGTTTCTGTAGAGTTCTTAATTATGACTGTACCATACTTTTAAGATGTATACACAGTGCCATTATTTCTCACAAAGTACTCGTTTCTAGAAAAGGCAAAAGTGTCAGTTCCACTCCTTGAGGCAGAAGCAGGTACCCTAACTGCTAGAAAGCTGAAAGTCAAGCAGGCCAGAAAAATAAGAATTAATATGATAAAAAAAATTATTAAAAACCAAGGTCAGCTGGAGAGCAGACTTCAACCAGACGAGTCAAGTCACTGGAACTTTGTCGAGCAGTGAAACTTTCACGAATGGCTCCGCAACTGGAGTCTTAGAACATGGAGAAATCAAGTGCTGGGAGATTTTATTCATAACATAGTGGGAGGAAAGTACTCATCAGTCTTACCCAGCTCTGAACTCTGTAAGCTGCAATAATCACTAGCCTGGTCAGATTCTGGTAAATAGATATAGTATTAGCAGGAGAGATAAATGAATTATTTGCTACACTCACTTGCACATTACTGCATCTCTCAAATCTCACAAGACAAACTTCATTTTTATTCTGTGGAAATTCACACAGAGACAACTGGCCAATGTAAAGGGAATAAAACTCTTAGTAGTGCTCAGCCCTAAAAGGGACATCTCTAATTCCTGTGGCATTTTTGGTACATCTGACCCAAGACATTGTAATCATATGTAAACCCTCTTCCTTATCTGCACCCTCCTATATTCCCTCTCACCAGATTTCATGTTTTCTGTCATATACATTAAGGCCAAAATGTCAAGCTTTTGTACCAAGATGTCCCTCTGTACAATTTCATCCTTTACACACACCTTTCCATGATGTTCCCTTAATCTTAGAGTAAGATATAAAATGTATATCTTGATCCCACATATTGCCACCCAACACTCACACAAAATTATGGCAAAGGGGGTCTAAAGATTGTAAGAGCTAGACCCAGTGGATGGCTATAAGGAAAGAATTCCTCCATCCTTCCCTGGATACTACAGAACCATTCCGTATATGAACTCATAGTGTTTATCATAGGATGCACAAAACTGGCACAAAATCATGCTAGAAAAATTCCCAACAAGGAGTTGGCATTTATCCATCCACGAGGAACTACTGACAATGAGTAACTTTTGCCAGAGAGAATCAGTTTTACTTAAGTTGGGTGGAGATAAAGATGGGACTAGATTTGAGAGATGTGTGTGTGTGTGTGTGTGTGTGTGTGTGTGTGTGTGTGATCAAAACATACTCTATATTCTTTAAAACTTAATACAGACATGAATTTAAATTGCAATTTATAATATATACTATTAAAAAACTACCCATTTCAGTGAAAACAAACATGTAGGACCACACACAAACAAACAGAAACAAACAAAATAACAATAATAATAGAGAAACCAAAGCTTCTGGCATTCTTTGATTGAGAACCACCCACATTACTGGTATGGATACTATTGAAGTTTCTGCAGTAAGGTACTCAGTCAGGTTCTATTTCCCATCCTTATACATATCCATTTGTCTTTATGCAAACACTAAGAACACATTTTCACAACTTTATGAGTTGTGAAAATGTATTCTTAGTGCTAGGATTAAAGGCATTTTGAATGCCTTTAATCCTAGCACTCAGGAGGCAGAGGCAGGTGGATCTTTGTGAGTTCAAGGCCAGCCTGGTCTACAGAGTGAGTTCCAGGACAGCTGGGACTACAGGGAGACCCTGCCTCAAAAAGACAAAAAAAAAAAAAGATTTCTGTATATTATGTCTCTAAATATTATTAGGTATTTTATAGCCAGTAGCAAGTCTGTTGCAAGCCAAGCAATTTGGCCCAGTGTTACCTGTAGTCAAGGTCTACCCTGAGTGTTTCTGGGTTCTTGGACTCTTATTTAAAGTATTAAAATAAGGCCCTATGAAGAAATTCCAAAGCAAAAGGAGGGAAAAGTGAAACACACTGTTGAGGTTGACAGCTGGCCAAGAGTGAAGCTGATCAAGGCCTTCAGATTATTTTCTGTGCATTGTTTCTAAGGGGTTTAAGGAAAAGAAAGAATGGCCACTAGGTGTAGGTGGGTAGCGTTTTTCCCATTTTATTTATTATTTTTATTTTATGTGTATGAGTGTATTGCCTGCAAGTGTGTAAGTGCACCTGTGTCCTGCAATGACAATAGGGTCAGAAGAAGGGGCTGATTTCACCTGGTACTGGAGTTATGGAGTGTTGTTAGCCACTATGTGGGTGCTGTTAATCAAACTCAGGTTCTCTGCGAGAACAGACAATGCTCTTAACAATACTCTCAAACTCTGAGCTGTCTCTCCAGGTCTTATTATTATTTTTTTTTTATTTTATTCATTTATGTATGTGTATCAATGTACTGTCTGCATGCAGGTCTGTGCACCCGTGTCGTGCAAAGCCGTGGAGGTCAGAAGGGGGTGTCGGATTCTCCTGGAACTGGAGTTCTCCTGGAATTGGAGTTTCAGAAGGCTCTCAGCCGCCATGTGGGTGCTGGGGATAGAACCCGGGTACTCTGCAAGAGCGTTCGGTGCTCTTAACCACTAGGTCATCTCTCCAGCCCCCTCCAGGTCTTATTATATGGAGCTTTTTTAGCATTGGTAATTTATTTTTTCTGTTTTCTTTAAATTTACTCCCTTATGGAAACTTGTTTTCTGATAGCTATTAATTTACTTCTATGAGAATTAATTTAAAACCGTATATATCATTTAAGTTAAATATTAGAAAATAACTTTAACTGAATTAATTCCTTGACATTTTCATACATGTGTATAAAGTATTTGTATCCACTCACTTCTGGCTCTCCTTTCTGCTTTTCAAACCATTTTTCTCCCAACTTCCCTTCATATCCCTTTCTCGCATAAATCATTTTTTTTCTTTTTTTTTGACCAATGAATTTTAACCTAGGGCAATGGTATGATATAAATTTGTTACTATCTACTTGAGCCTGTTGTGGTTATCAGTGTGATTATCAGGGAGTAGTCCATTCTCTGGAATCCATCATCAGCCAATAATTGCATAGAGGCTGGGGGCTTGGAGCCCTCCCAAGACTGACTGTTGTTGTAGTTTAAATGAGACTTTTCCCATAGGTGCCAAGTATTTGACTCAAGTTGGTGGTAACAGTTGCAGAGATTTAGTCAGTGTGGCCTTATGGGGACTGACTACTGAGAATTCCATCTTGCCCAGTTCTAGATTGCCTCCATCTGCTTCCTGTGCCTGCTTGAGGATGTGAACTCCCAGCTTTCTGCTCCAGCTGCCTCTTCCTATGCCTCCAGCCATTATAGACTCCTTTACCTCTGCAACTGTCAACCCAATAAATTCTTCCTTTGGTAAGTAATTTTGGTCATGGTGCTTTATCACAGCCACAAAGAAATGAATAATACAACTGTTGACAATATCAGTCTTGTGCAACCCCAGTAGCAGCAGCCATAGTTACTAAAGGATCATGATAATATTGTATAGTGCCCAGAAGATAACATTTCATACCACTTCCCCCCCATATTCCAGGTTTATAAATCCACACTCTCTTAAACAGTATTCCTGTGATCTTTAGAGGTGATGCTATAAATGTTCTACTTAGGGATGAACATTCAACAATCACTCACTTCTAAATCCTTGACCAGACAGGAGTCTCTGGGTTCAAAATTATTCATTGCAAAGAGCCTTCTATAATAAAGCATTAGAATCTCTGGTTTCTACAGGTATCAACATAAATATTTAGAAGACAACTTTGTGTTGTGCTAATTTAGCTAAGCAATAGGAGTAAGTACCTTCCTTGGGCCTAAGACATCCTCAGCTCTGTGCTTTTTAATAAGTTTTATGGTTCCATGAATAGATTGACTCCTGTGGGGTGGGCTTCTAATCAGACAAGAAAATGGTTGGCCATCCCCATAACAATCCTGCCACTATTTTACAGTGGCATATCTTGTCTGGAAGGTTGGTTTCATAGATTGTAAGATTCACAGCCAGGAAAGAACATTGATACCTTTTTTCCTCAAGCACTTGACATAAGACATCCCTGCGCTATTGAAGAGTTCTAGCAGTAAGGAAAATTCCAATTAAGTTCTAGTTTGGATTTATTATATCTTACAATGAAGATCTATGGTTTCCACCACAATATGGCCTTATCAATTAGTCCTGGGGGTGACCAGCAGGCAAGGCTAGGACCTTTGATTTTTGTTCAATAACTCATGCCTTTTAGGAACATGATTATCTGGCCATGCAAGCCATCTCTCTTTGAATATTTTGGGAGGGATCTTTCTTTCTTTCTTTCTTTCATTCTTTCTTTCTTTCTTTCTTTCTTTCTTTCTCTCTCTCTCTCTCTCTCTTTCTTTCTCTTCCTTCCTTCCTTCCTTCCTTCCTTCCTTCCTTCCTTCCTTCTTTCTTTCTTTCTTTCTTTCTTTCTTTCTTTCAAGAAATGATCTCCCTGTACTGCAGGCCAGTTGGACTTCACTGTGTACACCAAGCAGTCCTCCATCTCAAGGTATCCTCCTGCTTCTGCATCCAGAGTACTGAGATTAAAGGCATGTGTCACAATACCCAGATGTAACACTTTTTCTCAAACTTGTCTGTATGTATGTATTTATTTATTTATTTATTTATTTATTTATGAATGTACTGTCTGCATGTAGGTTTGCGCGCCCGTATCATGCAATGCCTCGGAGGTCAGAAGAGGGGTGTCGGATTCCCCTGGAACTGGAGTTCTCCTGGAATTGAAGTTACAGATGGTTCTCAGCCACCATGTGGGTGCTGGGGATCAAACCCGGGTCCTCTTCAAGAGCTGTAGGTGCTCTTAATTGCTAGGCCATCTCTCCAGCCCCTCAAACTTGTATTTCTAGTTGGTACATAGGAATTAGGTTTTCATGTGGCTTTTAAATACTAGATCTATATTTGAGTTGTCCACCCCCAGTGATTTCATCTTCCACATTTGTAAAGAATCCTTCCCTGTTTAATCCTTTCTGTTTGCAGCATTCTTCCTTGCCAATTTTGTATTGTTTATGTTCTGCTATCCTCACTCTGTTAAGACATACCTCTTAATGGCCTCTCTACTTTTCAGGGTTCTATAGTAACTTGAAGTTCATCACAAATATTTGAGATTCCAAGCTAGAATCTACCTATGAGAGAAAATAGGCAGTGTTTTTCTTTGTGTGTTTGGTTTTTTTAAATCTTCTGTCCTAAAATACATGATAATGAATAATTGCTCAGGGGATGCTATAGAAATGATGATTTGATTTGCTCTAGTATCAAGGAACCCTGAGAAACTGAGATGGCTTCTACATAAAGGCAATATTTAACTTTATATCTTTAAAGACAGTTATGATATTCAGCTGTAAGCTCACAGCCCAGGGTATATTTATAAACTTTGGCAATTAAGGATATGTATACGCCACTTTAACATATATATATATATATATATATATATATATATATATATATANAACTTTTCATTCTGCTCGTTGCATTACTATATAATATAAGACATGGTAATAATATTGATTCTTTATAACTCAGTGTTTAACTCATAAGATATAATGAAGATACTTATAGTCGAAAAGGACTCTTGGGGTTGGAGAGATGGCCTAGTGATTGAGAGTGCCGACCTCTCTTTCAGAGGACTTGGGGTTTCGATCCCCAGCACCCACATGGTGGCTGAGAACTGTCTTTGAGTCCAGTTCCAGGGGAATTCCGACGCCCTCTTCTGACCTCCGAGGCATTGCATGACATGGGTGCAAAGACGTGCATGCAGACAATACATTCATACACATACAATATAATTTTTTTTTAAAAAGAAAAGGACTCTTACAAAAGTGTGGATAAGGAGTACTTATATATCTTCTTTTAAACTGAGTGTTAATGAATCATAATTGTAAGAGACATAATTGTCTATGTGGTGCAGAAGCAAGTGGTAGATATTTTATGAATTTGACAGTGCATATAGTTAGAAAAATTACTATGTAAAAATGTTCTATTGTCATATTGGTTAATATGAGTTGTTATACAACAGCTGTCTCCCACATGATTCTGAAATTGCTTGGGCCACAAAAGAAACATCTTTTCTTCTTTGGGGGCTGAATGTGATTTCTCGAGATATTCACAAGCCTCTGTGCTTCAGGGTTGGTTACTCTGTATTCTCTACACGTTCTAGACCTTTAACTTCTACCAAAATAATGAAAGCTCTAAATATTCTAAATGTTTTAAGCCATGTGGCATAATACAGACTTAATAGAATCCTAATATTCTTCCTTAGATCAAGACGTCTCTTGAAGTCCCTTTTCCTTGAATGTTAAGAAAATTGGTGAGTTGCTTGTAAACAACAGAATGTGGGTAAGGAGGTGTGATATCACTCCCTTGATTAGATTACCTTATATGAGGCAGATTCAGCCACTGTGGACAAATCCAATCATTCTTTTCTCAAAGAAGAAATACATTAAGTCAGGAGAGCCTAAAAGCAGAGCAACTAGGAAAAAAAAACAAAAAAACAAAAATCATTTCTGTTTTAAGTGTGTGCATGTGTGTGTTTATAGAGGGGCTCTGAAACCTCTGGAGCTTGAGTTATCAGTAGTTTTGAGCCATTAAATGTGGTTACTAAACTGAACTAAGGTCTTCTTCTAGAGCATTTAGCATTCTTTAATTGCTGAGCAATTTCTTTACCTCCTTGGAGGCAACTTTTGTTCAGGATCTGGATCTCATTCTCATAGGTGTAAAGGATATAATTCTACCAAAGACCAACTGAAATTAGAAGTACATGAACTTTGAGAAAGGTATCTATCACTGGCTAAAACCTGAGTTCAACTTTGGTAAATGCAGGACATTTAATTCAGTTAAGAAATGCCTAGATTCTTATCGCAGAAACCATGAGTGTTTCAATCTGAGAGTTCTCTGGAATTATTTAAACAGAGAAAAAAAAAACAACAACAACTTGTCATCCTCACGATTCTCTCATAGTGTTCTGACTACTAATTGATATCTGATGACTTGGACTTCATAACTGAAATTATGGTAAGTCCCCATGCTTATTTCATTACCGTTTTTTTTCTGTTAAGCTGTAAATTTTATGCATGTGACAGTTCTATTGGCATTTCAAGTTCAGGATTCACCAGTATAAATGGCACCTGAAGAGCAGTTGTGGAATGATTTTTTTTTGTAGTGAAAGTGGAAGAGGGTGTGAAAGGCAGAGAAAGAGGGAACGAGAGAGAGAGAGAGAGAGAGAGAGAGAGAGAGAGAGAAAGAAAGAGAGAGAGAGAGAGAGAGAGATGAAGGGGCAAGGGAGAGAGAGGCTTGTGCCATGGAATGATATTTAATGAATAGTTTAAATCAATGAATTAATGAACAGATTCTGATTTCATGTCAGTTTTGTTTATAAAATGAGAATGAGCCATGGTAATAAAGATTTCATCATTCTTTATTAAGACATTTACCAGAAAGCTTAAAATTTCAAATTACTACATCAAAGGTGCTTTGCTATGTGTTAAAACACATATTTTAAATTTTTTTATTTATTATAAGGGGCTTTATAATATCAAGTGCTTGGCATCAGAATCATTGAAGTCCTCAAAGAAAGCCGGGTTTGTGGACTACCTTTATATGAAATGATTTAGAATTGATGTGTATTCAATAGACTCCTCAAATACCAATATAAGTCTCTAACAAATATTTTTTAAGACTGAAAACACAATCCTTACATTTCTCACAAAATAGATATTTAATTGAGCGATGTAAAATAAAAGTAAAGTTGGGGCTACAGAGATGGCTCAGTGGTTAAGAACACCGACTGCTCTTGCAGAGGACCCAGATTTGATTCCCAGCACCCACATGGCTGTTAAGAACTGTCTTTAACTCCAATCCCAGGGGATTCTGACACCCTCTTTTGACCTCTGCTGCATTGCAGGACACGGGTGCACCAACCTACATGTAGACAGTACACTCAAACATAAAAATAAATAAATAAATAAGTTTTTAAAAATAAAGTTATAAATATGTGTCAGTGGATAATAATAACAAATGTATATGTTGTGGTTTAAATTTAAATGATAATAAAATCAATGAAATGTGTTGTAGAGTTGCCAGTGTACATTGGTAATGGATTGGATCACCTGGAGATGTAATTTGAGAATTTTGTTTTGAGTCTTATGATTTAAATACAAAATTCTTCATTAACTCAGTTTAAAAATGTTGAATTGTAGAGGTAAAACTTATAGAAAAGTAACTACAGGAGCTGGAGAGATGCGTCAGTGTTTAGGATCACTGGCTTATCTAGCAGAGACTTGGGTTCAATTCCCAGCACTCAGAAAGTGGCTAACAACCAAGTTCCAGGGCATCCAACCCACACTTCTGTCCTTTGCAGGTACTTTGTTATACAGATTCACTTACATACATGCAGCCAATACATTTGTTTGTATAAATAAAATAAAAATAATAAAATATTTTCCTAAAATTTAACTGTAAAAGCAGCTGGCAAGTTGACTAAGCAGTTAAGAAAATTTGTTTCTCTTTAACAGAATCTGAGATTGATTTCTAGCCCCCACATTGGGTTGCCTAAAAGCGCCCTTAACTTAAGCACCAATAGATCCCACACCTTATTTTGGCTTCTGTGGTCAACTGCACTCACATGTACATGGTACATTTATCTGTAAATATAATGATCAATATTTAGCATTCAGAACAAAATTTCATTTGCCTAGGGATTTGATAGAGAGATAGGGTTTTCTCTGAGATTTATGACCTCTCCAGCCATAACTAGTTGGCCATAATTACAGTGCCACCCATGAATACCTGACCATTGAGAGGGCTATAATTAGATAATTACCCCCTAGATGAAAGTGCCAGTACTGCTCCAATAGAAATAGTTTGATCTGTCCTCAATCACTGTGACTATTAAGCTTTAAAGCTGGACTGGACCATTTGTTCATTTGCCTCCCTTATCAGCTTGGATAGCATTCTCTAGAACTATCAGAACCACTCTTCAGGTAAAAGGCTTCCAAGTCAGTTCTAGCTAGATTGCTCAAAAAGCTGTTTTTTAAACATGTCCTGTTTTCCTTAATAGGACATTAGCCACATGGCGGCTGAGAACCATCTGAAACTCCAATTCCAGGAGAACTCCAGTTCCAGGGGAATCTGACACCCTCTTCTGACCTCCGCGGCATTGCACGACACGGGTGCACAAACTTGCATGCAGACAGTCCATTCATATACATACAGAAATAAATAAAAAATTAAAAAAATAGGACATTAGCTTCAAGTTTTTCCAGAGCCATTGCCTGTCAGAGTCCATCTCCAGCAGGTTCAGTTCCCGAAATAGGTGGTTGCAAAGGCAGTGAAGAAATTAATCAAATAAGACACAAGAATCTCTTTTTGTGACCTGAGGAGCATCTATGTTCCTTGCTCCTGTGCAAAGGACCTCCCGGGGTTGTCACTCTGCTGATTTCTTAACCTAAGGATTACAGAGAGAATCCATTTGCCTTCTCTGATCCTGTGAAGAGGGCCTTTTGGGTTTGCCACTCTGCCGATTTCTTTCTTTTCTTTTTTCTCTCTCTGCTCCTCAGATCCGGATGTTTATTTTCATATACCCTAAGAGTAATACAGGTTATGAAGCCTAAGCTAATCATGAAAAAAATAACCCAACTTCCCCATAAATATTTTTCAGAAAATTCACACCCGATTTTTAGCTAATTTGTGTTTTATAGTCCTGGAGTACTGTTCTTATGAAATTAGTTGCACCACAATTTGGTGCATATATGATCATGATTGTAATATCTTTTGATCAATTATTCATTTGATTAAAATGAAGTGACCTACTTTATCTATTCTGACTAGTTTTAATTTGAAGACTATTTTGTGAGATATTAGAATTGCATATGTTTGCTTTTTATATATTTTTATTGACATTTTGTGCATTTCATACATCATTTCTCAGTCCAATTTAGACTTATTTCCCTGTCTATGCCTCCTACACCACCCGGGTTCATGCATTCTGCCATACCTGTTTGTTTTTAACAGCCATTTGCTTGGAATTTTCTTTTTCATGCTTTCATGCCAAGGACCTTTCCATACTTGAAGTTATGTTTCTTGAAGAAAACAAAGATAGATTTTCTTTTTTGATCCATTCTGTTAGTCTGTTTCTTTGACAGGGGAGTTAAGACCATTGGTAAATAATGATATTACTGAAAGATGTGCATTGGATGCTGTCATTTTATTTCTTTATGTTTGTGGACCTAAATTGTATTTCTATTATTAGACTTTTCCTTTTTTTTTTTCTTTCTGTGGCCTCTTGAATATACTTATTCCTGTCTCTGTCCTTTGTATTTTTTCATGTATTCTCTGTAGGGATGGTTTAATAGACAAAAATATTCAGCCTATTCATGTAATGAAAATTTTTCTGTTCTACTTCAACCTTGATACATAGTGTTACTGAATAAGTATTCAGACTTGGCATCCAAGATTGTTTGGAACTGGGAATACTTTGGTCCAGGATCTTCTGGCTTTCATAGTTGGCATTGAAAAGTCATCTGTGAATCTTATGGGATTTCCTTTATAAGTGACTGGTTTTACTCTAGAAGCCCTCAGGGCCCTCTTTTCATTTTGTATATTTACCACTTTTACTATGATATATCATGAAAGTTTTCTTTTCTTGTCATTTCTAGTTGGTGTTCTTTGTGCTTATTAAATATTTATAAGTATGTCTTAATTTTGGGAAGTTTCTTCTATAATATTGTTGAAGATCTGTTCAATGCCATTGGGCTGAGATGCTTCTCTTTATAATTCATAGATTTGGTCTTCTCATATTTTCTACTATTTCCTACATATTATATTCTTTTTTTTTTTAAATAGTCTTTGCTTAAGGATCCTGGGCACTCAAATTTGTCATCCAGTCTTGATATTCTGTTTTTGTTTCATTTACTCTACTTGTGAGGAGTTCTGCTGTATATGTTTGTTTGTTTGTTTTCCAATTGGGTTATTGGGTTTTTCAATTTCATCTTTCATTTCTGTTTGAATATTCCTCACTATTCCTACCTCTTTTCTGAAGTCAGTTTACAATTATACAACCAATACTTCTCAGTCTATTCAAATGACAGAAACAAAAGTAAAATTCCCAAACTTCTTCTATGAAACCAGTATCATTCTAATACCAAAACTAGGTAAATATACAATAAAAACGAAAACTATAGGCAAATAACCTTCATCAACATATATCCAAAGATATTCAACAAAATACTCATAACCCATACAGATGCACATCAAAATATCATCCACTATTAACATATAGGCTTTATTCCAAAGATACAGGGGTGGTTCAATATACGTTGTCATTAAATGTCATAAAACATATAAATGGACTTCAGGACAAAAATCACATGGCCATATCAATAACTGGGGAAAAGACTTTTGACAAAATCCCATATGCAGTTGTGTTAAAAGTAATACAAGTATGGGATTGTGGGAAAGAGAAGTTAGGCCCACCTGGCACACAGCAGAGGCCAGGCCCAGACCAGCTGAGCTGCAGGGACTGCACCAAGTCTGGTAGGGTATTGTGGAAAGGAGAAGCTAGGCCCACTGGGCACACAGAAGCAGCTGGGCCCAGACCAGCTGAGCTACAGGGACTGCACCACATCTGGTAGGGGATTGTGGGAAGGAGAAGCTAGGCCCACTGGGCACATAGAAGCAGCTGGCCCAGACCAGCTGAGCTGCAGGGACTGCACCATGTATGGTAGGGGATTGTGGGAAGGAGAAGCTAGGCTCACCAGGCACACAAGGGGTGGAGTCTGAGTGGACCAGCAGGTCCTGTGGACTGGGAAATGTGTCTCAGAAGGTCTTGGATGATAGGAGCAGAGGCCTGAACCCAGATTGCAGGGCAAGTATTTGGCAGTGAGTTATGTGATGCTCGTGCTCCAGCTAGAGGTGGACTCTGAGTGGACCAGCGGGTCCTGTGGATTGGGAACGTGTCCTGGAAGGCCTTGGGAGCTAGGAGCTGAGGATGGAACACAGAAGGTACCAGCACGTGTGCTAAGCCAACAACCCCCTCAGCTGCCAAATGGAACCCCCTAGAACATACACAAGTAAACACTCCATTCATAAGGAGAATATAACAGAGACACCTGAAGGAATCAAGGATAGCAATCCTTCAATAAAGTGAAGAGGCATTCAAAATTCACATCAGAATACAGACAAAAAGCTAACCAAATGCCGAGAGAACAACAAAAGAACAATGTGGGAAAAGCACAGAACAACTCCACACCAAACTCTATGGAGCCAGTGGAGGACCCCTACAATGGGATCTCCGTAGAGGTAGATCCCAGGACACAGATCCCCAAATAACAATCACAGATATATTCAAAGAAATCATAAAACTAAGGGGAAAGAATGAAAAACCCAGAAAACACCTAGAGGAAGACAAGGATAAACTTCAGAAAGAACTAAAAGGAGAAAATGACAGTCTCTGAAAAGAGCTAGAGGAACAAAATGACAAACACCGGAAGGAAGTGGAAATACTGAAAAGATCCCACACTGAAATGAAAAAGGAAACCAAATGAGCTACAAGAAAAGTTTGAGAAGCTCCAAAAGGAAGTGGAAATAGTAAGGAAAACACAGGAAGAAAGGGGAAAAAAAGGAAATTGAACAGTCATCCAATCAAGAGGAAAGAATGGGAAAAGGCCTCAGAAGCATAGTGGAGGAAGCAGATAAAAGAATATCAGACCTAGAAGACAACACAGAGCAAGTAAAGAGCTCAAGTAAAGACTATGAAAATTTTAAAAATACACAAGAATAGAACAACTAAGAAATGTGGGACACTACGAAAAGATCAAATCTCCATATCATAGAGATAGAGGAAGGAGAAGAATCCCCCAAAAATGGTATTGACCAGATTGTCAACAAAATAATAGAGGAAAATTTCCCCAAACTAAAAACAGACAAACCCGTGCAAATACAAGAAGCAAGTAAAATACCAAGTAGACTAGACTGGAAAAGAAACTCCCCTCACCATATCGTAGTTACAATGCTAGATACCCAAAATAAAGACAAAATCGGAAAGACACAAAAGAAAAACAAGTTATATAAAAGGGAAAAACCTATCAGAATCACAGCTGAATTTTCAGCACAAAGCATGAAAGCAAGAAGAACATGGACCAAAGCATTCCCAGTGCTAAAGGACTATGGATCCCAACCTAGGTTACAATACCCAGCAAAAATATCGATTCTAGTTGAAGGAAAGAGAAAAATCTTCTATAAAATAAACAAGATGAAAGATGAAAGAATACATGTTTGGAAAACCAACCCTTCAGAGAATGCTTGAAACAATTCAAAGGACAGAGGAGAGGATCAACCACCCCCAGGCACCTTGAAAGAAAAAAAAATTAATAAAAACAGAAATGCAGAGGTAGAAACCTACACAAAAAAATGCAAACATATAAGATGAAAGGAAGCAACATATACCTCTCAATTATAACCTTAAATATCAATGGGCTAAACTCCCCAATCAAAAGATATAGACTGGCAGAATGGATTAGGAAACAGAACCCATCAATATGCTGTCTACAAGAAACCCATCTCACTCTTAAGGATAGCCATCAACTTAAAGTGAGAGGATGGAAAAAAAAAATATTCCAAGCAAATGGTACTAAAAAGAAATCAGGAGTTGCTATCCTAATATCGGACCAAATAAACTTCAAAGTAGAAGCAATTAGAAGAGACAACGAGGGCTATTATATCCTGATCAAAGGGACACTTAACCATGAAGACATCACAATCATGAATATATATGGACCAAACTCTGGTGCAGCAACCTTTGTAAATACAACTCTACAGGACCTCAAGGCACAGATTAACCCCAACACATTCATAGTAGGGGACTTCAATACCCCACTAAGTCTTTTGGACAGATCAACCAGACAAAGAGTAAACAGAGAGACATCTGAACTGAACAACACAATACAGGAAATGGACCTCAAAGACATCTTCCAAGTATTCCAACCAAGCACCAGAGAATATACTTTCTACTCAGCACCCCACAGTACATGCTCCAAAATTGGCCACATATTTAGACACAGAAAAACCCTGAACAAATACAAAAAAATTGAAATAACTTCATGCATTCTATCAGACCATAGCACAATAAAGCTCAATATCAACAACAGGATAAGCCTACCTACATGAACACATGGAGACTAAACAACACACTCCCGAATAATGAATGAGTCAAGGAGGAAATAAAGAAAGAAATAAACGCATTCCTGGAACTAAATGACAATGACAATACAACACAACAAAACCTATGAGACACTTTAAAAGCAGTCCAAGAGGGAAGTTTATAGCTCTAAGTGCCTACATTAAAAAAACAGAAAGAGCACAAGTGAATGATCTAACACTGCAGCTAAAAAAACTTGAGAGACAACAACAAATGAACCCTAAACACAACAGAGAGGAAGAAATAACAAAAATCAGAGAAGAAATCAATGAAATAGAAACAAAGAAAACAATACAAAAAATCAACGAATCCAAAAGTTGGTTCTTTGAGAGAATAAACAAGATAGACAGACCCCTAGCCCAGTTAACCAAAACAAAGAGAGAGAGCGAGAGAGAGAGAGAGAGAGAGAGAGAGAGAGAGAGAGAGAGAGAAACTCCAAATCAATAGAATTCAGGATGAAAGGAGAAATATCACTACAGACAGTGAAAAGATCCAGATAATCATACAGGAATATTTCAAAAACCTAAACTCTACTAAATTTGAAAACCTAAGAAAAATGGTATCCAGGGAATCACCAAAGGTAAATCAAGAGGAGATTGACAGCTTAAACAGACCCATAACATATGAAGAAATTGAAAATGTAGTAAGAAACATCCCAACTAAAAATAGCTCAGGTCCAGATGGTTTCACAGCAGAATTCTATAAAACATTCAAAGAGGAATTACAACCATTACTGTTCAGAAGGATACAAGCAGAGGGAAACCCCCCCAAATTCCTTCTTTGATGTCAACACCACTCTAATACTAAACCAGGTAAGGATGCAAACAAAAAAGAGAACTACAGAGCCATCTCATTAATGAAGTCAGATGCAAAAATTCTCAACAAAAGACTCACAATCCGTATATAGACCCACATCAAAAAGATCATTCACCATGATCAAGTTGGATTCATACCAGAGATGCAGGGTTGGTTCAACATAAGAAAATCAGTAAATATCATAAAACACATAAATGGACTGAAGGACAAAAACCACACCATCATCTCAATCGATGCACAAAAAACCTTTGACAAAATCCAGCATCCCTTCATGATTAAAGTCTTAGAGGGAATTGGCCTGGAAAGATCATTCATTAACATAATCAAAGCCATATATAAGAAACCCACAACCAGCATCATCCTAAATGGAGGAAAGTTAGAAAGATTCCCCATAAAGTTAGGAACTGGACAAGGCTGCCCCTTATCAACACTCCTCTTCAATATAGTGCTTGAAACACTGGTTAGGGCAATAAGGCAAGAAAAGGCAATTAAATGAATACTAATTGGAAAAGAGGAAGTAAAACTATCCCTTTTTGCAGATGATATGGTAGTTTACATAAGGGATGCTAAAAACTCCACACAAAAACTCCTAGGAAGGATTAAAAGTTTCAGTAAAGTAGCTGGTTACAAAATTAACCTACAAAATTCAGTAGCATTTCTTTACACCAACAAGAAGCAGCTGAAGAAGGAATACAAGGAGTCCTTTCCACTCACAATAGCCTCAAAAACAATAAAATACCTAGTAATAAACCCAACCAAAACCACCAAAGATCTCTACAACAAAAAATTATAAGCTCCTGAAGGAGATTGAAGAAGACATCAGAAGATGGAAAGACCTCCCATGCTCATGGATTGGAAAAATTAACATAGTAAAAATGTCTTTTTACCCAAATTTATATACAGAGTCAATGCAATCCCAATTAAAATCCCAAGGACATTCTTCACAGGCTTTGAAAAAAAATTCTTAAATTCATATGGAACAACAAAAGGCCCTGAATAGTCAAAGCAACCCTGAGTGAAAAGAGCAATAGATGGGAGATTTCTATACCAGACATGAAACTATGCTACAGGGCTTAGTCATAAAAACAGTTATAAAAACAGGTCCTGGCACAAAAACAGATCGGTAGACCAATGGAACAAAACTTAAGATCCAAACTTGAGCAAATACAATTTCAGCCACCTCATATTTGACAAGGGGGCCTTAAAAGACTCAGTAGAGGAAAGACAGCATCTTCAGAAAATGGTGTTGGCAAAACTGGAACACCACTTGTAGAAAAATAAAATTAAACCCCTACCTCTCACCCTGTACAAAAATCAACTCCAAATGGATCAAAGACCTCAATGTGAAAACCAAAACTCTAAACGTGATAGAAAAAAAGGTTGGCACCAACTTACAAGACATAGGTGTAGGAAAAGACTTTCTAAATCAGTCAGCAGCTGCTCAGGAAATAAGGTCGACTATTGACAAGTGGGACCTTATTAAACTCACAAGTTTATGTACAGCAAAAGAAACAGTCAGGGAAGTGAAGAGAAAACCCACAGAGTAGGAGGAAACCTCCACTGCTGATACATCTGACAGAGCATTAACCTCCAGAATATATAAACTATTCAAAGAACAAAGAAGTAAGAAAACAAATGATTCACTCAAAAAATGGAATAAAGAGCTGAGCAGAGACTTCACAAGTGAGGAAATAGAGATGGCTGAGAAACATCTTAAAAAGTGTTTAACAACTCTAATAATTAAGGAAATGCAAATTAAAAACACTTTAAGATACCATCTCACCCCGATAAGGCTGGCAAGGATCAAAAAAACAAATGATACTAAATGCAGGAGAGTGTGTGGGGAAAGGGGAACACTCATCCACTGCTGGTGGGAATGAAAACTTGCACAACCACTATGGAAAGCAGTATGGAGAACCCTTAAAAGACTCAAAATGAGCTTTCAACCTTACTTACCCAGCTGTACCACTTCTGGGAATATATCCACCAGACTATTCATACCACAGAGATACATGTACAGCCATGTTTATTGCAGCTCTCTTCACAATACTGAAGAGCTGGAACCAACCCAAATGCCCCTCGACTGAAGAGTGGACAGAGAAAATATGGTACATCTACACAATGGAGTTCTATGCAACAGTAAAGAAGGATGACATCATGAAATTTGCAGGTAAATAGATGGAACTGGAAGAAATTATCCTAAGTGAAGAAACACAATCCCAGAAAAGCAAACGATGAATGGTATCCCTCATCTGTGATGCTAGACCCAATAACCCAGTTGTAAATATTCCTTGTGGGGAGTGAGGCATATTGGAAAGAAGAAGAAGAAGAAGAAGAAGAAGAAGAAGAAGAAGAAGAAGAAGAAGAAGAAGAAGAAGAAGAAGGAGAAGAAGAAGAACAACAACAACAACAACAACAACAACAGAAATTACTGCAACAAAGAACTGACTGAAACGGTGAAGCTGGTGGGGTGGGAGGGTTGGGAGAGTGCACGGGTCTACATTAGATTAATGTATATTTGATTGATGTGAGTTTAACAGGTACCCAAATTTACCCATACTTTGTCAACATATTCTATTCTATTCTATTCTATTCTATTCTATTCTATTCTATTCTATTCTATTCTATTCTATTCTATTCTATTCTATTCTATTCTATGTCTTAGTAAAAGTAAATATGTCTATATTAAACAACATTGATTAAAAGGTTTTAATAAAAAAGATAATACCTTTAAGTTATTTGAAAATATAAATTGTAGTACACATCTGCTTCACTTATAATTTGTATAACAACAACTTTGGCGTTAATGGATTCAAATATTCTCTACAATGTTTGTGTTGTACTGTATCAACTTGTAACATTTTCTTCTACCTGTAGGATAATTTAACTAAAGGAATTAAGTTGGCTTTCCAAATTAACAACATACAGTCAATGATAAACAGCTTAATGCAGAAAAGTTGGCCCAGCTAAACATTAAAAGGAAGAAAAGCCTCAGACTGCTACAGATATCAAACATCTCTGGGGATCCTAATTGTAACAACTATTTATAATGTGCTCTAATGAACTTTACCTTTCAGGTGCCGCAAAGTTTTTTTAATATGAGAGAATTCCTTACATTCATAGAACAAAGAAAAACATGATGGTAATGAAGTCATTCCCTAACTGTAAACTAGGACTGAATATTATAGAGTTAATCTCTTATAAAAGTGATATAGTTGCATTCTTTAATTGACTGATAGTCATAGGAACTGTGAAAGGTAATTCCCTACTCAGAGACAAATATAATACTAAAATCTATATAAGCTGGGTAATTAAGCAAAATATATTAATACAGGAGTGCTCCGTTATCAGAAATGGATTATTCAGCCAAGGAGATGTTGGCTAGGGGATCAAACCCCCCCCCCAAACATAAAGGCTTTTTTGCCAGCAAACTGGGATACCTGCAAGAAGAGAGGTGGTAAGGTCGTGCTGTCAAGGACCTGGTGTAAGCATGGGAAAGATATATCGAGACCACAGTTGCAAGTATACAGTTGGCCTGGCCACTAAATCAATAAACAAATATCAGTCTCCTTGAGTGAAGCAAGACTCTTCTGTCAGCATCAGCTACACCTCACCTGCCTGGAAATACTGTGCAGCAGTGGCAGCCAAATGTCGGTATATCCCAAATCTAATTGGCTATTAGCTCTCCCCTTGGAGGAATAATTCACCGCTGATGCCACAAGCTTAAGTCCTCTAGTGGTTAGGAGATGTTACAAGCCACAGTAAGACCTTTTCAGCCTTTACAGAAAAGCTATAGTCCATGGATTAGCATACCATCTAAACATCTGTGTCCATACCAACGTAACCTACCATATGAATTAATACTGTTGAAATGACTGTATATCTAATTGATTGTGCTTCATCAGTAGGAATAAAAGGTTATTCCTGGATAAACTGCCAATCCATGAAAGGAAACAGCTTGAACTGATCAGAGTCCAAAACAACATCTCCAGAGAAAGTAGACTGCTTTGCTTCTCACCCACTTGCGTCCCTTTTCTAAAGCCTAGGGAACAATCTGCGGAAGAGGGGGCATGGTAGAATGTAAGGGCTGCGATTCGGGTGAATTGTGAATCTACAGAAATACAGACTGGACTCTTATTTGATCAACATGATAGTACATATAAGCTCCACCAGCTGGACAATGGTGGCCTTGTGCTGTATAAGTTTGGGCATAGCTACTTGCAAATTGGTTCTACATGAAGGATGCTTATATTTATTACTTTATATTTTATATTTATTATATTTATTACCTTTTATTAAAGAAATTTAAAGTAATACAAGTAATTGGTCTGGAGGAAACCTACCTCAATATTACTAAATCTAAATACAACAAACTCACACCCAAAATCTCTAAGTGGCCCCAAACTGGAAGAATTCCCATTAAAATCAGGAAGAAGTGAGAACTGTCCAATATTTCCACTCCTTTTGGAATATAGCACTTGAAAACCTTGCAAGAGCAGTCAGACAAAAAGAAGGAAATTAAATGAATACTAATTGGAAGTTATTTTATTTTATTTGCAGATTACATGATATTATACATAAGACCAAAAATTTCCACCAGATAGCTAATAGAAATGATTAACACTTTCAGTAAAGTGGCAGGTTACAAAATCAATATACCAAAAAATAATCAGTAGCTTTTATACTTACCAACAACAAACAATCAGCAAAATCATACTGGGAAAACCTCTCATTTACAATAACAACTAAAATATTTAGGAATAAACATAAATAAGATATTAAATAACTTTACAATATTTAAAGAAAGAGATAGAGGAAGACATTAGGAAATGGAAAAATCTACCATGATCATAGATTGGTAAAATCAATATTAGAAAATGACCATCTTACAAAAAATAATCTACAGATTCAAAGCAATGCCTTTCAGAATATCCACAACACTCTTCACAGAGGTATACAAATTCATACAAAAATTCATATGGAAATAAAAAGACCCTGACTAAGCAAAAATAATCTGGGGCAAAACAGAACAGTGTAGGGGGCATCACCATATTAGATCTCACATAGATCTGTAGTAATAAAAACATCATGGTACTAATGCAGCACCATGAAAAATAGAAAAAGTGACATAGATCAATGGAACAGCTTAAAAGACCCACACATGAGTATATACAATTTCAGCCACTTGATATTTGATAAATTTTCCAAGAATACACAGTGGGAGAAAAAACAGCATCTTCAGCAAGTGGTGTTGGCAAAACTGGATCACCACTTGTAGAAGAATGAAATTAAACCCCTACCTCTCGCCCTGTACAAAAGTCAACTCCAGATGGATTAAAGACCTCAACGTGAAACCCCAAACTCTGAAGGTGATAGAAGAAAAAGTTGGCAGCAGACTACAAGACGTAGGCATAGGAAGAGACTTTCTAAATGGGAATCCACTGCTTAGGCATTAAGGCAAACAGACACTAAAAGCTTCTATACAGCAAAATAAAGAGTGAAGGAAGTGGGGCTGGAGAGATGGCCTAGCGGTTAAGAGCGCCGACCGCTCTTGCAGAGGACCCGGGTTCGATCCCCAGCACCCACATGGCGGCCGAGAACCGTCTGAGACTCCAATTCCAGGAGAACTCCAGTTCCAGGGGAATCCGAGACCCTCTTCTGACCTCCGCGGCATTGCACGACACGGGTGCACAGACCTGCAAAGCATACAGTAATTATACACATACCGAAATTAAAAAAAAAAAAAAAAAAAAAAAAAAAAAAAAAAAAAAAAAAAAAAAAAAAAAAGAGTGAAGGAAGTGAAGAGGAAAACCACTGAATGGGAGAAAATCTTTACCAGATTCACAAGTGACTGAAGATTAATATCCAGACTATGCAAAGAACTAAAAATGAAGGAGCAAGAAAATAAACAACCCAATAAGAATGTCTATAGATATGAACAGAAATTTCTCAAATGAAGAAGTAGAACTACCTTCCTCAACATCCTTAGTAATTAGGGAAATAAAGATTAAAAATGGTTTAAGACTTCATCATACCCCAATCAGACTGGCTAAGATCAAGAACATGAAGGACATCTGTTGGAGTTTAATAATCATCTGAATAGTCCTTTAGTCATGTGTGGCCAACATCCACATAGTGTTCTTCCCTTCTTGCACTTCTCAAGGCTGTCTCCTGCCTGCAGGCAGACAATTTCTATGCTTAGCTCTGGCAAGGAGGGGTTAGGGGACTGCAGGAGAATTACCCAATGGGATAGAAAGACAAGGAAATAAAAGATGTACTCAGAGGGTGAGGTCCAGGAGAATAGAGTCTCTCTTTATTGATGCCAGCAGTGTGCTTATATCCCAAAAGTTACTGTGCTCTGGGCAAGGAAGTGGATGGGAGGCAGAAGGGAGGGGTGAGCCACCTTGGCTCTAATGGGGTGGGGGGCTGCAGAGCTCCTGTTTTTGCAACAGGTAACTAGAGGTGTGACATTTTGCTCAAAACCTCAAGGGAAGGGGCATGGAACTTTGCAGAGATAGGGTGAAGCAAGAAACATTGTAATATCCCGAACCTTCTGGGGAGCTACAGATAACTCAGAGAGGCAACTGAATGCCTACAGAATTATCAGATAACGAGAGATCTTATGGGACAGGTCTTACAAGTTCTTGCCTCAAGCCACACAGAAAGTTTCATTCCCACAGACATCATATCCAGGCAAGGATGTGGAGAAATGGGAAACATTCATTCATTGCTGGTGGGAAAGCAAGCTAGTGCAGTCAGTGTGAAAAGCGATGTAGAGGACTCTCAAAAAACTCAAAAATGTACTTAACCTATAACCTAGTTATGCCAATCCTTGGTATATACCCAAATTACTCATCATACTGTAAAAATTTCTGTATGGCCATGTTTGTTGCTGCTCTCTTTACAATAGCTAAGAAATTGAAATGTCCTAAATGTCCCACAACTGACAAATGGATAATGAAAATGTGGTACCTCTACATGGTGGAATATTTCTCAGCAGTAAGAAAAGATGAAATTGTGAAATCCATAGGTAAATTGATGGAACTAGGGAGTGTTATTCTAAGTAACAAAAAAGGCAGAAAACCAATTGACCTATGTTCTCCCCCTTTTGTGGATTGGAGCATAAATTCTTTGTACAGGAGTGTATATCATAATGTAACACAGGAACCAATAAATTGAAAAGGATATATGGTAGTAAAGGAAAAGAAAGAAACTGAACGAGGGGGATAGTAAGGAACAGATGACACTAGTGGGGAGGTGGGGAGGATGGGGGTGTTGGGTAGGGAGGGGAGGAGGGAAGACTTGGGAGAGGGGAAGGGTGGGGAAGGGGGTGTTGGGGCTGGGGATAGAGGAGGGACATGTGATGGGAAGAGTAAAGAATACAGATTATTGGACCTTGGTTACCTACAAACCTATAGTGTAGTTTGATGCCATGTGACCCAATGAAAATTGCACATAAACTGTCTGAACATTAGTGCATTTGTGGTGCCACCTCAGGCTGTGTGGGATAGAGCACAGTGCTGGACAGGGGACACCTTCCTATTTATGGTTCGTGAGAGTGATCCAAGAGACTCTCAAAACAACACAGGCTATTGCCAAAGCTCTTGATTATCTACCAGATACAGAAAATAAGACCCTACTGCTCAGGACAAGACATTTTTCAGAAATTTGTGTAATAGAACAGAAACTGACCTGGAAGCCTTCTACAGGAAGTATAACATTCATAATGCTAGATAATATGCTCATTGCTAAATGAGAAAATCAATCAATGGTACAACCCAACCCTAATGCCTAAAACCCATATTGTGCATCACAGCAAACTGTCTCTACTGGTACAGTAGTAGTACTGATATCTGGCCATAATCAACAGCTATTTAAATTGGACTTTAAACTCTTTCAGTTGGAGTGAATTCATGAGATCTATGGTAACTCAGCTAAATGCACAGGGCTGGAGAGGACATACATCCTAGAGAAAACTCTATTAGTGTCATATCTCCAGAAAAAAGAAGTTTCTTATATACACTAAATATGGAATCATATTTAGAGTATACCTTTCAAAAAGCCTCTCTTTGCAAGATATGGAGGCTATTGCAGAACTCAACAAGTGGTCAGACACAGGAAACATAAATTAGGAAAATGTCGAATCTTAGGAGACACATCTACATTTGAAACTCTACACTGGGAGTGAGGGGAGAGAGAAAATGAGTGAGTGCATTCCTCATTTGTCACCAGCAAAGCCTCCTGACAAAATAGAGTGTAATGCAAACAGAACGCCACAGCCTCCAGACTGTGTGTGCCTGGACAGGACCCCTGTATTAGACCTCACCTACCCACAGTTCAGTGATCATTGCAGAAGAGGGTTAGAATCATAAGCACCAGTATGGGTGCATGAATTTAGATAAGCATTGGCTTACAATCAACTGGAAGCTTTCACATGTGAACTTGCAGCAAGGTTGGCATCAGGCATGGGACCCATGCCAACTCAGACAAGGTCTGAAATTGTTGGGAGCCTGGCCTTGGAATTAGAACTACAGGAGACTGATTACTGCTGGTTGAGGAATGTTATGTCTCACTTAAGATTTCTAGATGTGCTGAGTGGACTCCAGTGGATGAATTTGCACAGAAGGACATCTGGGTTGAGGAGCTTGACTGGAAAAGTCTTAAGTTGGATAATGTAATGCTTCAGTTCTGATGGGAGATGGGGCACGTGGAGAGTGAGCTTGATTGAGAATCGTGTTTGAGATCTACAAATACTCAAATAAGTGATGCAGAGCTAAAAGTACTTATAGGACAACTTAATTTTTATTTTCTTCTCCTACAATTTTCTAATATGAGACAATATTCAACCTTTACACTTAGAAATTTTTAAGTTTATCATAGCCAAAGATGAATCACAATTTCTTTTTTCTAGTCTGACTGCTATGCTACAGTCCAGAACTATTTACCTCATTGGACTTATAGTCTGCATGGCATGATATTGCAGCCTCTAAGAACATATGGCTACTATATCAATGAAATATGGCTAGTCTAAATTGAGTTGTGCTGGAGATGTGTATAAATTATCCACCATCATTTTTTGACTATTTTAAACAATAATACGGGCTACATTGATGGCTCAGTGTATAAGAGCACTAGTTGCTTTTGTTCTATTCCCAGAACCCACGTGGTAGATTACTAAGTGCTGCCCCTTACTCCAGTTTGAGGGAGTCTGCCACTGTCTTTTGACCTGTGCATACATTATATGAAACAGGTGCAGTTGAATACTTGCAGGCAAGATGCTCATACATGTAAAATAAATTAAAAATAATAGAAAAAGTATAAAACAGAAAAAATAGTATGAAATATTTCAGAGATTTGCTAATACTGATAACAATTTTAAATAAAATATTTTATTGGTGGTTTGTGTGTTTCATAAATCATTTCTCAGTCCAATTTAGATATACTCCCTTTTCCATGTACCCTACCCCACCCCAGTTCATGCATTTTGCCATACTTGTCTTGCATCTTTTTCTCAATCTTTTAAAAGGTTTTCTCTGCAGAAGTTTATTGTTGGGGCAGAAGTTAACTGTTTCCGTCACTTATTTGATCCAGTCTTCTTGTCATTGTTGTTCTCTCCTATTTGTATTGCTTCAAAATATGCATATATATATATATATATATATATATATATATATGTAACATATATACCAAAATTATGATCTTTGAAAATAAACTGTATGCTAATTCCAAAATATGTTTAGTTCACAATTTTCCCTTTAATTTTATATTACTCTAGTCTATGAATACATACCCTCCATACATATACCAGAATTACAAATTCTGAAAATAAGTGGTCAGTTAATTATAGAGCCTGTTAAGAATCCACCTGTGCTCCTTTTCTAAGCCTAGGGAACAATCTGCGGAAGAGGGGGCGAGGTAGAATGTAAGGGCTTCGATTGGGGTTAATGGTGAAACTACAACAATATAGACTGGACACTCATTTGATCAACTTGATTGAACATACAAGCCCCCCCTGCTGGATGGTGGGACCCATGAGCTGTGTGGGTTTGGGCACAACTGCTTGCAAATTGGTTTTACATGAAGGAATGGCTTTACTCACAATTATCACCTATTGTTAAAAAAATGAAAACAAAACAAAAAGCAGAGAAAGATGCAGGACAACTTATGGCAGAATGCACGATCTGAGATGGGTAGGAGTGGGTGGGGGGAAGGGAAGGGGATATATGCCTGAACTGAATTGGAAAATGATGTATGAAATACACAAAGCATCAATAAAAAAATTAAAAAAAAGAAATTCACATTATAACAGTATAGTTGCCTTAAGATAAAAAGAAATATAACATTAACTTTTCTCAGCTTGCCTTTCAAATATGGATTTGGTGCTAGCATCGACAAATGAGGTACACCACTTGCCATTTGTTTTTCTGGGTCTGTGTTACTTCACTTAGCATAATGGCTTCAAGTTCCATCTATTTACCTGCAAAGTTCATGATGTCATCTTTCTTTACCTCCAATTTTGTAGATATACCACATTTTCTCTATCCACTCATCAGTTGAGGGACACTTGGATTGCTTCCAGCTGTATGCTATTGTGAAGAGAGCTCCAATTGATTTCACTCTTGCTTTTCACTTACAAATGTGGCTACCTACTGAAGGAATGAAACTGTGGCTGGCTGGAGGCAAGAAACTACAGACTATGTCCTGGAACTTCCAAGAGTTATCTGATAAGCATTCAAGTTGTCTCTGTTGGTTATCTATAGCACTGTGAGGTCAGTATAGTGCAGTGTTTTCCTGCCTCGCCTATCTCTGCAAAGTTGTAGAACTGGAGGTCCCCTTCCCTTATGGTACTGAGCAAAATGTCACACCTCTAGCTTACTGGTTGCACAAACAGGAGCTCTGAATCCCTCAGTAGATGCCAAGGTGTCTCACCCTTCCCTTCCTCCTGCCCCCCACTTCCTTGCCCAGAGCACAGTAGCCTTTAGTACATAAACACATTGTTGGCATGAATAAAACTGAGTCTATCTCCTGGACCATCCCTTTGAGTCTGTGTCTTTTATTTCCAGTCAGGTAACTCCTCGCCATCTCCCCCCCTCCTCGCCATCTCCCCCCCCCCTCCCCCCCGACCAGAGCTAAGCCTAGCGACTCTAGGCCTGCTGGCAGGAGACACCCTTGAAGCTTGTAGCCTTGTGAAGCTGCCACCCTGGTTCTAGGAGGGAAGAACATAGTATAGATTGCAGCCACATGTGACTAAAGGACCAACAGACAATATATTTAACCAACAACTGGCACTGACAATGTGGGGCTTGACTTTCCACCAGAAGAAGGAAGAAGAAAAAAAAGTATTTCCTTGGGCTGTCTCTCTCAGCTCCCTTTCCCTCCGCAAGAGGGGAAAATCTCAGAGGGTTCACCGTGAAAGAGAGAACTATACCCTCCCTGAAAGTAGGGTTCAGGGTAGTGGCCAGGCTTTGGCCCATCTCCATGGAAAACTCTTTTTCATGTGAGATTAGTCTTTGATCTGTCTTTTCCATAACCACTAGCATTTCCTGCCTTTCTTTATCATGATAAACAAGCAGAAATACCCACAGGCTAAGAAAACAAAAACGCTACTCAAGAGTCAAGGAGTTAAAATTTCCAAGTGTGAAGCTGCCTCCTTTTGGAGTGAAACTCTTAATATCATGCCATGGATGTCCCCTGTGGACGCATGGAATTCAGAATCTTGGACATGTTTGGCACAGAATGCTATACAGACAGAAAATGCTCCAGCATCTCTCAAGTTCTTTCCACTCTTAGCTGCAGTGAGACAATGTTTAGGGCCCTCCCACCAGGCCATGCAAGGAAGGGAAATCAACAAAATTAAATTGCAGACCCCCTCTGCCCGAGAACCTTTCTAAAACTCCATTCAAGGACAGGAATAAACTTCCCTCTGAAAGCCCCCAAGCTCCAGATCTAGTGGTAATAGAAAAGGGTAATCAAAACATCAAAGTGGCTGGCCTTAACCCCTCCCTTCATTCCCA
Source organism: Rhizomys pruinosus (assembly GCA_009823505.1). Classification (NCBI taxonomy): domain Eukaryota; kingdom Metazoa; phylum Chordata; class Mammalia; order Rodentia; family Spalacidae; genus Rhizomys; species Rhizomys pruinosus. The sequence continues at coordinate 833,401 of VZQC01005527.1, forward strand.
GCCACTTTCCCTTAAAGGGCCAGAAGCATCTTTACCGTTAGCTACTCCCCTCTCTGTCACAGAAAGACTATGCCAGATCATGGATAACCAAGACCTTCATTTACAGGCATTCCCTGTTAATTCAGCTTCAACTCGGGGTTGTCCTCTGAACTCCTACCCCTACAGGGCAAGTGACTTAAAAGAACACAGGGAAGCAGTTCTGGAAGACAGTGTGCAGGCACCACAGACAAAGTCCATTCTCCAGAGCTTTTGTGCTTCTCTTAACACTCCCCTGGACTGGAGAGATATCTGTAGATCTTAACTTCCAGGCCCATTTATTCTTACAATGGGAAGCACTGTACAGAGACAAATGTCTCCAACAGGTTGCACGAAATCAAGGACAACCTAATGTGGACTGGGGCTACTAACAGCTTTTTGGGGAAGGAAACTTTAGCACAAGGATGCAGCAGGCTGGGCTGGCCCCAGGGTACTTTGACGAGGTCTGCCTTTGTACCCTAAAGGCCTGAGATTTGATTACACCACCAACTGAATCCCAGGCAGGTTCCTCTTTATTACTTCCAAGGCAAAAATCTGAGAAACTTCTATCTGATTTTATCTTAAGAACTAAAAGCAGCCTAGAGAGAAAGATTCCCAACTCTGCTGCTGGGGAAATGCTCCTTAAGAGCATTGTCTGGGAAGGAATGATTTCTGAATGCAAGCAAGCATGCCAGGGCTTAAAAGATGACCATTATGGCACATGGATAGTAGCAATTCAGGACCTTACCACAGCCTCCCACAAAGCTAGTCATCTAGCTCAAGACTTTGTGGCTGCTGTCACCACAAATGAAAAATGTTGTAACTGCGAGGGCCGAAGACATTGGAAAAGACAGTGCCCAGAAGACATTGGAAAAAACAGTGCCCAGAAGTATCAATCTCTCCTAGAGGGCCCTCTGAACACTCCCCACGTGTTCTCTTCCCCCAGTGTAAAAAAGGATACCATTGGAGGAAAGATTGCTGCTCAAATTATGATAAAGATGGCAAACAATTACCACATTTAAACTTTCAGCCTGGCAGCCCCTAGCTCAGGGAGAAAAGGGGGAAAGAGTTTCACTATGCACTCTTTGGGCAGCACACATCTCAGAAGGCTCACATCCTGCTTTGATAATTAAAATTGGGTCGAGACCCTTTAAATGTTTGATAGATACAGGGTAGACAGAACCATTTTAAAACAACAAGCAATGCCCCCTTACTGGCCTTTACTTCCAGGACCTAAACTTCTAGGAATAGGAGGACCTTCACAGTCCTACATCACTAAAAATGTTTACACCTGGGAGGACCCTGATGGAAACACGGGTCAGATTCACCCATCAATAGCACCCACTAATATCAATTTGATAGGTTGAGATCTTTTGGAGGCTTTCAATGTGGTTATTGCCATTCTGGATGAGACCAACCATGCCCAGACAGGGCATTTAACTGGGGGAAAATGCCTCCATCATCTTAGCAAGAAGCACCCCTAATTCTGAGGGTCACTGCAGAGTATGCTCCCCCTACATCTGGACTGGAAGTCAGGTGATCCATTCTGGATTGAGCAATGGCCCTTACCAGGGGAGAAGTTATGAGGTTTCCAAGGCCTAGTCAAAGAACAATTTTCATTGGAGCATATCTGTCCATCTTGAAGTCCCTGGAACACCCTTGTATTTGTCATAAATAAGGCAGCAGGAGGTTGGCATCTCTAACAAGACCTGTGAGCCATTAACAGAACTGTGCATATATGGGGGTCTCCATAAAGTGGTCTTCCCCTTGCCTCTGCTATCCCAACTAACACCCCCTCTGTTAGCTTTAGATATCAAGAACTGATTCTTTTCAATTCCTCTCCATGCTGAGGATTCAAAGCGGTTCACTTTCTCACTCCCTGCCACTAACAACTCAAGTCCAGCAACTCGTTAAAAGTGGACTGTCCTGCCACAAGGCATGGCCAACAGCCCAACACTCTGCCAAGTGGCGGTAGAGGCAGCCCTTAAACCCCATACGGAACACGTTCTATGGGTCTTCCATTATATGGATGATGTTTTAGTTTGGGACCAATTATCAATTGACCTGTCAACTTTAAAGGAAAGGCTTATACAATCCCTAGAGGCCTTTGGATTCAAAATACCCCATGCTAAGTTTCAAATGATTCCCCACATTCATTTACTAGGCACTGAAATTTCTCTCATGGCAGTGAGGCCACTCAAACCTTTACTTTCCTTTCCTCCCATGCTCACACTAGCATCCCTCCAGTACTTCCTAGGAAATTTTAATTGGCTCCGCCCATGGCTGTCCATCCCCATGAGAACATTACAGCCTCTCTTTGATCTTCTGCAAGGCTATAGGAACCCAGCTTCCAAGGGAAAGCTCACAGCTGAAGTTTCAGAAGCTCTTGCTGAAGTCAACCAAGCTCTCCAGAGTATGGCTTTAGCATGTTTGATAACCTCCCTTCCTGTAGAGTTGCTTATTTTTAACACCACCCCCATGCTCATAGGAGCTCTCTACCAATCCACGGGAGTTCTAGAGTGGCTGCACATGCCCATAGGGGGAACTCCCTGACTGTTAACTGAAATGGATTCTTTAGCCACCATGATAAGAAGTGGGATGGAGCGCTCCCTGCAAATACTGGGGAAGGAGCCTGATGTCATAGTGATGCCCTTCTCCCTCATGGATATCCAGTGGGTAATGTGAAATCACATTCAAATAGGTGTGAACCTCATGGGATATCCAGGACAAATAGAAAACCACTACCCTAATGACAAATGGGTCTCTACTCCCATTATTAAACTGGCTCTCCTCACCCCCATCTTTTCCAATATGTGCCTATAAAGCAGCCAGTGGAAGGAAATGAGGATCTGTGGCCATAATTTATGATTACCTGGATCAAGCCCCTCAGATCCTGTTTTTCCCACTCCCTGACCATTCCTCACAGTACAGGGAACTCTATGCTGTTTATCTAGCTCTCAAAGAAACCAACAGGCCTCTTAATCTCTTCTCAGATGGTATCTATGTGGTTAATTTTCTGCCGTGGCTATCCAGTTCCTTTGTCCAAATAGATGGGACCCCCGTTTCCACCCTCTTCATTGCTGTCTAATCGGTCTTAAGGAAAAGGACCCAACCTCTCTTCTTACAGCACATCCATGCATACAGCCTCCTGCCAGGGACTTTTTCTGAAGGCAATTCCCTTGCAGACCAAGATGCCTCTATAGAGATCTATGTCCTGAAGCAGAAAAATTCCACTCCAACACTCACGCTATAACCTGAGGGAGCTTTGCACTCACTTTCCTGAAATTCCCTCCTCCCAACTTCAGTGAAACCTTAGAACTTGTTTCTCCTGTTCTTCCTTGGTGAAAGCACCTGCATTACAGGCTGTGGAAGCTAACCCCAGGGGAATAAAAGCTAATGCCCTCTGGCAAACTGATTGTACACACATAGCTTCCTTTGGAAAACAAAAGTATGTCTTTGTCACTGTGGACACTTATTCCAAACTTATTTGGGCTACTGCCTACATGGGAGAGAGGGCCAAGGATCTCACTGCCCACTTCCTCTCAACCTTTGCCACATTGGGCATTATTAAACAGATCAAAACAGGCAATGGGTCAGTGTTTGCCAGCTCTCGCTTAAATCATTTTGTCAGTTATGGAATATTGCACATCATACAGGCATCCCTCATAGCCCACAGGGACAGGGCATCATAGAATGGACCTATCAGGTCCTAAAAAATCAATTAAAACAAAAGGCAGGTAAATACCCTCCTAACATTCAGCTGGCCATGGCAATGGCAACTCTCAACCTCTTTAACATTTTGGGGGGCTCAAAATCTCCAGCCATAATCAAATATTGGCAGATACCAAGCACTCTTCCTCAAATACTTGTCAGGTGGAAGGACCCCCTTGACATTCAGTGGAAAGGCCCTGATCCACTGTTAACAACTGGAAGGAGCTTCGCTTGCATCTTCCCACAGGATGACCTGAGACCCATTTGGATCCCAGCCAGAAATGTCAGATTCCTCCCTGCCAACCAAAAAGATGGCATGCCTGTCACTCCTGGATGGAAAGAGGAGGAGAAAGAGAAAGAAACACTCCCAGAACCTAAACGACATAACATGGGAGAAATTTGACCAGCTCCTCACTTCTGCAAAGTCCATGTGCCCCCCCCACCCCCACACCATGCCTGCCATCCTTCTAGCTGCTCTAATAATAGTTAAAGCTAACTGTGCCTCTGCCCAGCCTGCAAACAGACCACTGACTTGGATCCATGTCTGGCGATTTTTTGTCAGAGAAACTTGGGAAGGAAAAAAAATCAGGATATTTGAACCAGCAACTGCCTTTTACAAGGCTGACCCAAAACAGTCACAATCCCTGTGTTCCCCAATTCCATCACTACCTCTCAGTCACCCTTTATCTGTTTCCCCCATCTTAGTTTTATTTTCCTTTTCTTGGTATTTTTGAGGCAGGGTCTCCCTTTTAGTACCAGCTGTCCTGGAGCTCACTCTGTAGACCAGACTGTCCTTGAACTCACAGAGATCCACCTACCTCTACCTCCCAAATGCTGGGATTAAAGGCACATGCCGTGGCTCTGTTTCCCCCATCTTGACAAAGGACAATGTTTAAAGGAATCTGACACTTATGGCAGTTGCAGATTCTGGTCTTGCAGGTTGGAGAGTGTTTGCAGGCCAAGAAGCCTGTTCCAAATCCAAAATAACCAGCTTGAAATTAACATACACGACCCCTGTAATGACTGCTAGAGTGGTGGGGTGCAGGGAAAGCTGTACTCTTACAGTGACACCTGGTAACCTGTAGTGGATATCCACATCTCCCACCAGCATGCTCTAGCCCCTCAGCCCATTCTCACTCTATCCCACATTCTGTTATGGAATCCAAAATGGAAAGAAAGCTACAGCCTAGTGTAACATAGCCCCGGTACATGGAATACACCAGAGATCTGCTTAACTACACCATCTACCCCAATGTCTCTCAATGTTTTTTTTTTTTTTTCTGTGCATCCCTTACACACCCTCTCCTTACTGCCATTCCTTCTAACACATCTCTACAGGAATCTGCCCCCTAGGATACAGAGCCAGTATTTCACAGCATTTCCCTCTTTGACTGACTCATGACTCTTCCTATTTGTTTAGTGAGAGCAGAGCCTCAGACTCCAGGTATCTCTGAAATGTTCCTCTTGACAGAATCCTGCGGGTCAAATCCCCATTTTTTTTCCTCTGGTGTGAGGGTACTGCCTCCCCTTGTGCAAATGCTACTGGTTCTGGAATTTGCTTGCCTGTTATTTACACTCCCTAGCTTTTCCTTTATGAGAACAAGGAAGTCACTTGGATGCTAAGGCTGGGCCCAGACCATCAAAAGAGAGAGAGATTTATCCCACTTCTGGTTGGCTTAGGCATCATTCTTTCCATGGCACTGGCGGGAGCTGTGGGCAGAGCCCTAGCATAGATTTACAGCATGGAAGCGGACTTCCAAAATAAGCTTGATGAGGCAACGGCATTCACAACGAACAGCTTTGGCTCAGTCCAGAGACAGATAATTTCTCTGGCTGAGGTGGTGATGCAGAACCGGTGAGGCCTAGACTTACTGACTGCAGAAAACAGGGGAACATGTGTGTTCCTGGGGGAGGAATGTTGCTTTTTATGATAATGAATCTGGTGTAGTTGAATAAAATGTTAAAGCCCTAAAGGACCTTAGGAAAGAACTCCGTACAAAGAACTCCCCACAAGTCTCTGTCCCGTGGTTTTCCAATCCCCTGACTACCTGGTTACTTCCTCTGCTGGGACCCAATTTTCACCCTAGGAGTTCTCCTAACTATTGCACCCTGTGTTCTCTGGTTTATCAAAAATCGAATCAATGCTCTCACTGAGGTCACAACCCGGACTGTTTTAGTCCAATATCAGGCCATCCCAGAAGGCCTTTTAGAGGACTGTGGCATTACTGTTCCATTTTAACTAAAAAACAGCGATAGGGCTATAAGACTGAAACTTTGTCTGGTTCGAGGCAAAGAACTGCAGACCCTGTCCAAGAACTTCCAAGAGTTATCTGATAAATCTATGAGCATTCAATTTGTCTCTGTGGGTTATCTATAGCTCTGTGAGGTCGGGATATTGCAGTCTTTTCCTGCCTTGCCCTACCTCTGCAAAGTTCCAGACCCGGATGGGCTGGCCCCTTCCCTTAAGGTATTGAGCAAAATGTCACACCTCTAGTTTACTGGTTGCACAAACAGGAGCTCTGCAGCCCCCTGGTAGGAGCCAAGGTGGCTCACCCTTCCCTTCCTCCTGCTCCCAACCTCTTTGCCCAGAGCATAGTAGCCTTTAGTATATAAACACATTGCTGGATATGAATAAAACTGAGTCTGTCTCCCAGACCATCCCCTTTGAGCCCATGTCTTTTATTTCTAGTCGAGTAACTCCTCCATCCCCTCCTCCTTCCTTGCCAGAGCTAAGCCTAGGGACTCTCGGCCTGCTGGCAGGGGACAGCCCTGAAGCTTGTAGCCTTCTGAAGCTGCCAACCTGGTTTGAGGAGGGAAGAATATCTTGTGGATTGCAGCCACGCATGATTAAAAGACCAATGGATGGGATATATTTAATCAACAACCTACCACAAAACACAAAAATCTTTGGCTTATGTATTTTGAAACACAATTGTAGTGATACTTTGCTCTTATTCATCTCCCATTGCCTACCCTCATCCCTTGAATCCCTCTCACTGATCTCCTTCTTCACTCCAAGCAGTTACCTGTTTGGTTTTCATGTCACAAATGTTCTATTCCCTTCTCTTTCTTTTCTCACCCACTTTAGACTTTGTTCTTCCATTTTATAATCCCATTTCTACTTTCTTCACACACACACACACACACACACACACACAATTTCTAACTCTAATACATTTTGAGGAAATGAAAGACATTTGAGAAAACCGTGTCAATCCAAATAAGTAATGGACTTTCCACATAGAATAGTAATTTATAAGGTAGTCAATATATCATTAAATGTAGGTGTTTTTCAGGGATAATTTTAAACCAAATAAATAAAACGATACAGTCAAGATGACATTTTTACATTTTAAATTTGTTTTCATTGATGAATTGGGTGTATAATATGCTTTTCCTAGCAAACTGAGAAGTAGAAAAAGAGATTCAGAAAACAAAATGAGGGCACAGGGTAATTATAACAACTTCCATTGCACACTGTGCTGGTTAGCTTAAGCTGTCAACTTGACACAGAATTGAAGAGGCAAACTCGATTGTGGAATTTCCTCAAATTGATTGTCCATTAAGCATTTTCTTTACTGTTTCTTTACTGCCTCACCCACCATGGTTTGATGGGATCCCTAGGAAGTTATACTTGGACTGTTTAAGAAAATAGCTGATCAATCCAGATGAAAAATCTCAGTAGGAATATCCAGCCAATGTCCCTGCTTCAGTTCCTGCCTCCTTGATCCTGCATTCCTTTCCCTCAGATATGTATTGTGCTTTAGAAGTATAAGGTGAGATAACCACTCCTCAATGGATTATCTTCCTCAAGTTGTTTTGCTCACAGTGTTTTGTTACAACAGCAGAAAGCAAGTTAGAATAGAAGTTGGCACCAGGTATGGGGAATCCCCAGGATGGTTCTGACCATAGTGCTTTTTTGTTTCTGTTTTTTGCTTTTTATTTTCAGCAGGTATAAGCACTTTATTTGAATGTTTGGGATGAAAAACTGATTGCATGCTCAGAGGACAAGGATTTTAATAAAAATGCCTATGATGGAGGCCCGGCTTTGCATATTTCAGAGGGAAGCAAATACTTTGGGGGTTGTTTATGCAATTTTTTTTTGTATTAAGATGTGTGTGTGTGTGTGTGTGTGTGTGTGTGGATATTGTGAAGTAAGGATAAAGAAACAGCTGTTATTGACAAGGGACAAGGGCCATTGAAGTGAATTCTTTGCTTTAGTTGGACAGTTGATGCTATTTAGCTGAGGCTGAGAAACAGCTGTGGTTAAGAAGCAACATCATTGAGGTGCAGTCTTCTGCAAAGTATTTCCTCAAGGTCAGCAAAGAAAAGCTGTGAACCATAAGGGGGCCTACGCTGAATTTGAAGCTGGTACCTAAACTTGGAAATGTATAAGATTCTCCCTTGTGGTACTAGTTTAAACTGCAGGAATGTTACATTATTTCCATAATATTTTAGTTGTTTAATTTTGCTAGAATTATAGCCTCCATTCTTATATTACAAGTGCTATATTTATTTTAATTTTGTATTAGTGCTGTTCAGCTGTTTCTAATTCTTCATTTCTATTCTTGTAGGTAAAATTATTTAATTGAAGGATAGTATGTTTTATAAGTTCCTTGATTTCTATTGTTTCTTTTTTCTTTGTTTGGTTACTTGGTTGCATTTTTAATATACACTCAGCATACAGCCCTTGTTGACCTGAAACTTGCTGTGTACACATGACTGATTCAACATTATAGTCCTGTTCCTATTTCTGTCTCCCGAGTACTAGGATTACAGGAGGATGCAACCACACTGGTCTTAGAACATTACATTTTCCTAAATTATTTATCTCTGTTAAAATATTTCTTAAAATACTTTCTGAGTTTTTATCACTACATGTATTTTTGTTCAACAAAGTGTGGTAACCTTGATTACTCACTTGTTTTTAAAAAGAAGGATTTTCTGCATTTTTTTCCTACTGAGATGATGGAATTTTCTTGGTTAAAAAAATTCCATCTTTGACTTTTAAAATATTTTAATCATTATTTTTATTTTATGTGCATGAGTCTTTTGCCTTCAATGTGTGCAATGCCTGCAGATGCCATGATAAGTTATAAATCACCTGGGACTGGAATTTCAGATGATCTTTAGCCACCACATGGATGCTGGGATTCGAACTCTGAACCTGTGGAAGATCTTCAAGTGTTCCTAGCTACTGAGACATCTATCCAGTCTCTCTTTTACTTCTCACTACAGTGCTTATATTATACTGAAAATAGTCTTAGAATTCTGTTTTACAAATGTCACATATTTATTTTTTTCTTATCTATAAATTTTGTGTATTTCATACCTAACTTCTCATGCAGTCTTAATGGCTTTTATAACTCCTTCTACATTGGTCCCTCTCACAGCCCTCCCCCTGAAGTTCATACATTCTGTCATTGGTGTTAGGGTCTATTGAGCCAAATTACTCTCCGCAGAAAGAAGATAGATAAATCTGTAAATGGCTGTATAATAGGAAGTTAATATGTTCCCTTGTTTACAATGAATTATTTGCCCAGTTATTCCTTAAAGTTTTAATTGTTTAGAACAACTTCCATGTTGTCATTGCTATCAATATAACATGCAGTTACATTTCTTTCTTCAAGTATTGATGGTTTTTAGGCTGTAAATAATGATAATGTAACAGCATCTTGCTTTTTGTGTCCTTTCAATACGCATTTATGATATAACTAGTCGTTTCTAGCATAGTATTTGACTTGGTGAACTGCAAAATAAAAAATATAATATACCCATTTGTTGGTTGTTTATATATTGTCTGTTGATCCTTTAATCATGCATGGCCACAATCCACATGATATTCTTCCCTCCTAGAACCAGGGTGGCAACTTCTTAATGCTACAAGCTTAAGGGCTGTCTCTTGCCTGGAGGCTGACAGGCCCTAGGCTTAGGTCTGGCAAGGAGTGGGGTGGGGGTGGACAGGGAGGACTGAAGGAAAGAAACAGACTCAGAGAGAAGGTCTGGGAAGAAGACTCAAGTTTAATGTTGTAACTCAAGGCTTTTATACCAACCCTAACATGGTCTGGGACACATACACACAATTGGGGGCTGGGGCAGGCAATTGGGACAAGGGAACCTCAGGCTATATTCCAGATCAAAGTTCTTTCCTAAGATATCAAAGACAGCCTAGTTTCACAGGTCTGTGAGGATAACAGCAGGGGTCCAGGATTGGGCTGCTTGCTAACTGCTTTCAAGTGCTTCTGCCAAAAGAATGCCTACACCCATTAATATATTATTTGCATGTATTAAACTGTAAAATTAAAAATAGTATCAAATACATAACACTTTATTACCAGCAATTAAATGAATTATAATATAATCTTTTGTGGAAGATAATTATTAGTTCACAATTTCAAATGATACCAAGATTTACTCAGAAGATAAACATTACCTGAAGGGCAGGAAGGACCCTGGCTTTGCCTCACCCAAGCTGTCACCCAAGTCAATATTAAACCTTCTGGACTTTTGTCTAAAGTGCAGCAAAATAGTGACAGAAAGAAGAAGGTAGCAGTTAAGAATTCCAAGTGAATGATGGCCATTCTTCTAACCTTTATAAATTATGTTCTTTTTCTATTGACTTGCAGGAATGAAGTTGCGAAAATTATAAATATTTCTGAGTTTGCTAAAGCTGCACAGATAGGATAAGCAAAATCAAAGAGAAAGTGATCATACATCTTTTTCTTCAGCGACTGTGTCAATGTGCACAAGACCCATGAAAACTCAAACTCACAAAATCTCAAAACAGAAGTGTGGAAAGGGGAAGCAGGCCCCAAATTTCCACTTCTCTTCAATATTGTTTTTACAGTTATGTTACCTTCCCTACTATCAAACAGACAACATGTTTGTTATTTTAAAGTAGGTTTCTAATTACATAAGTTGAAAATTCAAAATAGGAGTTCATTGAGCATATTTGGTATGGTCTCATTCACACAAATTTCACAAGACGATTCTATTTCCAGTGCCAATCAGATAAAATACTTTGAATTATTTGAAGAATTTAAAGAAGGAATTGAGAGGGACTTGGAAAAAAGTCAGAGAATCACTGGCTAGAATATTCATGGGAGATATTTGTATGGGTTATAGGAGAATGGAAAGATTTTATTTTTTACTTTGATTGACTACACATTTTCTTCTACTCATATTTCTTATCAACACCCTATCACCCTATACTTGTCTTTTTCTTTTTCTTTTTTCTTTTTTTTTTTTTTTGGTCATTTTGAGTCAGGGTCTCCCTGTAGCCCCAGANAACGGTCTTGGCCACCATGTGGGTGCAGGGAATCGAACCAGGGTCCTCTGCGAGAGCAGTCAGTGCTCTTAACTGCAGAGCCATCTCTCCAGCCCGTTTTGTCTTCTTTTGAGACAGGGTCTCTCTGCAGCTCCATCTGGCCTGGAACTCACTATGTAGATCAGGCTGGCCTTAAACCCATAGAGATCCACCTACCTCTGCCTCCTGACTGCTGGGATCAAAGGCTGGATATATTCACAATTCTTTAGAAAAGTTAATTTTGATGGTATCCTGTAGTATAGCCAGTATGCTGAGAATTATGCATTCCCAGAGCTTGTCCCTCATCAACCTAACCTGCCCTAGGCAGGTGAGATCATACAAGCAGTGTTGTAGACCTGGGACAATCAGAAGACAACAAGAGGAGAGCGGAATACAAACAGTACATAACCCCTAACCCTGTCCCCAATAATCGGGTCTGGGACAGCTCACCCTCTGTCTGCTCACCTAACTCCCAGGGTCTGTATTTTGACTCTGTGCCTCTCACCCCCATTCCTTCAGCAGGCCTGGGGGATTGTCTACAGTACCCTGTGGACACCCAAGAAAGAATCCACTTCAAGTTTATAAGCATGAACCTAAGAACCTCTGACCTGTTTCTTAGTGTTCAGAGTCTGGATGGAGCAGCACAACCCAGTGTTGCAGGCATCCTCAATCAGGCGTTCCTTCACATGAATTGTATAGGGCAGAAAGAGGTCTTCCTCCTCAGCCTTCACAGCCTCCAGCATGGACTTCTGCAGGCAGTCTAGATAAGCCATCATCCCGAAGTCAAATTCTTTATTCAAGAAAAAACTGTGGTTCCCATTGGAGACCAAGGGAATTATCACTCTACCATCTGTCAAAGACTTGAGGTACGGATGGTCTCCAGAGGCCATGGGTTGGTACCTCTGGAGCTGCGGTCCGACTCTCCTGGACAAGGCCAGCAGCAGCCAGACTGTCTGCCTCCAGACATTGCTGATCTAATTCCATCCAACTCGGAAACTGGGGAGGCATCCCGACCTAAAGTTATTGATGAGGCCCACTGGTGAACCTCTCAGATGGTAAAAATGGTATTGAATATGTTAATGTTCTTCAGCCACCACAGCTGCTTCTGGGCATACCGCAGCTGGTTCTCCAGGCCACTCAGCTGGTCCATCGGTTGCAGCTGTTGCCACATCAACGGAGAGTACTCCTTTTCGTACTCTTCCTTCTGTTGGTTCTGGGTGGACCTGAGCTCCTCCACTGTTTGGCCAGATGTTTCTCTATGTCCTTCAGTTCACGAGCCAGCCTCGCCTCCTCCTGCTCCAGGTCCCTCAGATCAGCCCTCAGTTCTGTGATTACTGCCTCCCTCTCCTCCTCATTGTCACCTCATTGTCCAGAAAGCTTCTGTAGCTTTTAATATCAGATTGTGCCAGAGCGAGTTGTGCGTCCAGGTGCATCAATGGATTGTCAGTGCAGTCCCCATGCAGCGGGTTATATACTTCTTTTTGTTTTTTTTGTTTTTTTTTTTTTCTTTTTTTTTTATTAAAGGCGTGCGCCACCACGCCCAACTTTTTTATTTTTTATTTAATTTTTTTATGTGTATGAATGTACTGTCTGCATGTAGGTTTGTACACCCGTGTCAGGTCGTGCAATGCCTTGGAGGTCAGAAGAGGGTGTAGGATTCCCCTGGAACTGGAGTTAAAGATGGTTCTCAGCTGCCATGTGGGTGCTGGGAATCGAACCTGGGTCCTCTGCAAGAGCAGTCGGCGCTCTTAACCGCTAGTCCATCTCTCCAGCCCCCTCGTTGGTGGATTCTAAGCAAGCACTCTACCACGGACCTACATCCCCAGCCTGTCTTCTTTCCCTTGCTCTGCCGCGCCCCCACCCCCCCTTTTTTTGGCTTTTCAAGACAGGGTCTCCCTGTAGCCCCAGCTGGCCTGGAACTCACTCTGTAGACCAGGCTGGCCTTGAACTCACAAAGATCCACCTGCCTCTGCCTCCCAATTTTTCCCCCTTTTTTTAAAATTTGAGACAGTGACTCACTACATTGCCCAAGCCCCAAGCCAGTTTGGCTGGGGATGTCAGATCTCCAAGGTGGCATTTTGGATGCTGTTCAACTTTCCCAGAGGCAACCTCACCAATCAAGGTGAAGCGGCCAAAACTTTCCTCGGATGCTCCCCCCACCACGCTGCCAACCTGCAGCAGTCAGGAAGGGGTCTGCTGGAGGCTCTGGTCTGTAGTTTCCAGAAAACTAGCATCTTCCAGGGGAGCCTGGCGTGGTCCTGGGTTCCAAGGCTCTTCCTTCCGTGCTGCCCCAAGCTTTTCTGAGGGATGGCTGAATTCCAGGGGATGGATGCAGAACTGGCACAGGAAGCAGTCAGAAGACATCCTGGAAGTCTGGGGTTTCCTCTCTCTGCCTTTTTTAGGAGTTTTACTATTCAACGGAAAGGATTGCACAAAACAAGAGCACAATAAAAGTGGAAGATCGATTTATCAACAAAGCGATGGAAGCAAATTTCCCACACTTGCCTTCTAGTCTTCTAGTGGCAGTTAAGATAGAATAAAGGTTGTACATAAAAGGTTATAAAAATGGCACTTTGGGGATGGAGAGATAGCCTAGCGGTTAAGAGCCCAGACTGCTCTTGCACCCACATGGCAGCCGAGAACCGTTTTTAACTCCAGTTCCAGGGGAATCCAATGCCATCTCTGACCTCCGCGGCATTGCACGACACGGGTGCACAAACCTACATGCAGACAATACATTCATACACATAATAAATAAATAAATAAATAAATAAATAAATAAATAAATAAATAAATAAATAATAAAAAGATGGCACTTTGGTGAAAGGCAATGGATTTCATAATTATAAAATATCCTAAATGTTTCTCATTTTGTGTCATTAATGAGAAGCATAATGTTGATAGAAAATATCAAATAAATGAAAAATTACTAAAACATTGACATTGTAGTTTAGTTTCACAGCAGCAACACACATATAAAAATATTTGTTTTCTTACATTCTGGATGATGAAGGATGCAAGGTCAAGATACCAGCGGTGTAGTGGCTAGGTGAAGCATTTTTGACTTGCCATGGCAAGTGTGTATAGCCGAATAGTCAAAATTCCTTCTTTCTCATCTTGTAACATCAGCTCTATTCAATTGCAGTTTCATTCCTTTGCCTCATTTAACTCTAAGTACCTCCTTAAAAGAGTTCCACAACTGGTCACACACAGAGATTACTTGTAAAAGCTCCAATTCAAAGAGACACATCTATAATTGGATTGCTGCACATGTCTAAGGCTCATGGAACATAACAGAATAAGGATAGAAAGAATATTTATGCTTCTTTTAGCTATCATCAATGAAGCTTCCTCACTCTACAGAGGTCTGTGACTACAATTGGATACAGATGGCTAAAATGTAAAGATTAAGGGTCTGCAGAATGTGGGTCCCCTGACAGAACTCCTGTATTAAACTTCACCCACCCAGGGCTCAGAGACCATTGTGGAAGAGGAGGTGGAAAAAAATGTAAAAGTCAGGGAAGGAGGTGTACGACCATAAGGAAGCAGAGTATTACAGGCTCCTGGCACCTTGCTCATGTGCCCCTACAAAAATTGTATCAACATGCACAGGACCCGTGAAAACTCAAGCAAGCAAAATCCCAGCATAGAACTGTGGAAAAGGGAAGCAGGACCGAACCATAGCCAAAGTATTATTGCTATCTAATTAACTCAAGGAGAGGAACAGCTGTTCTTAAACAGAGGGTCTCTATCTAGGTAGGTTTACGCAGTGGATGAACTTGCACTGAGAGACCTTTGGAAACTCTAACAAGACACGATATGCCTAAACGTAAATGACAGATTTCATGAAATCCAGTGGTGGAGAGCTATGGATGGAAGGGTTTATAAAGATGATTAAGGTGTTCTAAATGAAATACATGTACATTCGATAAAATATTTTAAAAATGTGCCTTTAATATACCTATCTGTAAATGAAATAAATTCTGCATTTAGTGTTTTAAAATATGAATATTTAAGACACACGAATCATGCCAACACAATAATGCTTTACTTAATAAAACAAAATAATGCATGGTTTTGTGTAGTGGAAACATAAGCATGTTCAGTTTACATGAGGTCGAAGTAAAGAGTCTGAGACAAATTAGTGTTTTAAAATATGAATATTTAAGATACACAAATCATGCCAACACAATAATACTTTACCTAATAAAACAAAATAATGCATGGTTTTGAGTAGTGGAAACATAAGCATATTCAGTTTACATGAGGTCCAAGTAAAGAGTCTGAGACAAATTATTTGATTCATCAAGTCTCTGGACTCTGGAATGTTCAGGTATTTTATCAAGGATTATCCTGGGTATTTCAATGAGGATATTTTTATTGAAGATGTTAAGATTTAAAGGAATTGTTTTTGCTAGGCTGCAGAGATGACTCAAATGTTAAGAGCAATGGGTGCTCTTGTAGATGACCTGGGTTCAATTCCCACCAGCCACATGGTAGCTAATAACCATTCCTAACTTCAGTTCCAGTGGAATCTCATATACCCTCTTCTGACTTCTGTGGGCACTGCATGATATGACACAGGTTTCCTTACACACATGGAGGCAATACACTAATAAACACAAATAAAAATAAAATATTAAAAAAGAAGTAACTATCTTGGTGCTGGTAAGATTGTTCAAAATTTAAGAGCACTTTCTGCTCTTGCATAGGACACACATTTTGTTCAGAGCAACCATATTAGGCAGCTTACAACTGCATTTAATTCCAGCTTCAGGGGATATGGCATCCACTTCTGGTCTCCACAGACAATGCACAGAATTCGTATAAACTCTCATATGCACATATATGCATATTTATGAATACAAGCATTTTTAATTCTTCAAAATAATTAGTTTGAATAAAGCCTATTTTTCTTGATAAGTTAATGTGTCTGATAAAATTAGTTGGCCACCAATATGAGAGAAACTTGAAATCTTATTCAAGATCCTCAAATAAGAGAATTCTTTTAGCCTAAATGGAGAATTTCTTCATTCAATTCATGTCAGACTGAGGCATTGCTTTTATTTGGCCAGTCACTCAAACTAAAACATTAGCTCTACATATACCTCAAGCCTGTCAACCTTCAGAATAGAATTTACACCATTGACTCCCAAGAGTCTTCAGTTTGACAACTAACCTGTAGGTCTCAAACATCTTCTCTCTTCTTCACACTCCACCAATTTCTTCAGAATGTTTTCAGAAAATTCTAACTATTAAATTTCATATGGCAAGGGGATATTGTGGAGGGAGTTAGCAGTATCATGAAAGATAATGAAAAGCTAAAGGGAGAAGCTATGAGTGACAAGATTAGGGAAAAATAAATATAGCTGACAGAGGGCCGTGATATTCCTGGAGCTGTGGCAATCCACAATGTCATGGAGATATTCCTATGCCAAGATCAAGAGTTTCAAGTATTCCACTCTATTTTAATTCTTTGATGCTTTCATACAGATATACAACAAATTTTAATCATTTACACACACATCTATCCCTCTTGGCCCTCTGTTGGATATCTCCATTACCATTCTGAAGCAGAGAAGGTAAAAATTAAGTCAGAGCCAGAGTTTGTGGAGATGTGCAGTAAGAAGATGCCTTCTGAACATGATATAGTCATTATACTAAAGAGCTCTATTTTAACTGTAATGTTAGAAGAATTGTCAGGCTTCTCCTGGAAAAGTTGATCATTTGTGCTACATCCCTTCATTGCTCACTTTCATTGTTTTATGAACAGTAAACTTTGGTGGTAGAAAAAAAGTTGTCAGATATAATTTTAGCAATTCAAATGAGAGAACAAGTTGCATGATGCAAAGATAATTCAAGATACAGAAGAAAATTTTAAAGAATTCTAATTAGTGACTACAGAATGATTCAAGACAACATTACATTCCTAAGATGAAAAAAACATAGATATATAAAAAAGCAATTAGAGACTGAAAGAATTCTTGGAAGTTGAAACTAAGGCTAAGCCAACTCTTCCTTGTTAATGCAGAAAAGGAGGAATCACTGGCAATGGATTGTGAGCACTCACACAACAGGAGCTGTTGGATGGGAAAGAAGGTCCAAGCTTATGTGGAGGAGTGATTCATCATAGGACTGTTGTTTTAATAAACCTACTGTGTTTTGCTGATAATTGGTGGAAGACAGACTTATGAGAACAAGGAGATTTGCTTATCCCTATTAATTTCTCCATTTTTATTGTAGATAAACTACTATCCTTTTTCATGTTTTTTTTTTTTTTCACTGTATTATTCTGGTTTCCCTAGGGTGCATCTATTGGTTTCAGGAAACACACATACATATGTTCATTGTTAATTGCTGATTTTTTAAAAATTTTTATTATTTATTTTTATGTATATGAATGTACTGTCTGCATGTAGGTTTGTGCACCCGTGTCGTGCAATGCCGCGGAGGTCAGAAGAGGGTGTTGGATTCCCCTGGAACTGGAGTTCTCCTGGAACTGGAGTTTCAGATGGTTCTCAGCTGCCATGTGGGTGCTGGGTATCGAGCCAGGATCCTCTACAAGAGCAGTCGGAGCTCTTAACTTCTAGGCCATCTCTCCAGCCCCCAACTGATATCATTTTTAATATTCATATGAACACATATTTTTTTGTCAGCAGAATCTAATTAATTTCTTTATTTAACATTGTACTCAGGCTCTTGTGTGTCATGTTCAACTTCATAAAACTTTGCTGAGATACTTGTATTAGAACATCATAATTTATAACATGAAATAGCTCTGCCCACCTTGGTTGAACTGAAGAATTACAGTGGCACTTGAAACCCTAATATGATATGGGAATCAATACATTTTCCCACTTGTGTTCTCCAGTCTACTATTGATTCTAGTTATTGGCTTAGTGTAAAGTAAACTTATTGGCTTAAGTTTACAGTGTATCTACTTAAAAAGAGAGATCAATCTCTGATATCCTAAGCTTGGGTGTTGACCATGTTTGAAAGAGAATCCTAAGGTGGTTTTAATTTGCATTTCAAGACATCAGCTCCAGAGAAAGTAGAGTGTTTTGCTTCTCATCCACCTGTGCCCCTTTTCTAAGCTTAGGGAACAATCTGCGGAAGAGGGGGCATGGTAGAATGTAAGGGCTGCGATTGGGGTTAATGGTGAAACTACAACAATATAGACTGGACACTCATTTGATCAACTTGATTGAACATACAAGCCCCCCCCTCCCCCCGCTGGATGGTGGGACCCATGAGCTGTGTGGGTTTGGGCACAACTGCTTGCAAATTGGTTTTACATGAAGGATGCTTGTACTCACAAATTATCACTTATTGTTAAAAAAAATGAAAACAAAACAAAACAAAAAAGCAGAGAAAGATGCAGAAAACTTACGGCAGAATGCATGATCTGGGATGGGTAGGGGTGGGGTGAGGGGAAGGGAAGGGGATATATGCCTGAACTGAATTAGAGAAATGATGTATGAAATACACAAAGCATCAATAAAAAAATAAAATAAAAAATAAAATAAATGATATACACACACAAAAAAATGAAAGAGAATCCTAACAATAATGCAGCTGATAAATAATCCAAAGTATCACATTGGATTCAAAACTTAGCAATGAGGGGATGGAGAGATGGCCTAGCGGTTAAGAGCACCGACTGCTCTTGCAGAGGACCCGGGTTCGATCCCCAGCACCCTCATGGCGGCTGAGAACCATCTGTAACTCCAATTCCTGGAGAACTCCAGTTCCAGAGGAATATGACACTTTCTTCTGACCTCTGCGGCATTGCACGACACAGGTGCACAGACCTACATGCAGATAGTACATTCAAATAAATAAATAAATAAATAAATAAATAAATAAATAAATAAATATTTAGCAATGCAAGGGAGCATAATTCTGGACAGTTGGGTAGACCATATTGTCTGCCTATAACAGATTTTAGAGAATTGATGCAAACTGAGGAAGAAAAATTATAGTCAATTTCAACCTCAATATCTGTTGTCAAAGGGTTATTTAAGAATTATCAAATTTAGTTCAATAGTAAATTTCATAAAATGATTTTAGGTGGGATGTATCCTTTTATAAAGTATTCTCTTTTCAAATATCAAATGCAAATGAAAATGTAGAGAAAACATTGTCAATACTCCTCAAAATGAGTAAAGCACATAGTGAGTAATATGAGTATACGGGCTTCTGGATTACTCTTTACTCTGCTAGTAAGTTTCACTTTTTAATTAATATTCTAGTAATAATGCAATGGTGTTGATTTCTAATTTACATTTCCTTGCTGACTACTAATTTTGAGAATCTTGTATATTTTAATTGGTGATTAACAAACCAGCATTTGGAAAATAATCTTGATAAAGCTGTAATTCAGTCCTGGAAAGACGAGCTAGAATTATAGAAATGCAACCTCTACACATAGGTGAATACATCTTTCATTTTCAGCAGAGATATTTCTTCGTACAACACCTGGTGATTAACACAGAAACCCATGATTGGCCAGCATTCAGAGAACAAGAGGCTCAGAGGGTTGTCCCTGTTTGGGATACCTATCTCAAACATCTGCCTCTCAAGGCTCAGGGACCACTGTAGAATAAGATACAGAAAGTTTGTAGGAGCTGGAGGTTGGGGATAGATGACCACAAGGAAGCAGAGTCTTCCATACAACTAGGAAGTTACACATATGTGTTCACAGCAATAATAACAAGATTCACGAGTCCTATGAAAGTTCAAAAGAGACAAAAATCTCAGTATAGATATGAAGAAATGGGTAAACAATTGCAACCCAAACTAAGAATATTTTTTGTTCACTGTAGATATTTATTGAATTTTTGTTTACTTTATTCAAATATCTTAATCATTTTTATACTCCTATATCTTACCTACTGGATTTCTTGCATTCTGTCATACATGTTAAAGCCTACTGAGACAAGTTATTATACACAGATGCCCCTCAGGAAAAATTGATCCACTGGAGTCTAGTCAGCATATCTAGAACTATCATTCATCCAGCAATAATCAGCCAACAGTGGTTGAGACCTGCTGTCTGTTTCCCCAATTCTATGCTGTGTTTTTGTCTGATTTAGTTTGCCTGTGTGTTATGCATACTGACACAATTGCTGTAAGTTGATATGATGAAGTTCTCAGAAGCTCTGGACATTTGAAAATTGATTTCTCCTGGGAGGAGAGAAGACAGTATCTTACAAGGATTGTACTTTGTGGACCATATAATGGATCTACATTGTGGAAGGACATTGGGACACACACACACACACACGCACACACTACATTAAATGGATTGGAGGACAGTGGGGGTAGGTGTAAATAGGGTAGTGGATCTAAATTACATTAAAATACAATGTATGAAAATTTCAAAAAATTGTAAATTTTTGTTCTACATGGGCCTCATGTTCTAATTGTTTCTAATAAGCACAGAAAAAGAACCCATTGGTATCTGTCATCAAATTTGCGTCATGAATTTGGAAATCTATAGTACTAATCTCTGAAAGGCCCTTTTCTTTGTAACTCAAGGCAGTATTTCATTTCCACCACAAAACCAGACTTTGAGGCAGGAGCTGAATCTATGCCTTCTGATATGTTTCTCTTCTACTACCCTGATCTAGGATGAAGATGTACAGCACAGAAGAAAGGGGATATGAGGAAAGACTAACTGGAAGAGAAGTGAGATTCCGGATCCTAGTATCTATAAAATTGTGATTATTTTTTCAGAAACTTTGAATTAGTGTATGAAGAGCATCACAGAAAAACCTTTCCTGAGGATATGGAGAATCATAGGACCCGATCTTTTGAATTTAAGATAATCTAAGAATAGAATAAGAGGCCAAAATAGAAATAAATTTCTGACAAGAGAATGGGGATAAGAAAATATTTTCACAGACTTTTTTCAGTTAAATCTTTTGACTTATTTCTTAGTCTTTGATAGTTTCAACTATATAGTAGAGATATAATATAAAATTATCAATATATTAATATATAATTTCCGGGTGCCCTTTGATCATATCCAACCTAGTTAACTAATTCATCCCCACATTTCCTCCTGAAATATTCTTTCTTCCCACATATAATCTGGCTACTTCCATGTCTTTCTTGAGTTTATGTGTGAATCTCTAGAAGCAAAAATTTGGACTAAAATCTCCCTAAAATATCACAAAATTTAACAGAAACTTACTTTCTCTTTGAAAGAGTCTCTGCCTTTATAACCAATCAGCATTTCAGCATTCTCTGTCAACAATTTCTTGAAGGGAGCAGGCGCAGTTTATTTATATTAATGGGTTAAATCTTTATTAAACTTAATTTGGTCATCAACAATATGATACTTTTATTTAAAAACCAAGATAATTAAAATATTATTCAGTTAATCATTTAAATAATGGGCATGTATTAACTTTTAGCTATTCTTGGAGTAGAGAAATGAATTTTAAATTGTTAAATATAATGTGAAAATGATAATCCTGTTGTGACAAATGATTTCATTTTATTATTTATTATATTAAGAAAATATGGCTAAAGGGCTACAAATATAATTTTATTGCCATTTACTAATTCATTTTTAACATTTCTGTATGACATCTCATTAACAGTGTGTGTGTGTGTGTGTGTGTGTGTGTGTGTGTGTGTGTGTGTTTACTTACTGCACCTTCTCTTGTTTCATTTTTTTTTTTTTTTTGTTTTTTTGGTCTTTTTGAGACAGGTTCTCCCTGTAGTTCTAGCTGTCCTGAAACTCACTATGTAGACCAGGTTGGCCTTGAACTAAGAAAGATCCACCTGATTTTGCTTCCAGAGTGCTGGGATTAAAGTAGCTATATCCATTCATCTCAGTCCTTGGTTTACTGTTAGTAGCTTTATTCCATAAGTTTTCACCCAAGGTTTCAGATTTTACTACTTTACTAATGATTCTCAACTCATGTGTTTTTAGCCTAGTTGCCCTGTGTCGATTGTCATAAATACTCATGTTTCCAAGTCTCCAGATGTGTGCTTCTTTGCTGGATGTTCATTCTTTGCAAGCACTTATTCCTTGTTTTTTATTGAGTGGGCCATCTGCTTCCTGCTGGTATTTTGACTAATATTGCCAATGACATGTTTTCCAAATTTATCTTTGCAAATTAAGATATATTTTGCTATACAACAAACAAGAAACTGCTGAAATGTTACTATTTACATGTAGTTAGGCTGAATGAGGAATAAGCCAACATAATTGGTAGAATGAAATTGGAGTAAATTATATTCCAAGTCAGTTTTTAAATGTACTTCATTTTTATGGTAATTCCTATGTTCATGGTCTGTTGTGTCAATTTAGTCTTGAATGCTAATCTCACTCTTTCTATTGACAGATTTCATCTAAAACAAAATGAATGAATTTTATAATCTGTTTTATAGAACAGCTTAAAACATTTTAGTGAAGTAAATTATTTAGAGATAGAAGAAAGTGTTATGTTTTGAGTTAGAAATCAAAATAACACTGATAGTTTATGAATTTGTTTTGTTCCAAAAAATTTGTAGTCATTTATAATTTCTTGCATTGGAGAGGAGGAGGGTGGGCATGCATGTGTTCTAGCACACTTGTAGAGGTAAGGGTGTCAAACTTCCACATGTTTTGAGGTGAGCTATCTTGTTGTTTGTATCTGACTATACAAGTCAGATGGCTGACTTGATGGGCTGGTTCAGGTATTTCCGGGGAATCTCTTCCACCTCCCATTCCACCATAGGGGCACTGGGATTAAAAACATGTGCTGGCTTGCCCTGGTTTTACAAGGATTTTGGTGATCTGACCCCAGGTCTTCACACTGACAAGCAGTTTAATTACTGAGCAATCTCTGCAGTCCTCAGTGTAAAATACATCAATGTCTTATGAGAAAGTTTCAGCCAAGGGTGGAGATGCACAGCCTTCATACCACTACTTCAGAGGCAGAGGCGGGGAGATGTCTTTACGTTCCAGGCAATCTTGAACTACATAGTGATTTCCAGTCCAGCCAGTGCTGAATAGTGAAACTTTCTCAAAAAAAGCAATCAAAATTTAATCATAGTTTAATTTGCTTATGAAATTGGGAGTCTGAAACTATTATTGATTTCAAGTGGAAATTATAAGGGAAGTGATGTTTCTTCTCAGTTATATAAAAAGCTTGCATGTTTTACTAACATAGTATCCTCTTGGTCAGTCAAATTCATTTAAATGTAAAAGATAGCCCTTTGTAGATACGGGGAAGACCCCATTGAATGTGTCATTTACAATGTTTAGAGAAAGGCCAGAGGCTCTGCTAAATTTAAGACCAGATTTGAAATGGAAGAATAAGCTGGCAACATGGGTGTTCTCTACTTCAAGTGTTCTCTCAAATGTCCAAATCTCTATTTTAGGCAGTGTTTTGAGAACACCATCATTTATATTCAAGGGAGCAAGTTTGATTTTGGATTGGAAAAATATAATGTGAAATAAGGTGAGAAAATAGCAACAAGTCAATAAATATCAAACCCATTTCTTGAAACATAAATCAATGTGATTCATCAAGAACTTGCAAGTGGTATTCCCAAAATTCATGTGAGCACACTATCATTCTGAAATACACAAACTCTTTAAATAGCAATATATTTATAAAACAATGGAACATGATTTCCTCTAATGAACTTATCCAGATCAAATAATCTGAAAAAAAGAAGAAATCAATATGTACATATAGACATTACCACATATTCTGGTTCTCAAATTTAATGAAGAAGCAAGTTATAAAGAACCACACAAGTTAGATGCTGATGCATATAAATATGCTATTTCTTTTTTTCTTTTTCTTAAGTGCTTGTCTTACAAGCATGGCGGGTTGAGTTCAATCTTAGGGACACATATTTTATTTGAAAAGAAGGAGTGGTACCTCAGGTTTTCTATGAGGAGGAAGAAACTGGCAGAACCCTGGCTATCATAACCATGGTCAAGTTGTCCTCTTGCCTCTGTATGTGTGCACCAGCATACACATGCCTTTGAACATGTACGTGTACCCATGCTTACATGTCACTCACACACACATACACACATACACACACACACACACACACACACACACACCCACAAACTTACAAAAGACACTAGCAGTCTCATATGGAGGAAATATTTTTGTGCTGCTGATTATATAGAAGTATTTTATTGTAGCTTTGTTCATTTTATACAACATTTTTCTGTCTTGCATATTTTTCTCCATCTTTTTAAATTTGTTGTTGTTGTTGTTGTTGTTTGTTTTTAAATGGAGAGGTTATTGCTTTGGGCAAAAGTTTACTGTTTCAGTCAGTACTTTGTCCCAAGTCATTTTATTGTTATTGTTCCCTCCATTTTGTACTGCTCTTACATATGCATCTATATTTATGTCACACATATACCAAAATTATGACATTTGAAAATAAACTGTATGTTAATTCCAAATCATATTTAGGATTTCACATTTTTCCCTTTCAATTTTATATTGCTCTAAAATATGCTTACATACCCTCCACCCATATACCAAAATTACAAATTCTGAAAATAAATAGGAGGTTAATTCTAGAGCCTGTTAAGGGATCTACATTATAAGAGCACAGTAGCTTTCAGTTAAAAAGGAATATAACATTAACATTGCTCAGTTTGCCTTACAACTAGGTACTTGGTGCTAGCATCCAGAAATGAGGGATGCCATTTGTCCTTTGTTTTTCTGGGATAGTGTTACTCTATTTAGCATAATGTCTTCCAGTTCCATCCATTTACCTACAAAGATCACGATGTCATCTTTCTTTATTGCTGCATAGAACTCCATTGTATACAAGTACCACCATTTTTTCTTTCCACTCGTTGGTTGAAGGACACTTGGGTTGGCTCCAGCTCTTCGCTATTGTGAAGAGAGCTGCAATAATTATGGCTGTGCATATACCTCTGTGGTAGGATGAGTCTTGTGGGTATATACCCAGGAGTGGTGTGACTAGGTCAGATAGTAGGCTCATTTAGATAATTTTAAGGGTTCTCCACACTGCTTGCGATAGTGTTTGTAGGAGGTTACATT
Source organism: Rhizomys pruinosus (assembly GCA_009823505.1). Classification (NCBI taxonomy): domain Eukaryota; kingdom Metazoa; phylum Chordata; class Mammalia; order Rodentia; family Spalacidae; genus Rhizomys; species Rhizomys pruinosus. The sequence goes on from VZQC01005527.1 coordinate 858,475, forward strand.
TCCACCAACAAAGGATGAGAGTTCCCATTTTCTCACAAAATCTCCAGCATTTGGTATCTTTTGTTTCCTTGATCTTAGCCAGTCCTTAGCCAGAGTGAGATGATATCTTAAAGTGCTTTTAATTTCTGATCATTGTACTCTGAAATTCAGCATAAATTATACCTTTCATCTTATTTTAATTGTTTTCTCTTACAGAGTAAAGCCACTTTGAATGGGCTTCTTTCTCACAGAATAACCAATTAAACTTTTTTTTAAATTTTATTACCATTGAGATCAACTTGCTATCAAATGAAGAAATAACAGTTTTTTGACTAGTATGGGTCAAAGAAGGTGAACTTATTTTTTTATTAACCCTATTAATACCACATTTTCTTATTTTGTCTAGAAAATAGAATAATGATATGTGATAAGATCAGAGTTACAGATGGTTGTTAGCCATCATGTTCAGGCTGGGATTTGAACCCAGGTCTTATGCAAGAACAGCTAATACTCTTAACCACTGGGCCATCACTCCATCCAAAAACTTCTGAAGTTTTTTATGTTCTTTTTAATTGACATTTTGTGTATTTCATATATAAATTTTCAGTCCAATTTGGATACATTCTCCTCTCTCTGTCCCTCCTGCCACCACAATTTGTGCATTCTGCCATACTTGTCTTGCATCTTTCAGTCTTTCAAAGGATTTTTTCTTCAGAAGCTTATTGTTTTGGGTCAGAATTTAAGTGTATCAGCCAGTTCTTTGACCCAGTCCTTATGTTGTTGTTGTTCCTTCCCCTTTGTATTACTCCAAATTATGCCTATATAAACAACACATATGGATAAAAATTATGACCTTCGGGAATAAACTGTATGTTAATTCCAAAATATGTTTTGGGCTTCACAATTTTTCCTTTTCTATTAGTTTAAAATATGAAGGATGCTGGAGAGATGGTCTAGCAGTTAAGAGTGCCAACTGCTCTTGCAGAGGACCCAGGTTCAATCTCCAGCACCCACATGGTGGCTGAGAACCGTCTTTGACTCCAGTCCCAAGGGAATCAGATGCCCTCTTCTGACTTCTGCGGCATTGCAAGACACGGGTGCACAAACCTACATGTAGACAGTACATTCATAAAATAAATAAATAAATAATAAAAAACTTAAATATGAATGCATATCTTCCACCCATATGTGGTAATTACAATGTCTGAATAAGTGGTAGGTCAATTCTAGGGCCCATTAAGAGATTCATATTATAACAGCACAGTTGATTTCAGATACAATTAAATATAATAATTAAGTTACTCAGCTTGCCTACCAACTGGGGATTTGGTGTTAGCATCCACAAATGTGGGAAACCATTAGCCCTTTTTAAAAAGTCTTTAGAGGCTAAGGCTATCAACCAAGATTTCAAACTTCTGAATTTTAAAGAGACCAACAAGATTACTATCTTCTGCTCTTCACAGCAACTAAGTATATTTAACATTGCTTGAAATATGGAGACCAAATTATCATTTATATTAAAATAAATGTTTAATTTGCATGTTTTGATACTGAAGAATGCTGTCATTCTTCTCTAGACTCTGAAGCATGTTTTTACCACTCAGTCACAAACATAGGTGGAAAGCTACTGAACATTAAACAATGAACCATTTCCATCTGACTGATTGCAGACAGAAGAACATTGAAACTGGCTTTGAAATGAAGGGAAATTATAGAAATTTTTGACAAATGTTAATGCAAGTACCTAACAGTAATAAAGTCATATATCTAAGTCTCCTGAAATATACTATTGGTGAGGCATTGGATTATCCTATCTTGAGTTCTTGTCTTATGTTGTTTGTCTCTAGAAAGAGTGGTCAGAGAGTGAAGAGTGAGCTGTTATTCCTTTGCAGGTTTCTGTGTGCTTATCTGAGAGGTTTCAAGGGTTAGACTTCTGTGCTCTCTGCAGTCTCTGGATGCCAGTGGAACGACTGTTGGCAAGCATAAAAGCCCCAACGTCCCCAGAGTGCTTTGTGGTGCCAGCTGAGAACAGTCCCGGACAGAGCAATTCTGCAGAGAATAGGTTACCCATGAAAGTGGCAGGACTGGCAGGTCTGTGGCTGATCTGGAAAGCTGGATTGACTTCCCCTGTTTGCAGCCAAAGCAGTAGGTTTTGAAAGCTGAGGCAGAAATAGTAGTGATCCCCAAGGTAGGAATGAATGCCCTGCACAGGAGGCAGGTGCAATAACAGCGTGAATGTTAACAAGTTCTCTAGACCCCTTATCTGGGGTGAATCAGATCCATCTTTAGCAAGTTTCAGGAGCCATCTTCCTTTTCTCCTCCTGTGAGTGATAGCAGGCAAGCTGTTTTCCTGAGCTTAGATTAATTTGACATCCAGAATCAGAATGGCACCCAGAGGTTTGATAACACTCGGTTGTGCCTTGTTAGATGCAGTCTGGTGGGCCCCAATGGGCTAAGTGTGTATGCAAATGAGTTGTAAAATTAGACCAATCAAGAGAGATCTGTCAACCTGAAAAAGGAAACAGAAAGCCCACCAAATCCTGTAGGTATTTAGTTAGGGCCTGTGCTCTGCGCATTGCCCCAGAATCCCCCATGGGGCACTGCACTTGAAGAAAATGGAAAAACGAAGACTTTGATATCCTATGCTTTCCCCATTTGTTATTGCTTCTAGCTGCCACTGGTGAAAGCAATGTGTGACATGAGGAAGTCAGTTCTTTTTTTAACTGTCGGGGGCTTCATGTCATGCTGAAAGCCCCAAATGCTGACTGGCGCCATTCAGGTATCACTGTGGACTGACAAACAATGCTGAGTTCAGGACTTGTCTGCGGGTTTTATCCCAGCCAGGAACACAGTGATTCATTTCTTTTGCTTCCAAAGACAGCCACATGAAGATAGGCACCTGGTTGTCAGTGCCAATAGGCCTGGGGGGTGGGGGGTGTAACTGTCAAATGGCAGCATGCTGTTGGTACCAGAAGCTAGCTAGGCTTTGCAGTTGCAGCTGTGAAATTGTGATTGACTCTGCAACCAACATTCTTCAACCACAGCTGCTGCTGTTGAGAGCTGTCCAGCAGCTGCTGTTAGGCAGAATTGCCTTTGGGGCGGCTAAAAACTGTCTTTAGTGAAGGGCATGGTAGAGCATGCACGTGGGAGGCAGAGCCAGGTGGTTCTCTGTGCGTTCAATGCCAGCCTGGTGTACAGAGTGAGCTACAGGCCAGATAGGACTAAAGTGAGACCCTGTCTCAAAACAAACAAACAAACAAACAAACAAACAAAAAAACAAACATCGACTGAAAGTCTTAAAATAAAAAATTTGCCCACGTTTAAAAGATACAAATGATTTGCTAATGTTGTGTGTGTGTGTGTATGTGTGTGTCACAATTTAAATCTATGCAAGTTAATGCAATGGATTTTAAAAGTTTGAAACTTAAGAAAGGGATCCATGAGAATCTATCAGCTGAACTATGTATTCAAACACAATATAAAATGTGGTTAATTTTGAATGGTAAACAGATAAAACTGTTTAAATATAGAAATTTAAGTTACTTAGTATTTATAACCAGTCATCTAGAAGTCAAAACTAAAATTTATGATTTATATAAAGAAATAACATTTATCACCAGTGGATATATAATATAGCATGTTCAGTAAAATTCCACTCTAGGCAAATAACCCCAAATTCTCAATCCAATGTCACTTAGTTTCTAACCTTTCTCACACCTCTGGCCAACTTGCTCTCTTGGATCCATGTCCCTTTTTAATACATTAATTCTGTTTCTACTATTGTTCATGTGTCACATCCAATTAATTTTTGTTCCAGGAAAAATAGTTTTGAAGTCCTAGTGTGTGATTAATTCTCCAATATCTGCTGGCATTACTATCAGAAATCTGGCAGAGTCTCTGATTTAAGTGATGATGTTCATGTCTGCTGCTATTACTATCAGAAATCTGGTACAGTTTCTGCTTTAAGTGATGTTGTTTGGGAGACCTAACTTGTGAAAAACATAATTTTCATTAGAAAATACATTATAGAGGGGAAAAAACTTTTCAGTAATTATGAAATATCCAAGAAACCACTCTACTCCCAGTAATAGAAAAGGAAGCATTAGTGGTAAATGGTTTTTCCTGTTTTACTTAAGCACACACACACACATACACACACACACACACATATGCATATATATATATATATATATATATATATATATATATATATGTATACATACATATATATTCTTTCTTGTATGATAATTCAGCTAAATAATTGAATTTTTGACACATCTCTTAAAGAAGGAAAGCAATAAGAAAAGAAATCAATATATGTTCTTTTAGAGTAAGAGTGAAGAACTGAATTTCAGTTATATTATTTTACTTTTACAATCAAATTTTGAAGAATTTTGATGGTGGATTTTTTTAAAGGAGATAAAAGTGGAACAAACAAGACATGTAGTAACTTAATTCAACTGTATGTTAATGGTTTTAGTTATAAACGAGAAAATTAATGCTAGAAAACTCAGATAGCCTTGTATAGGTTACATAGACAGCATGTGTACAAAGCAATCCTTGAGGACTCTTAGTGGGATCCCCAGATTTTCAGTGAGAGTGGTGGTGCAGGGAGAACTTCACTGCACTTTTTCAAGGTCCAGCTGCAGTCTCTTCCCTGTGCACACCAGAATTTAAGATGGTTGGGTAAAATGCCAGTGTTAGTCATTTCCATTCAGAGAGTCCATCGGTTCTTCCATTTCACTCCATAGTTGAAAAAAGACAATGATCATGTTTGGCTCCGGTTTGATGGAATGACTTCAGATTTTAGAGATTTGAATTAATTGTCAACTCCTACCATTAGTAATATCAGGAAAAAAATGATCACAGCAAAATGCATCAAAATAGGGCTGTAGTGAAGGCTCAGCTCTTAAATGAGCACTGGGTGCTCCTGCAGAGGACTCCTATTTACTTCCTAGCATGCATATAACATGTAAAAACCATCCACATCTCCATTTCCAGGGGATCTGATGCACCTTTTTTTCTTCTTCCATGATCATAAAATAAGAAAATAACTAGAAATCTAAATGTATGAAGTAAAATGATACCTTGTACCTCAGTCAGTGTGGTATGTTTAGCAAGAAATCTAAAAAGTCATATAACTAGAGACACAGAATTCATACTGAAACATAAGACTAAATTTACTTTCTTAAATTGAAGAAATTGAAAGTAGCTTCTATTACTATTGGTGCCAAAAAAGGAAAATGTTCTCGCTATTAACAAAACATCAGTTGGACCTGGAGAGATGGCTGTTATTATCTACATAACTCCATGAAATTGATAAAAGCACATAATTGTAAGCAGTGCTTAAGAATTCACATACACGGAGTTGGAGAGATGGCCTAGCTATTAAGAGCGCCGACTGCTCTCAGAGGACTAGGGTTCCATCCCCAGCACCCACATGGCGGCTGAGAACTGTCTTTGACTCCAGGCCCAGGGGAATCTGAAGCCCTCTTCTGACCTCCACGGCATTGCACAACAGGGGTGCACAGACCTACATGTAGACTGTACATTCATACACATAAAAAATAAATAAAAAATTAAAAAAGAATTTACATAAAATGGCAATGTTAGAGTTAAAAGCCATCTGTAAGTCCAGGTCCAGGGGATCTGAAGTCCTCTTCTGGTCTCTGTGTGCAGTGCATAATATGGGTGCACTTAGATATATGCAGGCAATAAGCGACACACATAAAATTTAAATAACGAATAAATTAGATTTTTAAAATAAAGAAGTTTGGCAGGGAAACGCAGTCCATACTTTGATGTTAAACACTAGAAACCTAAACCTAAGTAGTGCAGAAAATGGTCATATCTTATAAATACTATTTTACTGTGTTAATATACTTGATATTTAATATCCATTGTTCATTAGATTATTATGAGTAAATACCTTATTCCTCCTAGGAACTCTTAGAAACCAAAAACATAACAATTAACAGTGAATATTACTAAGAGCATAGCTACTTTCTTTGAGCAAGATATTAATTAGTATAGAAAGAGAGGACAATGGATAAAATTACCAGTTGATGAGGGTGATGTGTGTTTTTACTTTCCAATTCATTGGCTACTTCTAGCAATTTTGCTATCTCAGACACTTTTACTAGGAAATGCTTTGATGATTTTCATGAATAACCAGGAAGTACATTGTATTGGATTCCTCTCACCCATGTCGACATTAAAGACCAAAGCTGAGGTAAAGAAAGATTCAGGGCCAAATACATCACTTCCTTAACAACTCTGAAATTTTCTCATTTGAAGCCAGTTTCTTAAATTCTGATATACATTATTTTAAACAGCCCTCAATCAAGATAAACATCTATATGTCAAGCAATATCTGCTTGTGCAGTTATTTAATTTGTAAGAATTAATTTATTTGATAGGTTTTGAGTAAAAATTTAACCGGGAAGATACATCAATCATGAAGTGAGATTTATATTTTATTGACTTTAAACCCTAAGTGGAATTCAGCTCTAGAAGTGAAAGGCAATTCATCTTCCACTTCAAGCAAGTCCAAAAGATTGAATTGTGTTAAATGATGTGCTGCACTTTCTCAAATGTTCATTACTGCCCAATATGGATTTTGCTGAAATGAACAAACTCACATAGAGAAACTCTTTAACTTAGAATCATTTATTGAGGCAAAATTTGATGCTATCCTTTTGAACTATGCTAGGCAATGTCTTAATATGAAATACAGCAATTTGAAAAAAAAAGTCTTTTTTTTGTTGTTCCTTTTAATTTTATATTACTCCAAAGTATGCATGCATACTCTATAATCCTTTATACTAAAGACATGTTTAATTAAGCAAATTACAAAGAGATGTCTTATGTAAACAAGATTATTTTGGGTCTGGGTTTTGAGTGCAGGTCCTAAAAGCCTTCCTACATCTACTATTAAGCAATACTCTCAGGCTTAGCAAAAAATTTTTTAAAGAGATCAGAAAAATCTCTAGTAACTCAGAAATGTAAAGACTTTTTCAAAGAACTGACCGAAATGTAAACTTCTGCACTAAAGAGTAAACTTCTGCATTGAAAAATTAAAAAATAAATGGTCCAAGAAAAAGATGCAAGACTTGTATGGAAGAATGCAAGATCTCTGGAAGGATGGTGCCATAGAAGGAGAATGAGTATACATTTTCTTAAGAAATGTATTATATGAAAACTACAATAAAAAATAAATAATTGTAAAAAAATTAAAAAGCAATGTATCCAATACATTTGATTGTATTTTCTAGAATGTAGCTATCATTTATTTTTAAGCATTAATTATTTTTGTTATTTTTTTATTGAGAATTTGGGAAGCAGTTTCGTGTTAAATTTATGTATCATAATGGATAACATAATAGAACAATAACATTTTATTCTAATTGTATTTAAGAAACAGGTACTCTAGACCTTTTGTTATGTGGATTTCTTTACTTTCTTTATTGTAATATAATATATGTTATCTGGCATTGGAATATTTCACAAAAATGAGATAAATGGCTTCCCATGTACCCACATGTGTGAAAAAACTATATTAATGTGTTATGTTAATAGCTTTTTTAATTTTTAAATGCTAGGTACACTGTTAGAGGTAGAATTGTATTTAAGGTGTCCTGTGAGGATTGGGCTCATTGCTGAAAAGGAGATGGAGACTGTAAGAGCCAGAAGTGGTGGGTTCCACCCTCAAAGGGAAGTTGCACATATACACCCACAGTGCTTGTGACAGCATGCAAACCCAAGCCAGAAAAAAAAAAAAAAAACAGGAATGAGGAGGGTGGGCAATAAGTCTGTCACTAGTTAAGGAGCAATTGGCAATTGATAGCTACAGATATTTTTCCTCATGGGTGTCATCTGGATATTCTGACCAGTCTCCAGGGGATGGAACCACATCTTAAGAGCATGTGATGAATATAAAACAGACTCTATCCGTCTTAAAAATAATAATAGATGACATGAAGTTGGGAAATAGGACCGAATGGTTGAAGAAGCTTTCAAACACACTATATAAAAGTCTCAAATATTCAATAATAATATTATAGTAATGAAAACAACAGCAACAACAACAACAACAACAATAATAATAATAATAATAAAGTGGTCCTGTTGAGAAGCATTTGTTCAATTTCCTTTTTTAATACAATATTTTTATGGGTGTTTTATGCATTTCATACATCATTTCTCAGTCCAATTTAGATACATTCCCTTTTCCATGTCCCCCACACAACCCCAGTTCATACATTCTGCTATACATGTCTTGCATCTTTTTCTTAATATTTTAAAAGTTTTTCTCTGCAGAGGTTTACTGTTTGAGCAGAAGTTAACTGTTTCAGTAATTTCTTTAACCATTCCTTTTGTTGTTGGTGTTCCCTCCCATTTGTATTTGTCCAAAATATGCATATATATATATATATATATATATATATATCACATATATACCAAAATTATGACCTCTGAGAATAAACTGCATGGTAATTCCAAAATATGTTTAAGAGTTCACATTTTCCCCTTTATACATACCTTCCATCCATATACCACACTTACAAAGTCTGAAAATAAGTGGAAAGTTAATTCTAGACCCTGTTAAGGGATTCACATTATAACAGCACAGTTACCTTCATATAAAAAGTAGTATAACATTAACTTTGCTTAGCTTGCCTTTCAACTAGGGATTTGGTGCTAGCAACCACAAATGAGGGATACCATTTTTCCTTTATTTTGAGGGAGTTGTGTTACTTCACTTAACATAATGGCTTCAAAGTTCCATCCATTTACCTGCAAAGTTCATCTTTCTTTACCACTACCTAACTAATAATTACATAATATATAGCTCAAGAAAAAATCTGAAGTTGTTCATGTTGAGGCATTATGTGTCAATTAAGTGGGGAAAAGTTATTAATGACAAATATGGTGAAAAATTTACCATAAGATTTTTTATTTCACTAATACGCATATGGAGAATTGTGTATGACACAAGTAGGTTGCATAAAAAAAGCCAGTAATTGGCAAGTGGAGTTACTCTGTGGCTGCCACTGCTTTTGGCACTCCTCAAAGACATGAGACACAGCTTTTTAACCTTCTAATATGGACTGAAGATTCCTGTCTCTCCAAGAATCCTCCAAACTTTCAATGCCAGATGGGGTCTACTGATATACCCAGCTTGTCGACTAAGCAGCTAAGAGTGTTTCAGCCTCATCAGCAGATAGACTGCCGTTGTTGGACTACCTGGGATGTATCATGGATGCCAGTACAAGGGAATCAAGACAGGATATGTGCTTACTGGACTTCATTTGGGGGACCATGGGAAGGAGGGGAAAAACCCAATGTGGAGCACAAGCACAGGATTGATTTTTGGGGGGTTTGCCAAGGAGGAACCTTCAAGTATTCCCTTAAGGAAAACATGACATCTTTTAGGAAAAAAAATAAGTCCTGCAATTCAAGTGATATGTACATGTATATATGCATATATTTATGTATATATGTACATAAAACTAAGTGTGTATATATGTATACATACTGAAGCAATACAAGTTGGATAGAACAACAACAAAAGAACTGGAAAAAATCTCTTGAAAGGCTCAGAAAAAGATGCAGGACATGTATGGCAGATTGCAGGGACTTGGGTGGGGTACGGAGCATGGCAAGGGAAGTGACTCTAGATTTGATTGAGAAATGATGTACAAGCTATGGAAAAAGTTTAATAACAATAAAATATTTGAATAAAAAAGCCAGTAATAATTTTGTTATAGTCCTTCCTTGTAATTGGGATACAATGCAATAGATATTGGTGATAGAGTCCACCATTGGAAAATGTTCTTTCTTCACAAAGTCTTCCCTGTGTTTCACCCTAGGGCAGAATTAATTAAAATGTGTTTCCTGTTACTTCTTTCCATCATAGAAACCTTTATATGATTATGACTGCATAAGAATTTGACTAAGTATACAAAATATTTCTTTATAATAAAGCAAAGATTTATTTCTATACAATTTGGAATGAAACATAGTTCAACATTGCTAATAATTAAGGAATCCAAATTAAAATCACTGTAAAATTTCATCTTACTCCAGGAAGACTCGCTATGATCAAGAAAACAAAGGGTACCAAATGCTGGAGAGGTTGTGGGGAAAGGGAACCACTCATCCACTGCTGGTGGGAACGTAAACTCATACAACTTGCATGGAAAGCAGTGTGGAGAACTGTTAAGACTGAAAATTAGCCTACTACCTGACCCGGTCATGCCACTTCTGGGTATATACCCAGAAGACTCATCCTATCACAGAAATACATGCACAGCTGTATTTATTGAAGATCTTTTCACAATAGTGAAGAGCTGGAAGCAACCCAAATATCCTTCAACCAACAAGTGGATAGAGAAAATGAAGTAAAACTACACAGTGGAATTCTCTGCAGCTGTCAAGAAAGATGACATCATGAAATTTGCAGGTAAATGGATGAAACTAGAAGCCGTTATGCTCAGTGAAGTAACAGAGTCCAAGAAAAACAAGCAATGTACAGTGTCTCTCAGTTATGTATCCTAGTACCAAATCTCTATTTGTAAGGCAAACTGAATAATTGTTTTTTTTTTCCTTTCCTTTTTAGAAAATATAATACTTGATGTTACTCATCAACTTGCTATGTAGTATGAGAATGTAAAGTAATGTTTTTCTTTACCTGCATACAACTCTACTGTCAAAATGTAAATTCCTAATCATGTTTTGAAATTAACCTTTAGTTTTTTTCAGTCGTCATAATTTTGGTATATATTATACACATAGTTAGGAGCAACATAAATGGGAAGGAAGAACAACAACAACAAAAGACTGATCAAAAAAGCTGACTGAAACAGTACATTTCTGCCCCAAACAATAAACTTCTAGATCAAAAATTTTAAAGAGACTGAGAAAAAGATGCAAGACATGTATGGCAGAAAACATGTGCTCTAGTGGGGTGGGGGGCAAGGAAGGGGGAATGAGTCTAAATTTGATTAAGGAATGTTGTATGAAATGCATAAAACATCAATAAAAAGAAGAAAAAATAAATAAAAATATGTACACATAATTTTCATTTAAATATTTGAAATTTCATTAGTTCACTATAGTGGAATATTATGCATAATAAGCTATAACTTACTGTACCGAAGTGTCCTTTCCTCATAAAATTAAAAGAACACAATACAAACAATTTGAGTCTAATAACTAACTTCACTTATGGATTACAAAATATATTTAACATTTCCATCTGTTATAGTTTATATTCACTTTAGCAATATTGATCCAAATCACAGATTGACCATGGCCTGGTACATCATTACTGAAGTTTCATGTGCACATTATATGCCATTCCATTGAAACCTCTAAATTTCTTATGATAGTTATTACATAAATATGAACTTTTAAAAAATAACAAAATAATGTAACAGTGATAAATACAAAGTCTATAAGTATAATATAAAGAAATACATATACTGCTGAAATATTACAGTATAAAATAAAAGTAGTTCAATGTAGAGAAACACTGTGATGTTCCTTGAACATGTAACATGATTTCTGTCCTCTTGAGAGGTCATAGTTTGACCTTCTCCTCATTCCTTGTCTTTGGTTGTCCATTGCCAAGAAGGGACAGGAGAAGAGAGGCTGGAAAATGTTTTAACATTTTATATTATCTAGAGTTAGAAAACTGTCTCCTAGGCTGGGTGTGGTGGCACAAGCCTTTAATCCTAGCACTTGGGAGGCAGAGGCAGGCCTGTGAGTTCAAGGCCCACCTAGTCTACATAGTGAGTTCCAGGCCAGCTGGGACTAAAGGGAGACCCTGTCTCAAAAAGACAAAAAAAAGAAAACTGTCTCTTAAGCAATTACTATGTACACAGAATAAATGGATCATAAGCTAAGTCAAAGCTCTTTTTTCCACAGTACTGAGGAGAAAGATGTTATACTACAAGTACACAATACACACACACACACACACAAACACATACAAACACACAAAACTGTGAATAGAAATGAGAAACCAATGCAAGTGTGGTGACTGTATAATTCTTAAATACTTCAGTTATTCATTTTGATTTAGGAAGACTTCATATGAATGATATTCCCAATTTAGCAGTTTGTTTATTAAATATCAATTCATTTTAAGTCCAAGCTCACAAGATTTATTATGTTTGGAATGGTGATTTAGAGGTAAAAGTTAAAATTATATATATTTAGTAATTGTGAGAGAAAGCCATCCTTTTAATCAAAACTATGTTATACTTTAAGTCTATTTCTTCTCCAAATTGTATTGCATATATATATATATATATATATATATATATAATATATGATCTTTCTTTTCTTTTCTTCTTTCTTTTTTTTTTTTTTTTACCAAAAGATGTCATGTTTTCCCCAAGGAAGTGCTTGAAAGCTCCTCCTTGGCAAGTTCAAACAACAATCAATCCTGCCCCTGTGCTCCACACTGGGGTCCCTCCCCGCCACGGACACCCAAATTAGGTCCAGCAAGCGTGTGTCCTGTCGTGATCTTCCTGCACTGGCCTCCATGACATAGCCTGGGTAGTCCAACAATGGCAGTCTACACTCTGAAGAGGGTTAAATTCCAGTAGCTGCTCAGTCCACAAGCTCAGTAGACCCCATTGGGCATTGAAGGTTTGGAGGATTCTCATGTTTTATATCTGAAGTACAATTTCTCAGACCTTACTGATTATTTTTTCCTGGTTATATCTTCCTTTTGGATGCTTAAGGCCACACAGTTAATCCAGATTACCAAGGTTTTTGTTTTCTCAAGGTCAGATGAGCATCTGGTCCTCAAGTGTCACTCAGGTTTTTTTTTTTTTTTTGCGGGGCTGGGGGAGCTCCTGGCTCCTTTTGGCTTTTCAATCACCAGTTCCATCCACTCAAAGACACAGTTAGGTCTTGCTAGACCAGTCTTCTCGTTTTGAAATAGACCAGTCTTCTCTTTTTGAAGCATGAGCAGACTTTCTTCTTTATAGGCTGGACACTGGCTGAATTCCCATTAGTGGATATCCAAGACCTCCCCGCAAAGGAAGTTTGGGGACTCACATTTGCAGGACATTTCAAGAGATGCCACCATGCATAGTCCCCTGAGACTTAGTTGACCTTGAGAGCAAGGAACAAAGTTATCCCTTGGGTCCCCAAGCCAAATTGGTACGGGTAATATTTATGGTCATTAAGCACCTATAAAGGGTAAGTTACAACAGCCTGATACACCTATACGAAAATTGTATCTTCTGAAAATACGAAAATTGTATCTTCTGAAAAAACTGTGGACTATTTCCATATCATATTTCTTTTTTTTAATTTAAATGCCTAGTTAAAACTAGACATTGCCATTTTTTTATTATTTATTTCTGTGTGTGTATGAAAGTACTGTCTACATGCAAGTGTGTGCACCCGTGTTGTGCAATGCCGCAGAGGTCAGAAGAGGGCATAGGATTCCCCTGGAACTGGAGTTCTCCTGGAATTGGAGTTTCAGACGGTTCTCGGCTGCCATGTGGGTGCTGGGGATAGAACCTGGGTCCTCTGTAAGAGCAGTCGGCGCTCTTAACCACTAGGCCATCTCTCCAGCCCCCCATATCATATTTCTTAAGTGACCCAAGTGCCCCTCAACCGACAAGTGGATAGAGAAAATGTAGCACATCTACACAATGGAGTTCTATGCAGCTGTAAAGAAAGATAATATGAAATTTGCAGGTAAATGGATGGAACAACAAGATATTATGTTACGTGAAGTAACAGTCCCAGAAAAACAAAAGACAAATATTATCCCTCATCTGTAGATGCTAGCACCAAGTACCTAGTTGTAAAGCAAACTGAGCAACATTAATATTATAATCCTCATGATCTGAACACAACTGTGCTCTTATATTATGAATCCCTAGACAGATTCTAAAACTAACCTACCATTTATTTTCAGACTATGGGTTTTTTTGTATATGATGGTGGGCAGGTATGCATATTTTAGAGTAACATAAAGTTAAAATGGGAAAAGGTGAATGAAGAAATAATAGTCTATTTATAGTTTTAACCTTGTACACTTGAATCAACAGGCCAGTAGATTATACAGAATTCATTTTAATTAATAGTTTACTTAACTGAGGCAACTTTTATATAAGATTCAGTTGTTTCCTTCAATATTTCCAATAGTGTTGATATATTTTTTCCCCTTTGGTGTTTTTTTGAGACAGGGTCTCCTGTAGTCCCAGCTGGCCTGGAACTCATTTTGTAATCCCGGCTTTTAAAAGTACATCTAGTGATTGATTTTTTTTTTAACTTTGCTTTGATCCTTGGACTAAAATTTTAGTGTGTAATGTTTAAAGAGATAACCAATTATTAAATTAGAATTTTAGAATATTCTTTTTTTTAATTTTTAAAAATTTTATTTATTTCTGTATGTGTATGAATGTACTGTCTGCATGCAAGTTTGTGCACCCATGTCGTGCAATGCCGCGGAGGTCAGAAGAGGGTGTCGGATTCCCCTGGAACTGGAATTCTCCTGGAATTGCAGTTTCAGACGGTTCTCGGCCGCCGTGTGGGTGCTGGGGATCGAACCCTGGTCCTCTGTAAGAGCAGTCGGCGCTCCTAACCCCTAGGCCATCTCTCCAGCCCCTAGAATTTTCAAAGAAAGAAAGACGCCAGTGTAAATTCAAATGAGTAAAATTTTAAAATATTTAAGACTTATTTTCTGCTTCATAAAAATAATATCAGGGGTGGGCATGGATGGGTGAATGAGTCTAAATTTGATTAAGAAATGTATGAAATGTACTCAATAAAAATTAAAAACTAAAAAAATGTAAAGCAAATTTGGATGTTAAATATATATTTTCACAATATAATTATTACCTTGATTTAAAAAAATATGTAATAACTTTAATGATCTGGAAAAAAATGAAAGAGTTAAAAATTATAGTAGACCCACTCAGGAGGGAGAGGCAGGTGGATCTCTGTGAGTTAAAGACCAGCCTGGTCTACATAGCAAGTTCCAGGACAGCTAGGGCTACAGCTAGGCCCTGTCTTGAAAAGAAAAGAAAAAAAAAAACAACTATGATAGACCATTGATCTTAAAAAGGAACAAACCTGGGCTGGAGAGACGGTTCAGCGGTTAAGAGCACTTTTTCCATTTTAACTTTATGTTACTCTAAAATGTGCATACCTGCCCACCATCATATACAAAAAAAATCCATAGTCTGAAAGTAAATGGTAGGTTAGTTCTAGAATCGGTCTAGGGATTCATAATATAATACTCTTGCATTTTGATTACCAGCACCCACATGGCGACTAAGAACCACCTTTAACTCTAGTTCCAGAGGTATCTGACATCCTCTTCTGCCCTCCATGGCATCGCATGACACAGGTGCACCAACCTACATGCAGACAGTACATTCACACGCATAAGAAAATAAAAAAAACGGAACAAACCAAAATTGTTAAACATATGATAAGTGCAATATATTCCAATTAAAGCAGTAAATAAACAGACAAAATTTGCGCAAACTGTTGTGTCCCCTTACTATAACACTCATTCTGATTTGGGACACCTATCAAAAAACTGGAAAATGGCTCAGACAACAAGAACCTTTGTCATGAAAACCATTAATGTATCTGGGTTATTGGTACTAGTATCCACATATGAGGGACACCATTTGTCGTTTTTTTTTCTGGGACTGTGTTACTTCACTTAACATAATGTCTTCTAGCTCCATCCATTTACCTGCAAAGTTCATGATGTTTTCCCTCTTTACTGCTGCATAGAACTCCATTGTATACATGTACCACATTTTCTCTATCCACTCGTCAGTTGAGGGGCACCTAGCCTGGTTCCAGCTTTTTGCTATTGTGAACAGAGCTGCAATAAACATAGCTGTGCATGTATCTTTGCAGTAAGATGTGTCTTGTGGGTATATACCCAGGAGTGGTATGACTGGGTCAAATGGAAGGCTCATTTTGAGTCTTCTAAGGGTTCTCCACACTGCTTTCCATAGTGGCTGTACAAGTTTACATTCCCACCAGCAATGGATGAGTGTTCCCCTTTCCCCACAACCTCTCCAGCACTTGGTATCATTAGGGGTGCACAGACCTGCGCAGACAATACATGCATACACCATGCAAATAAATAATAAAAAAACAACAAAAAAAAATTTTCAAGAATGGAGTGGAGTTTCCTGGAAGTGACAACATCACAGTCTACAGTTATGTTTTATTGTTTTTTTTTTATTGGTGCTTTGTGCTTTCATACATCATTTTTTCATTCAGATAAGGCATATTTCTCTTTCCCTTACACTCCTACCCCCAACCGCCTCCCAAGAGCAGGCCTTTTCCATACCTGGACCTCTATCTTTCTCTCAGTTTTTTGTTTTTTTTCATTTTGTTAGCGTATAGTGATGATCCATGAGTACAAGCATCCTTCATATGAAACCAATGTGCAGGCTGGGTTGTGCTCAACCCCTACAGACCCACCATCCAGCAGGGGGTGAAGGGGTGTATGTTCAATCAAGTTGACAAATGAAGTGGTCCAGACTACATTGCTGTAGTTTTCACCATTCACCACCCCAAATCGCAGCCCGTACATTATACCAACCACGCCCCCACTTCCGCAGATTGTTCCCTAAGGCTTAGTGAAGGGGCAGCAGGTGGAAGTGAGACAGCCCAACGTCCACTCTCTCTCTCCGGAGCTGTTGTCTTGGACCGCAATTCTGGCTGTTTTCCTTTTCATGGGCTGACAGTTTGCCAGGAAAAACCTGTCGAGCCTACAAGGAAGCACAAGCAATAGAATATATAGGTATTTAAACAGCACTAATATTATTGGTTGGTTTCTTAGTACTAGACGGAATAACATGTTTGGATGATATGTATCCTGAATTACATTTTTTCGTGTTAATATATTACAGGTCTACTGTGGCTTATAACATCGCCTAACCATAGAGGATGAAAAACGTTGTGGCATCACCTGGTATTCCGCCAAGGATCGACTAGCATAGCACAATAGGTTTGGGATATACATGGCATATGGCTGCCTCGGCTGCCAGTATTCCAGGCAGTGAGGTGTACTGGTGACTGACGGTGGAGTCTTGCTTGACTC